>VZRW01003316.1:0-70000 GCA_013398125.1 Aegotheles bennettii | reverse complement strand
GTACTGGCTATAAATTTCTTACAGTAATATACTTCAGATTAATGGCATAGGTGAAAGGCTTGTCTTCTGATGATTTGCTTTTCTTCTTTTTTAATTTTATGTGATATCACCTGCTTCCTGTGTTAGGAGACTGGGAACTTCCACTCATTTTAACCAACTTTTTAATGATGTTCATTTTCTGATCTTATATTTTTCAACATTAACTTACCACTAGTACAAAAAATGGCTATCTTTTGATCAGTCTTTCTCTGACAACACTGTTTCAGTCTCTTAATATTTATGGACACTTATACTTAGTGATATTTTATATCTGCAGTACTGAATAAGGAGGACCAAAAACTCTCACGTGGTAAATAAAATAATGTTGTTCAGAGCTTTCACTTGACAGTCAAACCTCAAACCCTTTATTTTTTAATTTTTATGTAATTAAGGGTAATTTAACAACTTATTACAACCTGAAACAAACATCAATCAAAGATCCTCTATTTTCTTTATGGAATATTTCTCTCTCTCTTTGGTTGTTATATGTAAATTCTGGAAAATGTCAAGACTTCTAAATGTTAAACTTTTCCCCCCTCCTCTTTTTCCTAACAAAAAAAAAATGAAATCCTTTGCCAGAATTTTACAACATGAAACAGAATCAGGCTCCTTTAATCTCAGAATCCAAGAGCACCAGCCAGGGTGGTGCAGGCAATCTTGAACTCTGGAAGACCAGACCGCCTAGCTCAATATGAGGCTTAAAAGCTTCTATCTTTATCAGGCATGAAGCCAAATCCAAATGTGCAGAACCCAGAACTTCTCATCTCCTGAAAAATACACCCTTAGCGTATTCCCAGAAGAAGGCATAAGAGTCCACCTCCAGCTCCTTAGCATCAAATTCAGTCAGGTGATAACTAGTCAGCAGAAAAGCAGGCAGTTGTTTTTGTTTCAGAAGGGTGGTTTAGCTTGTCTATTTTAATTTACCTGTATTCTGGCAGAAACATTCCAGCAAATTCTAGTTTGCTGACCAAATGCTTGTCAGCTGGAAACTTTCCAAGCACAGCAGCTGCATGGCATGCTCTCTTCACAGCAATGAGGATGCAGCTTAAATGTGGGGTAGGAAAAGCATGAACGGTCCCCTTTAAACTAACAAATTAATTTAAAATTCCCGCTTTATCCCGCTACCTTCAAAAGGCAGAGCTGAGACAGCAGCGAGCTTCATGAGAATCCTGCTCCACTGCTGTTCAAAGCTTTGTCCTAGAACACTCACCTCTGGTCTCAGAACAGCTTTCTTGCAGGCCTGGCACACAGGGCCGCTCCGGGAAAAACTCAGGGGAAGCCGACGGGTTCGGTTCTGGCAAGTTGGCTCCTCACATATTAACCAACCCTGCAGAAAATGAGAATGTAGGAGAAAATACATTTTTACCATAAATTTAAGTTACAGCTTCTTTTTACCCCACCTAAACTCAAGGAAGAAAAAAAATCCCAACTTTAACATCCTCTGTGAAGCTGACGCCAGAATATGTACGAAGAGGTGAAGGTCCTTGTTTATGGTAACACAATCAGTGGTGGAGAACAAAGCGGGTCTTTTTGCTTCAAAATCCTATGTTCTGCACACTGCGGTCATTCCTTCCTTGTAACATACTGAAACCTCTGCTATTCTCTGATTCAGCCGTTAACATGTAACAGAATTATTTTATACAGTTATGTAGAACAGGCAGCAAGAAAACAGAGACCCGTAAAAAATTAGATTTTAAACTAAAGTGCCATTTCCTTGCTTGTGCTTTAGAAGGAAAAAAGTTTTAACTTCTAGGTTTTCTGATGACAGCCAGAAGTTTTTTTTTCTTTTATCTTTTTTTTTTTTAAATAATCTTTTTATAGAAAGCTATCGAGACTTCAACGTAAACTGACTCATTTAGGAGAAACTAACATTTGCTGAGTTAAAATGAAATTAAATCTGAGCCAACTTGCTCTATGTCAGTTCAGGGAGACAACACAAAAGCTTCTCTTATAAGTACAAAAGAAAGAATGCTTCTGGGATTGGTAAGGATGCACCTTTTGTACCACATCCAACCATAGGTTAAATCAATGCCACACCTCATCTCTAAAAACCACCAATAGCAGATACCTAAGGAATAGCATAAGAGAAAGCACACAATAAAAGTTTTCTAAAAAGTTTTCTCAGCTTTTGGAAATGGCTCAAGGATCTCCTGAATCACTGTCTATGGGTGCATTACTATCCCCATCCCAATGGACTTCCAAATGTTTTTTGAACCAATGTAAACTTTTAGCATCTACAATATCCTGCAAAACTACACACTATATGAAAAAGTATCTTATTTTTCTTGAACACACAAAAAAAATATTGGTTTTCTTTTTTAATGCCCTCTAGTTCTTGTATCATGAGCAACTAGGAATAATCATTCTGCATTGACCTTTTCCACGCCACTCATGATTTTATAGACCTCCATCATATCATCTGCAATCAAACACTTTTCCAGTCCTAATTTACTTAGTTGTTCCTTGCATGGAAACCACCCTACATCTTTGTTGCCCTTCTCTGAATCTCTTCTAGATCCTTTTTTGAAATGAGGGGGTGGGGGAAAATGGGACAAATAGGGAAGGAGATGAAACCAGTATTGCACATTGTTTTCGTCATGCTAGACAACTACAGCAATGGTATTTACCATCTTGTTCTCCGCTCTTTTCTTTCCTCAAGTTCTGTTTGTCTGGAGCACTACTGAGCATTGAGCACTGTGAAGTCATTTCCAGAAAGATATTTATTATTATCATCCAAGAATTGTAATTTTATTCGCCACTAGTAAGTCAATACACACATTGTATGCAAAATTAAGACTGGGTTTTTAGCATCTGCACCACTTAACATAACTTGGCAGAGGATTTAATCTTCCATTGCTAACTGACAAGTCAGCTTGGTATCACAAGGTCCTTCTGCAACTCTTCTCAAACAGCTACTGCTTTTACCACCCCTGAGGAGCTCAGCGCTGTCAGACTCTGCATTTATGGTTATCAGTTGTTGATGTCTCCGCTGGGAACAGTGACTTAATTTTTGACTCTGTTTCCAAAACTTGTTTTTGCTGCTCCTCCAAAGAAGTTTAACCTAACCATATCAGGATTGCTGATACTTTTGCAGAAATATTACAAATCAGAGGACAACTCAAAAAGTTGCTCAGGATTCCAATCATTATCCTATTTTCTATCCTGGTTTCCACAGAGCCACCCAGAGCAGTATTGTCATTACCACTGTCGTGGTACAAGTCAATGGAGAAAGCCTGCAACTATATACCTTTTCTGGAGATTCTGGTTTGCTGGCAAAGCAAATGTGTAAGACTTGACTTAGGTTTCCTTTCCTCACCCGCATGGCCAGAACTGAATCTGTTACTTTGTATCTCAGTAATCCAGGCCTACTGATTCAATATGACTATGTCAGCAGCTCAGTTTAAAGTTAGATATTTGAGTTACTTTATTATTAATGCTTCAGAACTTGTGTGGAGGAACACAGAAATTTTGGCTTTCCATTTTCCAAAAGCTTGTTAAAATGGGACTTGACTGTGTTTACTCTTAATTACCTTTTTTTTTTTCAATCTTTAAAAAATTTTTTTGTCAATGTCTTTCCTGTCATTTACTCGAGTATGCAGAGATTTGTTTGTTTTTGCAGCTTGTTTTCTAAAGGATCAGATAACCTGAACACTGTGTTCTTTCATGTTTGACAGCTATATCTCTTTCTTCAACTTAAAAATATATTCTTCTATAATCTTTTCAGAAGTGATAGAGGTCTGATTCAGTTTTGCTTCTTTCTTTGTTTTTTTAAGACGAAACCTTAAATCCTTTCTAAATTACTTCATTTATTCCAGACTCCTCTCTTCTTTCACCATTTCACCAGCCACTCCATTATCCCACTCAGTGCCAAGCCCATCAAATCACTTCTGTTGCACTTGCACAGAGGAACTTTTATGCCCATGTGGTCAGACCAGAAGATCTTTGTGGGAAACTTCACGCCAGCAGCAAGTTATCTAACACTATCTAAAATGCGTGCTCAAGTCCATAATGCAGAAATGGAGAGAGTCCATTAAGATATGCAGTTAGGGTTCATTTCACCCAGCTATGGATACCTAAAAGTCTGATACCCAGTCTAAGCTAGTCACCCTATGATCCACTTATAGTAAGTAAATGGAAGAAGAAAAAAGCATCTCCAAAAAGCAATTTATCTAACAGATTTTGGGACGATGCAAACCCGGCTCCAGGCTCTGTTAATAAAATAAGGGTACACCTAATGGCAGAGAAAAATTTTGGAAACAGTATGATCAGTGTATCTAGTTTTATTGTTATGTAGATTAACAACATAAACAATTACATATTTAATATTATACAGTGAGAAAATTCTAAGAATTAAGAAATCTGTGGATTTAATTTTGGTCTCTTGCACAACTGTTGCCCTAGCACTCCAAGTACCACTCTCCTTGTCACATACAAATTATTTATGACAGATATTTCACAGTGACATTAGGACAATAGATGCCACTCAGCAAGACTAAACTACTTCATCAGCAGATGCTTCACCATGAAAAGTCCTAATTTAGGACCTGACCTAACACAGACACCTGATCTGTCTTCTGGAGTCAGTAGACACAAATGAGCCTCAAGTGAAAAAAATAGGCTTAGGAATCCTTAGCTCTGGTTTTGCAAATGAACCTAAGACTTATTACTAAAAGAAGAAGGTGTTGCCTTCACATTTTTTAAATAACTAAATTTTAACAGACATGAAATAACTTCCTACCAAAAAAACCTACCCAAGGATAGCATTGAGATATTCAGGCACACACTTATGTGAATACTGAGAATATCATTAGAGTCACTGTAAAGGAAACCACAAAAACGTTTCTGGAAAGGATGATGAATTGTCACAGATAATTCTATTAATTCTTAGAGAAAAAAACTACGCTCTGTGTGGAAAGCTGTTTATGCCATATTTGCTTCTTATGTGGCATCTCTACCTTCCTGGTAGCAGTCTGACACAAACAGGGCATTACAATATGCAGCCAGGCAGGAGGTGTGGAGGGTGTCCTCACCCACTCCAAAACCCTCCTGCTTAGGAGCATAATTGTTTCAGCTGTAACTATGAAAAGATTCTGTACATACAAAAAGAACACTCATGACTCAAAACATATCAAATTACCACATTTGAACTCTAAACCAATTTATTATACCAGAAAAACAAAGCATGGATACTGCCAGATAGAAAGGTATGTAGTTAGGGAATGCAAGTGCAACTGAAAAAACAAAGCCTGGAATGGGAGCAGCATCCCATCTTCAGCTGAGCAGAATACTCAGAAATAGACAACCATGAAAATAGTGCATGATAAAAGTAACAGTGTGTTTTCTGCCACCTATTGGCATTTTTAGCTAACAATTAGAAAACAAAGGACTGCACCACTTGCAAAGTACTGCTTCTATTATAGATGGTCCACCCAAACTACCATTGACTATTGACATTTGAAGCAAGTTTCTTTATGAAATTGTTGCGGTCTACTGCAGTCACTGTTGAAGAAAGTGCTGTGGACTTTGCTGGCCACAAAATACAGGTGAAAAAAGACTGGAAAAACCCTGCTTATACTAAAAACAATAGCTTAGGATAAAAATAAACATTCAAATTAAACAGCTTACTATTATACTTGTTTTCAACTAAGAAATAATGATCAAAACATACAACTATCACTGAAAAGTACCTTTCTCAATAAATAATATTTAAAAAATGGAGATCTAACTTGTTGCCTACAAGAAAAACACCAAACTTGTTAAGTAGATACTAACTAAATGTCCCATCAATTGATATAGAAAACAGTTAATGTAATTTGTATAGACTTCCTACCAGTTATAATTAACATTAAAGAGGTCTTTTCTTCTTTGTCACCTCTCTATTCAGGCCTTATTTGCGATTGTTTGTACTTACTATCTGTTAATCTCTCTTAACAAATGACAACAATAACTGTTGCTATTATGCATGGAAATTAAACACGTAGATAACTGTGTGAATGGAGCTATTTTGAAAAAAGCAGTATCAGAAACATGTAGCTCTCTTGTTTTGCTTTGATAATTAAGCCATAGCCTTGATTCGTTTTAAACAAAAAACTTTTCCATGGACATGCATGTTGCAATCAAATTCAAGACATGCATTATGTTCTGATTCAATTTGTTCAAGTGCATTATTGTTAACCCTTATTTGATCCATGCCTGTTGTCTTCACTGACCAAACAAAACCAGCCCTTCATTTCCCAGCAGCTATCACTGAGTCTGTAAATTAATTTGAAATAGATCAAACAAAATCATAATAGGAAACCTTCAGTTTTGTTCTACTTGGTATCTACAACACTGTGGGAAATGAAATACAAGGTGATAGGAAAAAAAAAAGTAACTAGCATTTCCAAACATTTTGTCTACAAACACTTAGTTAATTTTAAAATATAAAAAATGTATGAAAAAAAAAATCCCTGAAGTAAATGCACAATATAAAAGAAAAACCCTGAAGAGTACTAGGTCCACAAACTGTAGCTAATGGGGAGAAATTTGCAAGTCAAAAGTAATTTTCTTTCTTTGTAAGTCTGTACTTGAGAATTAGTCTCTCACATTCTAGTGATCAACAAGCATTATCAATATTACCCCAAGATACAGAGGCAAGTGGTTTTGGAACAGCCTTTCAAACAGCAGTTGCAGAAATCAACAACATAAATTTATTAAGCTTTATCTTAATAGTTTTTACAAATTACATTTCACAATGTGGCTTGGTTGCCTGCTATAGTAGAGGACTGGATGTGCTTCTCCAGGACGCTTAGTTCTGTATCTGTTCCTGCCTTCAGATGGTCTGGATGCTGAGGGACTACAGTGCTTTAAAAGTTCACATGGAATGAAAAAATGTGGTAGTTAAAAGAAGAAAACTGCAAGCACTGAATGTTATTCAGAGGTCACTACCAGTCACTTTGGAGTTTAACTTAAAACATAGTTAGTGCTTGCTTCTCTACAATCTTAATCTCCATTGAAGACAATCCTAATGTGGATTTTTGAAAATGGGATCTTGGTGGATGATGTCCAATCTCCGGATGGCTGGGATACCTAACTTCAAGCGCATTGGATCCAAAATCCATGGTTTCCTCACTGCAGAGCTGAAATTATGGCCTTAAACCATCAAACCCGCTAGAAGGGAAGTGTAGGAACACAACCTGGACATGCTTTCCTAGTCAGCCAGCTTGCCACTCGTGTCACTGATAAGCAAACCAGCTTCTGGAAAGATCAATATGAGAGACAACACAACAAAAATTTTCTGATTCAGGTAACATTGTGAGTTCCTAATCAAGCCACTCTAACTTCAAATTTACCTCTCCTTTCAGACTACTCTTACAAAAGCGTATTATTTCCACTAATTCCAAGACCAGAAGCTTAAAATCTGATTTTCCTGCCAATGTCAATTATTACAGATAGTATTACCTAACAGGGCAAATCTGGTCTAAGTGGCTTTGAATTCCCTGGCAGGATGAGGTCCCACCAATACTGCATTACTGGGTAAACTACTATCAAATCTACTGATACCCCCATGCAATGTTAAAAGATAGATGATTATAGGAAATACTTTATACAAAGTTTCTCATGGCAAGAGTGGACTTGACTTAGGGACCTGAAAGTTATCAGTTCCACTTTCAATAACCTGGTCTACATCACAGGTGTGTTCTCCCTGTTCCACCTGTCTGTCTTCTTTGAGTATCTGAATGTTTGGGGGAGCAGACAGACAGACAAAAATTCCTTAGCAGTATGCAGCATCTCAGGAATTATAACTTGAGCCAAAACCTCTGTTTGCATGTTATTTGGCAAGTGTTTTGACTACTAGTAGTAGCTACATCTTTCGATAATTACATCACAATTTTACACTTCAAACAGCAATGGTGGTATCAATATCAACTTAAAGATGAGTTATTGCTGTAAAGTCAGGAAAGTTTTTCTGTTGAGTACCAGAAACTCAATTATTTTCATGTAATTTCAACTGCTAATCTGCTTTTTTTACCTGTTCAGAACAAAGAAATACTCTAGTAATAACACTGACTTGATCCAATGCACTTGAACTGTGTTAATGGCAGCTCAGCAGCAATGAAAATCTGAATGACAGTGTGAGAACCAGTGTCACGCACTGGAATTTCAGCAGACAACACAGACCTGAGTGACACCTACCTGCCACTGCTACAATCCCAAGAAGAAATCCCTTCAGGTCAGGGATGCTATCATAAATAGTGAAATAAGATTTCCCACAGGAAACTTTACCCACTTCGAGATGTGAAGCCCAGCATAACTTCAGATTCCTGAGGCAACATCCTAGTTTTTCATGGGGAAATATACCTGGTAAAAACCTCAAGATGCCTCTCTTATGAAGAAACCAGTTCTACTCCTGCTAGACACAAGAAAGGCATAGACTCATTCAATTTTTGAAAGGGTTTCTCAAGGACTTGATGAGGCTAGAATTGACATAATCAGAAAAACACTATTCTCATCTTCAGGGAAAGTAAGTCTTCGCGGTATCCTGGTGCCTGTCTGCTTCAGATACTTTCTCTAGCTGCTTCCAGCTAGCTGCCTCGTCCCGATTGTCCTTTCTGAGTAAGTACAAAGATACATCAGAAAGTTGTTTGATCAATCTTATGGATGGAGCAATTTATCAATGAGACCAGCAAAGTAGACTCAGTGGAGAACACTTTGATCAGGAGGGCTCCATACAGGTGATACCTTGAGACATTTGACTCAGTCAAGTCTATGCATCTCCTAGGCAGCCTGAACAGAGATGGCCATTCCTTTGGAACTTGTAGGTACTAATACAAACAATCTGGAGACTGAATTCTGAGCTTATAAAAAACTGGATCAACATATGAAAGGAACACCTCATGATGTCTAAAATGCTACCTCTTGGTCATCCACTCTCTTTGGGCAGGAGAAAGAAGAGACAAGTAAATTGTTCATCAAGCTGAAATTTGGACATAACCTCGTCAGAAGGAAATTCATGGGAAACCAAAGAGAATATCCTGTCACGAAAAGCATCATGTATGGAAAATGAGCTATCTGGCTTCCTTCCTTCTTCACTGCCTAGTAAAATGACCACCATCAGAAATGAAGCCTTTATAAAATCAGGTAACCACCAACTTCTCTGAGGAAACAGGCTTTTTTTTAGCTCTATAAAAGACTACTACCAGAAGTTAGCTCTGGAAATAGAAGGTGGGCCTGCAGCTTCACAGGTGAAGCATCTTAGCTATTCTGACATTCTTCCTATCAGTGATGATGTCCTTGATAAGGAATGAACAGGCACACTCTATTGACAAGAATCAAGCAAACGAACTCTTAAAAACCAGAGTAATGGAGCTAGAAGCAATCAGTGATGCAGAATTCTGGGTCAACAACTTTTTCAGGGTCCTGCAAGGCTTAATATTCCACAAACAAACCAGATACCAAGCACTAATAAAAAACATGTATATCTGTGAGACCATAATAAGGATCCCATTTTATCTTTGAACAAAATCTAGGGACCTGCAAAGCCTCTTCAATAAATAGGTTGAGACATATTTAGATCTCAAAGTAGTATATGCATATACACTGTTACTGATACACCAATCATTTCAACCTTCTTTTCCACTTTGTCAAAAATTTAACAAGAAATTACTGGAAAAGCTCTCTCCACTTCTTTAATACCTTACTACAAAGAGTACTAAGTCAGAAGCCCTAATGTTATGTTCAAGAGATCCCCCACTAAAGAAAAGAGATGTTTGAATTTCATCCTAGAATTTCAAAATGCGAAAGAACTCAAATATAAAGAGTGCCTGCAAATTCTCTTGAGCTGCTAGGCATAACTGAAACTTTTAAGTCAAAAATCTCGTAAAACTAAGTAATCTAACATATTTATACTCAAGTTTGGGTAGATAGAACAAAGATGATAATGGAGGATGTTTTGTTTTAAGGCTTTATCCTGCTGTCCTAACTGTAATATTTATTCATCAACCAATAATAAATTACTCTGATATTTTTACAAACTCTTCAAATAAATTGTTTTATAAAAGAAACTAGGTTGAGAGTCTATTACTGATGCTGGCTGACTATAGCTTTTGTCTTTTTATTTTAAGTGGGAGAGATACCATATTAAACGTGCTGCAAAGCTTGTCCTAGCTGAAAGGAAAGATATTGCAGCATATGCTTAGAATGATGAAGCACCTTAGGTCTGCATAAATTCATTTATAAATTTATCCTACAGCTTAAGTTCCTTACCTAAGGAACGCTTATTTCATGATGTCTGGTGTTTTATTAGGTGTTGTGTACATTTGGCTTTAGGTTCCAAGAAGCAATGTATATAGTTTTAGTAACTACTAGACTAACAACAAATAAAATTTGTTTCTGAAATTTATACGTAAAGCTAATTATAGTGCATTAAGAGACTCGATCATAGATGCAGTGTGGTATATGGCTATTCAGATCACAAGTAACGATACAGAACTATTTTATCAACACACTCTTGGCCATTGACTTCACATTTATTTTTCTTTTTCTATACAATAAATAGTGTAGCTAGTTCCTCATCCAGAAAAAATAAGTTACATTTCATAGTATGAGTATTTTTAGAGTCTGATGCTAACTGATCATCAAATCTGTGGAAAAAGTAAACAGGGACCACGGCATTTCACACTCCATTTCATGCTGCCTCACTTCAATGGAAGTTGAAGATATGATTTCAATTTCTTTTTGAAGCACTTCCTCATTTTCAGAGCTTCTTGAGTTTTGGCCTATATAACTGCTCTGAATTCAGCTGCGGGATGGAGTGGATAAAAAAAAACTCTTATAAAGAAAGGAAATTCCTTTCCTGGATGGTTCATTCTGCTCCTCTTGAATTCAGCATTGTCCAGGCTGATTAATGGATAGACATGATGCTTCAGGAAAAATACAAAACTGTCTCTTAAATGAAACAATAGTAACAAGGAGAAATTAATTGCTTTTGAAAATGTACTACTTGAAAGCAGTACAGATCCTGGAGATGGTCGGTTGTATAGCCAGTATTGTTATCAGAGGAACCACATTAAAGGACATTATCAAAATGAAGTGTCTTAGCCAACAACTTCTTAGTGGAAGGCAAATGATCAGTTTACCACCCAATGAGACGGTACTGCTGGTAAAAGAGAAGGATACCCTCTCCAAAATAGTATCTTCTGAAACTTCTTGTTCTCAGAGACACTCCTACCTGTTGTCTCAGTTCCCCATCACAAAGCTGTCAGCCCAAACTGACTCAAAGGCAACTGGAGTCAATGGGAACCACACCTTCAAAGGACCAGACTGTGAAGGTCCAAAGCAACTAGACAAACTGTAATTGAGGGAGATGTAGCTACACTAACTTGCTACCTTAAAGAAAGCATGAGAGAGGAAATAAATACTACCACAGTTTCTCAGAAAAACACAAAGTGTCCTTCTATCTCAAAAAACCCTGATGATACTAGAATGATAGAAGCACTGATGTGGGTTCCAGGTGTCCATTATGAAAAGTGAAGTTCACCTTTCGCACCGAACTGCTCTGATATAAAACACCCAAAGAAAAGACCCAAACCTAATTCCCTTTGCATACCACGGAAAGTGGACATAAACTTAAAAGGATTTAGCCTACAACAAAATTCTGCCCCATAAGCATATTTTTTAGGAGTTCTTTCAGTACTCGTATACCTCAAGGTCCTATCAATAATGCATCGCTCTTGTGATGCAAAGCCAGCCACAAAATATTATATGCCTATTTCTAGGCTACTGAAAATGAAAATTTGTAGACTTTAAAGAATGATATTTTGTGATTTGGATACTCTAAAATAATAGAATTTGAATTGCTTTCTAATTCAGAACTGAAATAAAATTTGAAAGAACCACAGAAAACTGAAATAGAACTTCATTAATCTCTTAGAAAATATTACTCTCAGCAGTAACTGTCATATCAGTTTGACCATTAAAAGTCTTGAGTGGGGGGAGAGAAATCAAAGTACGAGATAACTGAAGAAGTAAGAAATGCACCCTACTCCCCCAAAACCAGAACCCATGTGCTCAAACTAACATAAAAAATACTTTAAACAAAATTATCAAACAAGACAGAAGCAAAAATATCTTGTAGGTCAATGCAAGTTTTACATGTTATTAAAAATTGATTTTTTTAAAAAAAGACATCTTTAAATGTACAGTTCCATGTAATTTCATACAAGTTATTTGAAACTTATTGATCTCATTTGTGCAAAGACCAGGTTCTGTAATCAACCTGCTGAAAGGGTAATAGAGCACTCCAAACCCTTATGATAGGTTTGATGCAAACAGTGGTCCCCATTTAAACACATGTAATAGCACCACAAGTGGACAAATTCCAACTCTAACAGTTGTACATTATAAACTAAATTAGCAAGTATGTTTTGCTTTACTTCATATCAAAGCCAATACCTTAGCCTTTTTATCTTCAGTACAATAAGGTTCTAGGCACCAAAATGCACATCTCAGAACACTGGAAAGTACAGCACAAGTGTTCATAGGCTAGCATACTGCTCACAAAGGGAACCAGCAATTACCAACAATTTTATTTTACTTGAGACAATCTGAATACAGCTAAACTGGATTTCAAGCAAGGAATTGGGAGAAGGCATGTTTAAAATGACTAAATATGGGAAACTGCCTTGAGAAAAGGATCAGTGAAAGATGTCTTATGTATTTCTGTATGGAAAGCTAAAAGCTCTAGAAGGATATTCAAATCCATTCTGCAAAATATTTTCCCCATGCATACAATTCAAAGCAAACCACATTCTTGGCTATAATATATAATAGGTCACAACTAAGTACAGTACCTTGCTTCAGAAAAAAATTTGCTTTGTCTGTCAAGAGAGCACAAAGAGCTTATACAGCCTATCCATGTATTGCTTGTTGAAGAATCTAGCAACAAGCAAACAGTAAGAACTCAAGATTTCTTAAAGTCTGTGCCTCTGCTTTGGTCAGACAGCTAAAAACACTCTACTCCCCCCACTTCTTCCACAATTCTGTCCTCTTCCCTCTCCACTCAAACATTTGTAGAGTTCTTGGATTTTTTCTTCTGTCACAGACTTGTCTTGCAGGAAGTTCAATATGACATCAGACACAATTCAGAACACACAGAGATTTTACTCACATATGTGGCAATAACTCAGGTATATGCTTCTAGTTGGTAAAGACAAAAAGACTGTTTATGTGCAACATTTATCTTTGCAATATGGTTATGAACATCTCTAAATACTGAAGGAGTTAATACAGTTCTGAAAACTTCAAAAAAGGATAATGCACATACATACATACATAAGTTTAGAGGAGCTCAACAGAGTGAAAGGTAACAACAGAGAAAGGGGTCTCAATGGTCTGGTCACCTTAAACTAGAAAAGTTTAAAACATCACTAAGCAGTGTTTGTTCATTTAAGTTTAATTATTTTCTTCTTGAGAATGGCACTAATGAAACTGAGTATCTTTCATGGTTTCGAAGCAGTCTGAATGGTCTGTAAACAGGACTGGGGGCAGACAAGAGAACTGGCTGAGCCAGGGGGTTGCTAGGTGATGCAGAATGTAAACCCACAAACTTGTTCAGGTTTACTTTGCTTTCACGCTGCTCTCACATAGGCTCTCCAAACTGTTAAGAACTAATTTCCAGGTAGCTATTTAAAAACAAAAGGTAGAATAATTAAAAAAACCAAACCCTTAATCCTCTTCACCCCTTCCCTCACTCGTCCTAATAGGAAAAAACAGGAGAGAGGAAAGGAAATTCATGACTTTAAAGCACAGGAAATCCATCAAGTGTTTTGAGTACGGCGATGGGAAGTGGACCATTCCCTCTATATACTTGTATGTAATTGTTGAGGACTGGTGATTATGAAAAACTTTCAGTCTTTTCAGGTTAATTTTTATTTTTGTAAATGTAAATAAACATGGTTTCTGGAGCAATACATTGGCCCTTTAAAATATTTAAGCTGAAAATAAAGTAGTATTTACTAGCATGTCCACTACAGATGACAAAAGCAAACTTTCCAGTATAGCCATGTGTTTCTACCCCCATCCTTTTCAGAGCTGTGGTTATTTTTTTTGACTTTTTTCTAAAGTATCTGATCAGAGATTGTCCGGTAAGAGCACTTTATTAGATCATCAGTCAGAGGGTTTTACAAGCACCAAGAGCTATGGGCTCAAATGCAGCACATCAGTTTTAATAGCTGAAGGTCTAATAGTAAACTGCAGATACTGCTGAGAACTTTCCATGCACTGAACTCTTGAAAAAGCACCATCTCTCAAGCTTAAATGCAGCTGCCTCTTTCAATGCCGCAAATGGGTAAATTTGACAAAAAAGCCACCATTAAGACTACATGAAAGGCTCAAGACAACATCCTTTCAATGCTTTGTACTTCAGTAATCAGATGTACTTACTCACCCCCTCCCCCAAACCCGATCAAGAACTATTTCTGAATGGTAGGAAATAATTCCACTTTGTACATCTTTTGGTTAATCAAGACTTTCTATTCAGCAATTTGACCTTTTGTTCAAAACAGGATTATCAGTTTTTTCGCCAGTTACCAAGGGCGACTCGCATGGTGAACATAATTGCAATAATTTGCAAAACACCATGGCAACCCACATTACAACTAGGTAAATACTGGTCTTTTGTGCTACATTGTTATTTTCAGAGATGCTGAAGTCAAAGAACGAATGACAAATGAACACAAAATTTATATTTGCTTTGTCTCAAAAGAGAAGAAAATTGATAACAAGAATTGGAGGGAAACCGACTACAGCTGTAATTTCTAACTTGATTAATTAGGATGGTAACAGTCCTTAACAGTATATTCAACAAACAGCCCTGACTTAGTCTCTCCACCCACCTCTCTCTCTTTCTACACTACTACCACTAACCCCCACCCCAGACAAATTTTTTCAGCTAGGAGAACAAACAACTCCATTTGCTCTTTTCTTCAACTTAATGGAATCCTTAATTACAGAATATTGTTCTCCTGCTCTTCATTACACTGAAAACTGAAAGTGAGAGAGAGGAGGAGGAAGACAGTGCCAAGCAGACAGGGTAGCTACAGTCGTCTTATCTGCCTTTGCTTTTTTTGTCCACAGCAGACCTATAGATGAGATGGCATTTTAAAATTTTGTTTGTTTGCTTAAATATTAGCAGCTGTTGTATAGCAGATAATTAAGTAAACTATTTAGTGCTCAAGTTCTCTCACTGGCAGCATAAGTAAGACAAAGCTTAAGTCAACTCATGATTAAACTCCAAAATCAGAGAAGAAGCAACTGCTTAAAAAGAAAGAATTCTTTTAAAATTATCAAATCGAGTGTTTTCTAACAGAATACCTACTGTATTTAAACATTTGCCCATGAATAGCATTATATTCTTAATAAACTAATAATTTTTAACTTAACTTTCTTTATAATTGTAAGGAACTTATAGCATAAGCTTCTATTAAGAGTTAAAGAACTCACATTAAAATCAAGTATTGCAGAAATACGTTACAAATAGCCAAATAATATTCCTTAAGAAAAAAAACTGCTGAAAACAGTCTGATACATGTTACTAACTCACTTCACAGTAAATTTGCTATATACTACTGGAGCATGAGTTCTGTGCTGAAACATTTATTATGCCACAGTGAACTGACTGAATGGCTGAGAGCTTAGTGTTCACGATACCATCAATAAAAATAAGCTATGCCTCTATACAGCCCAAATTCTGTTACCAGATGTATGCATATGGTTCCTATAAAATGCAATGGCACCCTTTAGCAATGGATGTTCATTGTATGTTCACTTACAGAGTATAAGAAAAACACATTAAACTGCAAGCATGCAATCAGAAGCCAGTGGAATCCTCATCGTTCACTGTACATACAAATCGTGTGTCGATTTAGATCTGTATTTTAATTCTCATTAAAGGATTGGGTTGCCATTACGATAAAACAGGCTTGTAAAGTGAACAAGACTACTGCTGCATCCCTGTGTACTCTGAACACTGGACAGTATGCGGTAAAATGAAAGAAATTGGAACAAAGTGCTAAAGGCAACTGAATCTGGCCCTAGAGAGCTGAACTGCACTACTGCCTCTGTGACACAGATTCTCCATGTTGCTGGACAGTTTATCAAAAGGACTCACGAGTAACAATCACCTGGGGAATCAGTCTGTTTTCATTGAAATTTGAAGGTCTGCACTCCTGAAGTTTGAGAAGACCCAACTATAACCCGACAGCTGTGCTTCAGGAAGTTACACAATACTATGCACTTTGAAAAACCAGGTCCTTTTGTCACAATTTTGGCACCCGAACTTACGCACACATTTGATATTCACTCCTCTACGCCTTATTTCTCTGAGAAATAAAAATAATAATTTGTCCCCTCACTTTACATAGCTCTTGTAAAGATGTTTTTTAAGAGCCACTTGATCCTACAGTGAAATGTGCCACAGAAAACTCCATGAGAAAAATCAGTAATTCTAGGCAAATTTTCACAGAGTGCATTCAGTAAGGTAAAGGGCACCCACTAAGCAACGGAGAAAAAACCCACATATATAGACTAGCTGTTAATCTAATGTGTGCTGTGCAACCTATAGGCTGCAATGTGCTGAAAAAGAAGACAGAATGGGATAACATCACACATAAATGACCTGGATTAAAATTAAGTAAGCAGTATTCATTCTAGGATTGATTCAACTTTCAAATGTTCAACTCTGCAGTATCAGGATCCCACTTCTATTTTTAAATAAAAAAATAAAAAACCCCCCATCTTTCTGCTCATTCTTCTTCAAAATAGGGTTTAAAAGGAATACACATATTTTGGTGCTCAAAATAAACAGAGTAACCCACAATAACAGTGAATTTCCACCTTCTCTGCAAGCTACACAGTTTGCCCAGTATTCGTCAATTGCAGAGGCAGGCAAAGGATTACGAATTTTGTCACACTTTCTTTTTTTATTAAACCAATCACACTTAAATATAATTGCATACTTTTCTTGTCCAAATTTTCACAGGCTATCTTCATCCATGCCTACATTTTCATGCTCTTTCAAGCCTACCTGCCCAGCCAGGTGCTTATCCAGCAGATACTCCATTTGAATATTCTAATTCAGCCAATTCCACTCAATTTAGCTTCTTTGCTTTTACTTTCCTCTACATCCATCCAGGTCCAGTCTCATATGCTAGTTCTAGTCTCTTTACTCATCTATACTCAATTCTTGCAATAATACTTAGTTTCAGTTTTGTTGTTATGTTTGTTTTTTTAAATCATGCCTAGCTCCTGCTCCATACTAAAAATTTTCTTAAATTTTTGTAAAATTATCAAATCTAGATGGATTTTCATAGGATGACGAAAGATAACCCATAAAAAAGAGAAAGGAAGGATTAAATATATACTTCTCATAGCCAAATGTTGACTTCAAAGTCACAGCACCTGCATTTCAGGTATGGCAAGGTTACCTGAACAACTTTAACACTGCTTTACTGCATATCATTCTATAAGCAAGTGATCGGAATTCAAGCACTTCCACGCCTGTGGACTTCCATTAAACTTCCATTAAACACACTTCAATTGCAATTTCTGGTTTTGTAACTCTTTGATATGGAGTAATTAAAATATTTCTGTAGCATAATTTATTCTGAGATAATAAACATATACTGTCCTACTTAACTCCACTTTAAATTACTCAATTTTCTTCCTGCTACTGTTATTCAATTAAACTGAGCCTCAAGCAAGACACTCAAAAGTCTCAAAAAACCTTTGGTAAGTGTTCTGAGATGGTTAGGCTTCCTCCCTTAGCCTCCCCTCAGCTACCCACCCATTTCTGTAACCTCTTTCAACACCCGCCCCAAACTCTTTCCTGCAGTCCTCTTGGGTCTTTCTCAAACTTTCTCTTAGACCTGCTTATTCTTTTTGAGAAGAGAGAGAACTCTCGTTATACCTTGACTTGATTTATCTTTCTCACAAGAGTCAGACTGCTTAGTTCTTCACTCCTTTAGGAGAGACTGATTTCTTCAGCAGTGTCTGGTGCCCAATGCCATATCAATCTCAGTGTTAATAACAAACATCTTCTGAGGCAAAATCTCCACATATAGCGCACTGTTCAGAGCAGACCAGAGATCATCATGTCAAGAGAGGTCAGAGGGAGATGGAATTTTGAAAGAGTTTACATCATTTTCTAGTAATAATTATTTCAAGGACTTATAAATCAGGCACATCTGCTACTTGCCATGAAGAACAGAAGGCCCTCAAAAATCTAGGCTGATATGCTCAATTTTAAGCACCCAGGTGAAGCCAGAAAGGAACAATAGCTGAATAGCTCAGAAGAGCTGTCATGGATTAGTTTAATATAAAATCAACATGTTTTCCCTCATCATGAAGAAATGCTAATCCATTTTAGGTTAGAATTTCAGCTAGAACTCACCTTTAGACAGATTTGGCATACAAAATGTCAAGCCAGACACCTAAAACTTTAAGCTTTCAAAACTTACACCAATGTATTTCACAGTAAATTTTATTTAAAACTGCTTTGAGGCTATTAAGAAAAAAATTATAATGGAGGAGGGTTCAGAGAAAACAACAGAAAGTGGGTTTGTTTTTTTTTTTTTTTTTAAATATGGAGGACCAAGTCAGTGCAATCAATTGGCTGCCATTCTTGTTGAGCCTCAAACTGAAAGGTTCCAGACACCCAGCCAAACCACTTTCACCCCCGGTATATAAATACAACAATTTACATCAACTCACATGGATAGAAACAAATTACTTAAAACATGGATTATTAAAAATATTTCCAAATGGACTGATGTGAATCCAGCCAGTACTACTCCTTTCACAGAAGTGGACATGACCATCTGGAACTGGTTGCCTGACTATTCAGTTGCACAGGACCATTCTAAGAGTAGGAAAAAGGGCTGCACAAAATTGATCTGCCTGCACCCACAGTGGTCTTGCTTAGGCAGGTTCAAAAACCTCCCTGACCAACCTGCCCTGCACCTGCTTTGAGTGGAACGGTTGGGCCAGAAGACATCCAGGAGTTTCCTCAACCTAAACTATTCTGGTCACCAACTAAAATAACCAGATGGACCTTAAGCAACTGATGCTCCTGTGTAAACATTAAAAAAAAAAAGCCAACTCACTAGAAATACAGGCCTGTCACAAACTCATTGAACTAAAAAATCTGAGAATGGGGAAGAGACTGTTTTCTGTTGCTTATACACTGGTGACAGACATAGCAAGCAAAATGAGCAGGACATTTTTGTTGCAGAGATTTATCTTTCTTTTACATAACACTAAAAATTTTTATTTAGTAAACCACATTCAGGAAGAACAAACTGCATTAAAAGAACAGCTACAGTATGAGTGCATGACACACTGAATGGTGCCAGAACTACTTAAGAGAGAAACAAAGTTGATTAAGATAACCAAAATAGCACCCAAGTTTCAGATATTTGGGCCTGGGAGGAATAAAACCAAAACTTTAAGGCTCCATATGACAGCTGAGGACCTTCTTGGGAAATACGTTAATTTAGTAAAAGAAAACATCATCCAATCCATGAGAGGCATATATCATTAGGGGATACAGTTGGGAAAGTGAAAAACAAAACAATCCAAAAAATCCCCAGCTGCAAACCATCCCTCTTTTACCTCTCCTATCCCATCCCGTATTATCAGCAGCAAGCCCTGTAGACTGGTTGGCATTGTTCTGTTTACAGGTGTAAAGCAGGGGAACACGGAGAAGGTTTTGGTAGAAGCTTTTTTCTTATTCTGCATGGTAAGAAATACGCATAAACAAAATTCACCTTGGGCCAATACAGTAGGCAAGAAGTACTACAGGGAAAGATATGCTGATATATGACTTAAAGACAACCGCTACCTTTAGAGTAATCTGTAGCAAACTGAAGACATCTACAACAAACCCTCACCATCCAGTATTTTTACCCAGAATAATTTACCTTGACTTCTCTGATTAGTTACCTCTGATCTTTATGAATTAAATCTGTCACTCTTCAAACACCCAATCTTAAACTAGACATGTCTATCCTAACCTAGAAACTTCTATAACAAGTGACAATACTTTCACTCATGTTACAGTGTTTTGAAGGGGTTTTTTCTTTTAAAATTAGCTTTAGCACAACTTAGGCATTATTAACGTATTGAAACTTGAGAAGACAAATGAGAGAGGTCAGAGTATGGGAAAGGTGGGTAAAAAAGTTGAAAGCAAACATTAGGAACAATTCAGATTATTTAGTTTATGTTTTCAAATGGAATAAATTCCAATTGTTTCCCAGATTCCATCAGATACATAAATGGTGTACAAATATATTTACATATACAACATACATCCACACACACACACATATATATAAATGAAAATTTCCTTTTTTGAATGTCCTTTGACTGAAATTCAAGTCAGATCACACATTCATATAAAAACAAAGTGTATGAAAGCTTTAACTGATACTCAAAATAGTTTTGTTTCCTCCCCCTCCTCTGGTTTTGAGTTTTGTTTTGATTTTTTTTAATGGAATAATGATCACACACACAGATAATGTACTGGTACTCAAGAAGTCTGTGGCTCCTAAAAAAAAAAAATCAAATCACAGACTTCAATTTTCTGGTGTAATATGCAGAGAATACCTTATGCATATTTTAGAAACATTTAAAGAAATATACTAAACTAATAGGCTCCCTCAGTTTACTATGGTAATAAGCATTTTGTAAAAGCATATAAACATATAAAAGGTGGTTTTACTTCATATTGATACTGACCTACTCTATGTTATAAAACACATGAAATAAACTGAAGAAATAAGCTAGGATTCTAGTACTGAATGTGACTTCTTACAAGAGGCTTTCTGGAGACTAATGACAAACAATTTTCCATTTTGCTGTGAAGTTACTGATTTTTAAGGCAAAACTTCATATAAACCATGCTTGAAAAACATTATTCTGGGCAGACCACATATTAAAATATTGTGGAAACAGTAAAACTAGAAGATATAACACATACTTTACAATAAGGGTCTTGGTCTAACTGACAAACAGCAATTAAAAAGTTCCCTGAAAGTAGTCCTTGCAATGACAACACAACCACTCATAATATAATTACTACCTAAACAAAGAAAAATACATTTTGAGAGGAAAGGACCCAGGAAAATAGATAATGTGGATGTTTCAACCTACAGACCACTCCTGTGAAGGGATCTGCTGGCCTCTGTTTCTGTGAAGTGCAGTGAATTCAGTGGCAAGCTCACCTCTGTGCTAGTGGATTCCATTTGGAGACTAGTCCTTAATTTGCTACCAAGACAAATTTAGTCAGAGTTTTCATCTCCTGTCTGTGGATCCAGAGTGGTTGTGTGGTTTTTTTGTTTGTTTTTGGGTTTTTTTTACAAGCTAAACAGCATAATGCATTTATTCTACAACCCTATTAACTATTTTAAAAATAGCAGCAAAACACAAAAAGCAGAGTCCAGTTATGTATATAAACTTTAAATGCTTCTTCATAAAAGAAAGATGGCACCCTCAGGAGCTTTACCAGACTCACTAGTCTTATACCGAACTATTAGATTTTATTTTCCTATTTTCTATTCTGTTTTAAGAGATTAAAACTGTGCTGCACAGTTTCTTAATGAAATAATTTTGTCTCTCCCCTCTATCTGCATGAAGAAAATATTCAAGAAAAAAATTGCAAGATGACAAAATCTTAATATGCAGTTTGGTAAAGTTCTAGTCAGTCTCTGAACAACACGTTTATCTATCCAGTAAAGCCTGTGTTAATGCGATGTAAGAGTTTGGCAAATTCAACTCTAATGGAGCATAAAAGTGCTTTTGCTTGAAAGTGAGATCATTTTTAAAAATTCAAAGCATGATCACTTTTTCCTTTTTTTGCAGGAACAATCTGATACAAGCAGCAAAGCTTAAATAAACTAGAAACATTTCAAATGATCCATAAAGGATTAATAAGCACTCCAGGAAGTCCTATAGGCTCAGCGTATACATTTTCTATCTTTTTCTCCTGTGACAGGCATGACATGAAATTCTAAACAGAACTCAAGTTTCAAAGTCACTGAATGTTAAGGTTTGCAGCTTTGATACTAGGGTAGAGTGGGGTCACTATCTTGGAATATTTAATTTAAATAGATAACAAATATTGATTTTATTAGCATAATAAAGCCCCCAAATTATGGCCCTTCACAAATTTTTTTTTCTACTCACAAGCAGACGAATGGACAAAAGCAAGGCAAAAGAGGTAGTAGTAAGCTACAGGCCACTAATATAACAAGAACAAAATGACAGCTATTATTTTGGCAGAGATAATCTATGCTGAAACACAAAACACACACGCACACAATTTCTTTCAATACAATTTTCTTGTCTTCCCACTGACTTCTATGATTACCACAGAAAGCAGGGTTCTAAACACATTTCTCAATTGAATCTTCAACCAATAACAGTAAAAATTTAAGAAGGGAGATAGGGGAAAATGTATTATAGCATTAGTAAGTGTTTGCAAAACAGACTGAACTTATCAATATGCATAAATTGTGAAGGGGAATAAAATAAAATAAAAACATAGTAGTAACAATGTACTGTACGTATACCTTTACTGAAATTAGTTAAAAAAATATAATAAAAATCCAACCAGCAGCAGAAATTGTCCTAAGCCTGGTCCAAGTGACCAAATTATGTAGCCATACTTTCTTTTGTTTGTAGTACCACAGTTGTAAAACAAAGAATAATTCTGAATTAGCAAACAGCCTTTGGGATACGTGAACATTTATAGGTACTTTTTAAACAGTGAAAAAAGTGATCATTTAAATAATTTACAGAAAGCAAGAAAACTAAGCTAAATAGAGTCTACCTACTGGTATTAGTTTTGTTACAAAAAAAGAAATATTAGAAGAGTAAGAATCAGATGCCTGCAAAAACCCAAATTAACAAAACTTCTGGGATCTCAGACTGAGGTCAGCTTGACCCAAACGCAATTTGTTAGCAAGAACCCAGACTTACTTTAACACTGACATAGAAGAACAGACAAATAATTCATATCAGAACTGAGAGCTCCTCGTGTTGGAAGATGGAAAAGTCTAGCCTCTGATAAGCTTATAAGGCTGTTTACCACCCAGGCTTTCTGTTCAGAGCCCAAACAAACAACAGTAGAAACTGTTCAGGTGACAGTTACATACAAATTGAAAGAAGTTCCTACAAGAGTGGAAAATAGGAAAGATTCAAAAATGCAACAGACAAACACAAAGTTAAGAAAGAGCATAAATGTAAAAACTAGCACGCCCATATTGGGATGGAGAGGAGGAAGAAGGGGGGGAGGAGGGAGGAGAGATGCAAGAATGATAAATGTTAGCTCACAGTGAGAGACTGACGCTGAAAGGCAAAAATTATGCTAAAATAATACACTAATCAGAAGGAAAAGTGAATGAGAAGAAAGAAGCAGGAAAAAAAAATGAACAAAGGACTAAAAGTAATCATTTCTCTGTATAAAGTCGGCAGAGAGGCCTCGCTTGAAATGCTGTCTGCAATCCTGAGCACATCACTAAAAGCAGATAAAAGAAGCGAATGCAAAGAACAGTAACAAAACCAGCTCTACAAATACAAAAGTGTGATACAGTAATTCTTTCAGTGGTTATAAACATACCAGATGCAGTGAAATAACATCACATTCCACTAACATTTGAAAATAAAGAAGAGCAGCCTGAGGGGAACCACAAGCATGTTACAAAAACTAAATGTACGTATCACAAAATAGGTAAATTTTGACTAGTTGAAAGATTTTAATTACAATTCTCAGGATTAATAGAAGTTGATATGTGTTTAATACAGTAGCTGCCGTAAGTTTGATCATCTGCAGTGCTAAAAACAATCTACATTAAGCAATTCTATGCTTGAATATTGAGAAATGTAGAAGATGAAAAGGATTTTCATAAATAGCTATAGCCTTTGTGTACCCATCAAAACCACAATTCACATCAGTGAACATCAATGCCTGCTGATATTTAATTTTGCCACCACTATCATGGAAAAAAAGGAATAAAAGGAGTGCAAAAGACAGTCAATGAAAACAGAAGTTGAACAAGAGAAAGCCTAGAAATACGGACAATGAAGTACACAGAAGATAAACTTGTTGCTTTGTTTACCTTTCTTTGCAATTCAAAACAGAATTTCAGTGAAGCTGAAAAGATGACAAAACCACAGCAGTGAAAAAAAAAAGTAGTATTTTAAGCACTATCAAATAGCCTTTGCAACTCCTTGCCACAAGGTACCATACAGAAGCTGTACCTGCAGCAGTCATACTGGTGAAAATACTTCCAGTTTTATCAGAAAAGTTAGACTCTAACTAGGTACTTGCATGTCCTATGAAAGGTTTTATTGAAAAAAATTGTCTTTGAGGGAGTTCCTTGCATTATTAAGTATTCAGCTAATGTCAGAGACCAATACTACACCAGGCAAATTCCTTTATTAAATACAACTCCTTTGTTGATAAGGTAATACTTAATCAGTCTATGTTTTGGGGCTGCAATGACCTAACAAACAAAAAAGACGGAACATTTTTCTCAGTATTTGAACCTAACTTGAGTATTTGATTCCTCACGAGGTTTAAACGTGTTTCACAGAATCACAGAATCCTAGGGGTTGGAAGGGACCTCGAAGGATCATCTAGTCCAACCCCCCTGCCAGAGCAGGGTCACCTAGAGTACATCACGCAGGAACGCATCCAGGCAGGTTTTGAATGTCTCCAGCGAAGGAGACTCCACAATCTCTCTGGGCAGCCTGGTCCAGTGCTCTGTCACTCTCAGTTTCATCTTCAGAATGTGTCTGACTGTGGCAGCGCTATAGAAAGCAAGTGGTACTGCTGAAAGAAAGTTAGGGCTGCTGCACAGTTTGCAATGAGAGAGGACTGTACTTGCAAAAACCAGAGAAAAATTTCAGGCAGAACTATGAAGTGCATAATAGATTCGTGTTTCTACCCACAACCTCCCTCACCATTCCTGTCCAAAGTAATTCTTTGTTCAGACATCTTTACAACTCAATATAATAACTCAAAATAATAATAACTAGCCAAGAAAGTAAATTTTTATTTGCTAATTTTGCTTAATTTCATGTAGCAATGGAACCTCATATTTCCCATTTCAGCCTCATTTCTCTCCTTTCCTGCAAACTCCTGTCTTGCAGCCACATGACCAACATTTACAGTGGATCAAAAGAGACCAGAGAAGAGACAGGCAAGTTTAAAACGTACTTGGATGAAGGAAAGGGAAACAAATGAAGGTAGGACAGACCACGCACTTCTGAAAAAGTAAACACAGTTTCGAATGCTAACTATGAAACAGAAAAAATGGCTGTTCTTAATCACATAGGGCAACAGACTCCAAGAGCCTCATGCTCCTAGTATTACCTTATGAGGAAGAAAGTTATATGTTAATGAATTAATTCATTTATTCAATGAATAAATGTTAACGAATTTATTCAGTTTTTACTGTGGGACTTTCATATATAACTGTATGATCAACTTGGCTGTTTCAAGTAACTAAAAAGGCAAAAATGTTAGGTGTTCAGAGCAGAAATGTGTTTTCCCAAAGGCATTATTAACAATTAATAATCATTACACAGTGCCTTGTTTACCTGACCTTGTGAAAATTTACCAGCCTTGTAATTAGACCCATATTTTGCATATTTGTATATTTCCATGCATAGGATTTGACTCATTCATTCATCCATTAAAATTTGCTTGACAGACATAGATGGATAATCAGGGTACAATTTGTGTTTACTGGATTACAGAAAATTGCCCAAACTGTTAAGTTCAAGGAAGCACATTCTTGTCTTTGTCTTGCAAAATACGCACAGGCAATTAAATGTCCAAGGACAGTCCCAAGGCTCTTTGAAGAAGTAGCAGAGCTTTTATAATCTGATACCTTTAACACAACTTTTCTTTACAAAAAAAAAATAAATAAAAAATAAATGGTTACTGGGTCAAAAAACCAAACCAACCACAACTAAAAAGAAGCAACAGGACTAGTGTCTACATTTTCCTTTTGGCAATGCAACAAAGTAATTCTTCAGTAAGAAACACCTCCTACAAAAGCTCCTGAGTAACAAGCACAACTTCACTGATGTACTCGGGACAGCAGGTAAGATTCTTCCCCCATTTAACTATTCCAGCAGTTAACTTCCTAACTTCCTAGGCAGTTGGAAGAATTATCTACCCACTTTCCTGATCAGAAGAACAGTCTTAAAATTCAAACTGTTTAAGCATTAGCTATAATAATGAAATACTATTATTATATATCCTTAAATGTTTGAGAATAAGGCTGATCATTAGGCAGCTTGGTATACATCATTTTGCACCCAAAAAAGGGTGTGTGGAGACAGCAGCTATTGTTGATACGTACCTCTAGAAACAGAAAGGTATGGAAGATCTCCAGTGAGCATTCAGTATGGAAGGCAACAATACAGAACAGAATGGGGAATAAAGGAATTTTGTTTACCTCTGTGAAAGAAGACAGGAAAAAAAAATATAGGAGAAAAGGCCACCAGCATTGTCAACGTGTGCTGGTATCTCATTAAGGTGAGACACCATTGTCCAACCAGACAAATGTTTTTCATGTTCTGAAGAAACTGATGGACTTTTGCCCAAAAAGTCAGACTTACTCAATAAATGTCTAACACTTTTACATTCTGTAACAACTTCTGTAATACAAAGGGAGTCTCTTTGTGTAGCTTCTCTCTTCACCCATGCAGCTGTTATGTCAGAAAAAGCCATTTGTTTCCTCTTATGAATCCACAGCTCGCAGTACATTTTTGTTTTTGAAAAAGTCAAATCTTCAAAGTAATAAAGCAGAGGCAAGAGAGTGTCACATATCTTTAAAAAAACGTAAGTTAGATCACTGATTTGGCACTCCTTTTAAGATCACCTGCAAACAAAATATCTCAAGTATTTACCTAGTAACAAACATGAAAGTAATGTTTTAGTATAACACTAAAAGATAGCCCAATAGCTTTCTCCTCTGGCAGCAGCTTTATCCTCCCCCCCTCCCCCTTTTTCTTCCCCTCCAATCAACCAGACAGTTAGCTGTAGACTCAGTTTTCTGTGACCAAATAAACTGCAATGTAGTGATTCACTCACCTAACTTAAGGATTTCCATTTTCCCCTGTCATAAGCCTTGAAGGGGAAGGGAAGACAAGAATATCAAAAAGCACCCTCTTTCCTAAACTAGGAAATCTTAATGTGAATCTTAGTAGTCTTAACTCAGATTTTAACTGCTCTCCTGATGTAACTGAAAGTATTAGATGTTCAACTAAAGCAACACAATGAAACCTAAAAGGCATTCCTGGGCTCATTCATCCACTGCCCTGCCAAGGGAGTGAAAGATTCGACACTTCTTGCTGGTCCTCATCTCTTTATCGGAGATGAACAGATTAGTACCAAACCAACACTCTCATCTCATTTCATAAAATTCCCTGCTATTGGAACAAATATCAGAGTCTTCAGACTCTCTCTTGTCCGGTGCATTTTTGTGTTCAGTGCTCTTCTCACAAAGACAACTCTACAGAAGCTGAAAAAGCTTAGTACCAGGAGAAAATAAATCTCCGTGATTTCAGTCTTGGTATTTTGGTGCTCATAAGGTTTCTCTGCTTCATTAGTACTGAATGCCAACCTCTTTGCAGGTCAAATGAAAAAATACACAGGCAGGGCCAGTTTTGCTTCCATTCTAGAGATCTGAGTGGAAGCCAATGGTGAAGACTTTATTTTCTCTGGGGATGAAGGAAGTTACATTAAGTACTCATTATTTGAAGGTATGGATTATTCCATGTGGTATCTATTCTCATTCAGACCACTGGTGGAGATCACTCAAGATTACTACCAGCAACTGAAATTATCTCGTATGCCATCATCTAAATTTTGTAAATGCCAAAAGGTATGGGAACTGCATAAAGATGGATGGATACTTTGCATTAATGCTTCCAGAATCAAGAGTAGATTCTTGCGGTGTTTTGTACACAGGCAGATTTCTCGTTCCTCGGTTTTTACCAGACAGTCCTCAAGTGACAGGGGCACACTTTCAAGTTTATCATGTTTCTAACCACTAGAAATGACATTTTCCAAACATCTACTCCACCACCTCTTATAGGCAGGACAAGGCTCCAACATACCAGTTCCAAAACACTTAAAAGACATTAGAAGCAAAACCCCTTTGTTAATATCACTATTCAGACATAGCTGGAAGGTCTTTAAAACAACTAATTAAGTCTGCTTAGAAGAATTAATATGAAGAAGTTACCACACAGTGAGAGAGGTTCATCTTGCATTTTCTTTCACTAACTTGCTTGATTACTGTATGGATGTAATGCTGCCTCTGTTTTCCACTCTGAAGGTCTTTCCTATTGAAAATCAGTTTTTAATCACCTCCTAGTGCTGTATCACTTTCGATCCCTTCCAGGTTTAGTGTCTCACTGCTAAAGGATAAAGTGAAAAAAATTTGTAGCTAAAAAATTACCTTCAATTAAGATGAGCACGGAGGGAAGGAGAGAGAAAAAGATCTTTCTAGATGCATTTTTTCTAGAAAAAGAACTGGCCTGTAATCACACCAACTCCATCAATATGAAAGACCAAACCATGGTTATGATGCTTCTCATGTACAGATCTGTGTCTAGAAAGGCACTGGCTTAATTTACAAAGACACTACATGTACTTCTCATTATGAATGCTGGTATTGCTCCTAGATAATTTTCCTTATTTTCACTACAATCTCAGATGCTCCTCAAATAGGTATTTGCTACTTAAGCTTTCTTTCTGAATGATTCATGCCACTTCTCTCATGAAGCCCTTCACAAATGGACTCAGCAGAAAACATAGAAATAAAACATTGGAGTAACCCCTGACCATTTCTTGGCAGATAATATGGGCTTATTTTGTTAATTCTAAGTCCTTAAGATGCCCAACTCACTCTTGCTAGGAAGTCTCCAAAGACAAATCAAATCACACAGAATTTTTAATTATGAATTCCCTAGAAGATATTTCAGTCTCTTTCACTTAAGGGGTTGGGGAGGGAGCAGAGGTGTTCAGTTCCAAAAGTACCTTCTGTTTAATCAGCCAGGAAATTCTCTCAAGGACCATATCACAATTCAGTTTACTCCATTATTGCTACTTCACTGATTGGGTTAAAAAAAATAAATTAGCAAAAAACTTAACAAGGTGATCCCCAAAAGATGCCCCATTAAAGGAACAAGACAGTATAAATGCTGATCCCTTATCACAGAACGAGAAAGAGAGGTAGAAAGCAGTAGGAGGGAAGGGGAATTTGATTAATTACTTCCTTCAAACAAGCATAAAAAACACATGCAAATACTAAAGAATAGTGTGAAAAAGCATCAGCAACACTGCACGAACTATTAGAGGACAATCTAATATTTCAAGATAGCTGTATTAATCTTAATGTCACTATTCATATACATACGTATATATCTAGACACATGCACACATGCATAAAAAGAGAAATTCTACCAAATTCAAATTCTATGTTCAATCTTTGCGCTTGATAGGTGGTCATATGAATGGGTAGCTTGGTATCTGCTGCTTCTACTGCAAGATCATCCAGCATGAATTGCCTCAGTATGACGAAAAAGCATGTATTATCCAATAAAAATTATTACAGTAATTACAAAGTTCTTGCAGAAATTTAATGTTATATTCTGTTGTAGAATTCAGCATATGCCATTTTGTGCCTTTGTATTTTGGTGGGTGAGGGAGTTCTCTGTTTTTAAACAATTCTGGCCCCTTTGTAGTATAGTCAAATGTTGCTTTGGATATTAAATTGAGAATTTATCTTAAATGGAAACAAACAACTTCGCTAAAAATTAGACATTTATGACTTGCAAATTACAGATACTAATTATTTTCAGTATATACAATTATGATATTCTCAAGAGGTATTAATTTTGGGACAGATGTGCTTTCATCATGTAATTTGGAAATTAAGTTACACTCTCACGTATGGGAACTCAGAAGTCTGAATTTGTGTAAAGATAGGATTGATAGAGGGGAATTTTGTGTTGCTAATTTTCTCTCTCTCTTCTCTCCCTCCTTTTCTCTCTCTGATGAGAGTGTGGCCAGCAATCCTCACAGCTGGGTTGCCTTGCACTCGAAGGAATGGGGGCTGACTGCAGAGTTGATGAGGATATACTTCCACTTGACTCCACCTCCTATTCTGCCCTTGCAGATAATTCTTCCAAATCGAGTAACTTCTAACAATTTAAACAATAATGAAGACATAACTGTAAAATGTTAAATACTTCACATTCATTTCAGAAATTAAGTGTCACTAATGCAAACATTTTTAAAAAGACATTATAAATATACATAATCCAAAGGGAAGGCATTAATACAGAAACTTCCATCAAATGAGGGGAAAAGAAAGAACGTTGCTACGCTGACCATATTTTTGTTAGGAAAGGAAAGCATATTATTACAAAAATTCTCTCCAATATGTGCATGCCTATAATCTTCAGAGTGTGACAAGTGATAAAGGAAAAAACAAGACAGTAAAAATGCCAGTTAAATACATCTGTGGGATGATATTGCTGTTGAGTGTGTATATTAACTAGAGAAATTTATTTAGGATTTCATACTTTCTTGTTTTCCACATTTGGACTGTAGCCACCAATACAGAAAGGAAAAAGACAAGACAAAAAGAAGTATTGCTTTCTGGTCCAATATAAAAAACAAACCGATCTTTTAAGCATCAACATTTTGTTTATATTGTTCCACAAGAGTTTGAAGACACGACATCTGGAGTATCTGCTACAATTCTAAAACTGAGATATTTATTTTTAGATGGAACAAGTTCAGTCACTGCATAAACATTTCTATCTGGAGATCTTTGCTGATAGTTGTGGATTTTTGACACCTCTTGCAGAAGGATTTTGTTCAGAAGAAAAGGAAAACATCTACTTGTCAAATTCTGCAGAACCTTAATTTTCATGTAAAAACCTGGTATACCTTTGGAAAACCTTAGAAATGTTTCTCATACATTTGTGGATTCAAAGCGTAAGACAATCAACTAGCTTAAAGATACCTGGATAGCTGAAAGTCTTCAGATGAAAGAAAGTGAACAAGACTGTCATTTAGTTGCTGTTAACAGTTTCAGCAGGATTACACAGCTTTCTGGTTTTTTTCCTTCTTATAGGATGCTGCAGCTGTGGGCATGACTGAACAAACAATAATCCTCAGCATGGCATGGAAATAGGGAGGGGAGGTTCATCTTTAGCAATGAACAGGACTTTAAAACAATGTGCCATCACAGAACACATGGGACTAAAGCACAGGCCGAGTTGCCAGTTCACTAGGTACAATTTGCAAAAGAAAGACAGTACAAAAAACATATTAATATAAATAAAAGTAATAGAGTAACTAATGTTCAGAAGATCTGAACACAAATCCAGCCAACCTGACTGATAAGCTTCAAGGACTCTTTACAGAGACTTACACATAGGATGCTACACATGGGCCAACACCTGTCCTGGAGCACTGCTTCACTATCTGACTACACATTGAAATAAGGATCTGTACTCAAATCATACTGTCTCCCAAAGCAGGCGTACAAAGCAGTTATTTTTGTAATGCCTGTGGATTAAAAAAAATAAATTAAAATAACCTCTTGCATATATCCACTGAAGGGAATACTGGCACTCTGTAGAAAACAGAGGCTGTGGAGCACTTCCAAGACCTTGACTCCCGAACACAACACAGTGAAGCAAATGCAAAACTCTTTTATGAAGCCATGTCTAATGTAATGCTATTTTGCCATTTCTTCCCACATATGGGAACATTCTCACTTAAAATGAAGTAATATCTCTTTTTAATCTCAGATGATCCAAAACTTCACTGGCTTTTAACACTGTTTCTCTTAAACAAACCTGTAGTAGTACAGGTTTCATGAGTCAAGAGGAGCAACAAATATCCACTCTAACACAGTGCAGGCTGCTATAATTGACCCTGGTATCTCCCAGCATACAGGAAATCTTATCAACATGTTGTATTATCTCTGGTATTGCTTAGACTTCTCTTGGCCACTGTAAAAGAAAATAACTCCCCAGAAGTCTCATTCAGCTAGGGGGTTGCCTTCCCCATCCCTAGGTACATGAATGAAGACACAAAGGCAGAGGAGTTGAGCTGAATAGTGCTGCCCAGACTGATTGCTCCGAGGTTTTTTCACGTGTATATGACTCACTTCCAGGAACCAATCTGAAAGGTCTCAACTACCCATTTGATCTGTACAATCCTTGAACGCTGATGTGTTCATTCATTTTATCTTGCTGCACCAAATACTAAATAATATCAAGAACAAGTTGAATATAAGTTTTTGAAATAACCTTCCAACTACAAAGCTCCTGTATGATAAAATTTTGAATACTGGAATCACTTCTGTTGAGGAACACCTTCTTTAATTTTTCTAAGAGTATTTTACTGAGAAATAGAGCAGTGACTAAGCATTACTGAAAACAATTTTTGACTATTTTAACTACTTTAAACCAGAAAAAAATAATTCCTTTAACATCTAAGGGTAGGAAAAAATTAACACTTGCAAGACCCATTCCCACTATGTCAAGGAAAAGCATGCCGAGAAAAACATAGATGAAGTTTTTCACGTATGTCTGCTGTCACCTGCCAACCCACACTATTTTCTTTTTCTGATAACCACATCAGTTTTAGGTCACAAGCAAACAAAACTTATCCTTGTGAGAAGAACCATGTCCAGTGAAAATGTCTGTTCAGCTTCATATTTTAACTTTGGTTCCCCTGGGGTAAACAAGGTGCTTGAGCACTGTAAGAATTGTGGGTTTTCCGCTTCTTGTAATGTCTCTAATTAAATATGAGTATGAACCTTTTCCAGCAAAAATTTATATTGAACATAACAAAAACCTAAGGAGATTTAAAATGTCTCTCTACTGTAAAAAGAAGATGAACATTGATCCTTTCCAGACTGATGATTTGCATAAATCCTCTTGTGATTCATGATTGGTTATTACAATAGTCTCAGAAGCAAATCCTACCAAGCTATATAGCATCCATAGCACTTCTGTCAATCCAAGGCATACAGAGGAGGGCACATTTGCTCATTCTCTCTCAAAGTAGCTTGCTCAGGCACTATCAGTAATGCAGTTGTGGCAGATCTCTCTATAGGCTGCACAGATCTGCCCAAGATTTTAAATTCTTGGCTACAGAATCTCCTAACAAATACTGCTACTGGTACACCAGAGCAACATACTACACAGTCAGTTTAAAGCCATATCAGATACACAGAGCTGCAACCATATCTCTACACTGCAGCACAAACGTGCTCTCCAAGTGTTGCCAAAATCCATCATTGCTTCGACTGGGGCAACAGATCAGTTCCAACAGAGTACCTTCAAAGACAGCGCTTTCTGTAATCCTCTGAAGACAGCAACATCTTGTTATTAGATGAGTGATTCAATCACCTAGGTAAGCATTACACACTTGGTGGCAATCATAACCATGACCATATTTACCTCTGGGCACACTTTCTGTAACATGATCTTCACAATACTGCCATTTATAAGCCTAAGCAGACAAATTATTGTGATAATAAGCCCTTACATTCCTGTATTCTACCTACAGAGGAAATTACAAAGTTATTTTCACTCTACTGAAGCAATCCCCATTTCTTAGAACCTGTTCCATGCAGTGGCCAGCCTGGGAATCCTTTTCTACAATGAGCTGAGAGAGATACCTAGTGTCCTTAAGAGTCTCCTCTGGCAAGGTACCAGGCTGTGGACTAGGCACTAGGAAGAATCAATAGTAGATACTACTCCTTTGCTGATGCTCACTCATTCCGAGTAGCCAAAGTTCTCAGTGCAGAAAGTCACACTCGGTCTCACTCACCCATCAGTGAGATGGATGCATGTCCGTCACAGCTAGTAAAATCCAATGCAGATAGTTAAAGCTTTTGTAAAGACATATCGATCATTACTTTGAAACACTTCACTAAAAATCATATTGATGCTCTAAGTCTAAAACAAACAATTCCTTTACAGGGCAGATCACGGAGAAGTTGCAGTAATAGTGAATCAATTCCAGTTAATAGACGCTACGAGTGCTGTGACAAGTAACTGCTCACTCATCCCCAAAATGCACTACACAGAGTGACCAAAGTGTTGTCTTTTGCTGTACAATAAACATAAATTATACCAGCAAAGACAGATGTACAGTACTTTCATATGGTAGAATACTGACTGTTCTGTTCAATAATCAAGATATTTCTAATTTCCTTTAGTTAACCAAAACGTGACTCCAAATACAACTCAACTTATTTGTCAACCTCAATCAAGGAAATAATCAGAAAACTTGGAGGGGAGGAGAAAACTCTTGATAATCTGGTGGCAGCCTCCTGACCCTCTCTCAGGTCCCCAGGAAAACGTGAATGGAATCACATTAATCTTTTACTTTTTACTCCAGTTGCTTTTCATTCTGCCTCAACTTGGGAGCTTTCAGTACTGTGTGTATAAACCAAAACAAGAGTGATACAAGTTAAAAGTTCAAAAAGAGTCAGAAACCCATTTCCATACAAACAGGAAGAATTCAAAATAATCGCTGGAGTTAATTTAACGGCAAATTCTAGCTGACTGTGCCTACCACATCAGCTGATGCCATGATTCCTTCTATCTTCTGGCCCTAACTACTCTTCATCACTTGCCCATATACCTCTAGTACTATTAGCATAACAACAAATAAAACTGTACTATTGCCACCACTAAGTACCTTTCCCTCACACTGAAATAACTTATCACCCCTACCCACCCACCAAACAAAAAAAGCTTTCAATCCATGACTGTTGTGAGAGCATGATTACAAAAGTCATCACCATCATCTACAATCATATTTTCACCTGTTCATGTGGTGTACACCTGTGGGTTGTTGGCAATACACTTGATTGCAGTGTGGGAGATTCCAGGTTCACAACAAGCCCTGTCATCTTTTTCTCTTAAGTGAATATGCCACGCAATCCCCAAACCTGTGTGAATGCTATTGCCTCTTATAATATTGTTTTGTTTATAAATCTTTTACCTTTTTAAGTTCACAAAACACTAATGCAAAACCCAAGAACACATATACAATGGTCAGAACAGCAATAGATATATATATAAAATAATAATTCAAAGATCTTGAAAAGTGTACCAACGCGCTTTTGTACTGTGACCTAATGTGCAAGCAGTAGACCACCCCACCACAGGTAAGAAATGAGAAATTTTGAGGGCTATTGAACACTGAATTTTCTCAGCTGAACAGTATAAAGTTATTTAGCAACATTCAATAGCCTTGAAACTCACTTCTGCCTGTGGGTTACAGTGGTCCAGTAGGAAAAGACTGTAAAACCAAAACAGTGCAATATAGGTTGGACCAAGATTTTTCCAATATTTCTTAAAACCCTTTTAAAGTCTGCATCATCATATGCATTTTGAAAACATAAAAAGATCTAAAGATATTGTAGACTATTAACTAGACAGCATATAAAGAGAATCTATCCAAGACCAGGTTTTAGCCTAGAAATATACTACAAATAACACCACACGTGTATATTTAAAAACAAGATTAAAAAACAGCTGCTTTGGGGACAACAGCTTCCCAGTCCAACCAGTTCAGTATGAATTTTGCTACTGCTTACCCGGCATATACAACATGGTGAAGTTTTTTATTCAGTTCTTTCAGCTGGCAAAACTAACACCTGAAGAGCTGAGTAAGATATGGGATTCATTTTATGGATGTGAATATTGATTTTTACAGGGTTTTTTAAAAGATGATCTAAGAGTTGGCATTTATTTACCAACTGGTCAAAAACAAGCATCTGAATATTCTAGTGAGAAACACAAAACCGTTTCCAACATAATAATCTGATCCACTTACTATAAATGAAATTACACCCTCCTTATGCACAAAAGTTGGTCAGTTTTTCCATTTATGCTTGCATATTTCAGCTTTCACCCATTCCCTAGCATGGATGCTTCATTGATGGCTGAGGGTAACACTTCAAAAATGAACTAGCTAAACAAACTTCCCAGCAGCACTTGACAGAGCTACACCTATTCTTCCCCATTTCCAAAGCAGTACAGAATTAATTACCAGTTCTATGGATCTATTGTAAGTATAATAGACTAAAGAGCTATCACAGACACATTTATTGTAAAAGCACAATCCCAAGAGTGTCTAGTAGAGGGCCAAAACGATTAACACAAATGCTTTGTCAGATCAAAGATAAAACCTGCACCGCCCAATTGAGGAATGAATTAGAACAGTGGGTTATCTTTCAAATTAACCAGGGCAGTTAGTGAGGAAAATTTCATGAAAGTGTAATTCTTAGCCTTTGTGAATCCACACAGCAGGCATTCTGCCAGCTGACAAGATGATGAAATTTTCATGCTTAAAAAAGCCCTCTTCATTTCCCAATTTAGATTAGCTAGCGTTTCTCTCTCTTTTCATCTATTTGCTCTTCTGAAGCAGAATTAAAAAAAAAAGAAAAAGCACACAACAGGATCAATCTCTCACAGCATAATGCATTTCTGAAAAGAAATAAAATCTTTGCATGTTATTTTTTAGATATATTTACAGTTAGGAGTAAGATTATAAAAACTGATATTGTTAATACCATTAAGAAATCCATAAATACTGGAGCAATGGTAGATACGTTTTGGAATACAGATATAAAACATTTCAATATTTAATGGCAAAAAATGATTGCAGAAACAAAAAATTTTATATGAAGGCGAGTAATTTACAAAAACAATGAGACTGTAGGAGGCTTACAAAATTCTATTTATGCACTTCCATCTGCATCTTTATAAAGGAAAGATATATATCACCACGATATTTATTTACTTATCAGTTTCATGTCCCAAAAAGGGCAAGTATATTTTTCCATTTTTAGATTTTATGGCACTCCCCACTGCCCTTAAGTTTACACAGCTACATCTAAAATCATTTCAACAGACTAATGGAAACAACATCAAATGATCCTAAACACTTCTAAAAAAAAGAAATCTAATTCAAAGCTCACTGAAATAAAGTAAGCTTATTCATTTTAGTGAGCTGTGGATCAGGCCGAAAGTCTCTTGATAGGATTGTCTTCATAAAAGGTAGCTCATTATTTTAAAGGTTAAAAAATTCATTTTTGCATTTTATGTTTTTGTAACATGTGCCATTTGACCAACACACAAACAACAGCAATATCAAAACAAAACAAAAAAATTAATGGAATTACAAAGTTGGACAATATATCTGTCTATTTTAAATTGATATTTCTGTGTCTTTCAGATGCAACCACTACAAATAGGAGAGTGTTAAATAAGTGCCTCAAAGTTTCATCAAATGTTTTGTTCAGACAGTTCTTTGCTATGCTACTTCTGGGTGTGTCTTTATACATTATAGGATTATATACATTAGTGCAAACACCCATTTGATGGAATTTCAACTCCAGCTGTTATACAGTCACTACAAGTACTTGATGAAAGGAATAAACTCAAAGTCACAGCACCTGCTTTTCTAAAAGCTATCAGGACAGAAAGTTTACTTGCCCAGCTCTGTGCAAAGCTTTTTCAAAATGAAAATTACTGTGCAGTTTGGAAATTACTTTTTACAATGAAATAATCCTGCATTTCCAGAGTCTGAATGTATAACTGAATTTATAAAGCTTTTATTTAGGAAAAATAAATTCTTTTTGAAGGACACTTGATGATCCTATATACCATGTAATAAGACACTTGATAATTTTTAATGCAATCTAAGTGAATTGCAATGTTTAATATTCAAACATTCCACAGTTTGGTTCACAGGTTGGTCTTGGGGGAAAAAAAAAAAAGAGAACAGAGTAAAATATTACGCCACTTACTGTGCATCTTATGCACATGTTTTCTAGCACTTTATATGCCAGAAATTACTTATCATGTGGCACTGTGTATTATCATAATGTACATATATTAAATCTAAAAAACTTAATCAGGAGAAATTTTATACAAAAGCAATCTGTGTAAATATATTACTTTGACATATTATTTAATAACACATTGCATAATATAACATAATATGTATAGTAATACTAATTGAATCATTTTTCAGCCAGTTGGACCTTGCAATAAATTAATGTGAAATCTCACATTTTGGCAGCTTCACCTGTCTAAGTCATCTACCTTTAACTTCAACAGAAGTGAACAATCTATCCTACCTTGTGAAATACTGTCTGAATTTAAATACTCTAAGAAAGTTTTGTGCTCCTTTTAATCAAAGACCTTCTAAAGTATTTATACATTCCGAAATTATCACATTTCCAGGAAAGAGCTTAGAAAACACTTACTTACAATTGCAGAAGAATATAGAGGAAAGATAACACAAAATGCACACTTAGTATTAAACTATAATGATAATTCTTAGCATTGTAGCTGCTGCCTGCAAAAGTATTTTAGTACTTTTACTGCTAATACTTTTCGTACTAATACACCATGAAATAGGTAAGCCATTCATTTTCAAAATTTCCAAAAACAATTTACGTTTTTTGAGTATATAAGACATATGAGCACCCAGATGTTATGAGCGCCTTCAAAATTGATGTCTGCCCTAAGAGCTGTGAAAACAGAAAATGTTGGACAAGCAAAAAAGACGAGAGACAACAGGATCTATGAAAAATTGACCAAAATGGCTAGCTGCCAATTCACAAAATGTGATGCTTCCAGCATATTAGATATGCAAAACATATCAATATAATTTAAAAATTGTGGTGGGTTTTTTCCTAACCAGTCACCACGTGAGACAGTATGAACATGGGAATTTCAAATATTATACTTCCCCACCCTACGCCAAAGCCATACAAAGACAACAACAATCATTGGCATTTTGCACCTCTTGCACTGCCTCCCAAAAAAGAGAATTATGTCATATTAATTAACTGTCCATCTTCCTACTCTGCTTTCCCCCCTCTCGATCATTATGAAGCAAGATTCATAGTATTTCCCCTCCTGTTGTCATTCAAAGAACTTTTACAAACCTACAGTCATTTTTCCTTTTCACAATTTAACACAATATACATCATTCTGGATTGGAGAAAGAGAACCAAATTTCAATTAGATGAGAAACTGTTATCTGCATATTTGGTAGGCTTCATAAATTTTCTCAAAAGCATTATGATAACTAGCACCCTGCACTTCTTCGTGTAAAAATCTGGAAAACAGAGAGCTACTACATCTGTACTAATGTTGACACACACAACTACAAAAATTTAAATACATTAGACCATGCTGACTTGAGACAAAAAAATTCTAACTTAGTATTTTAAATCATTAATTCATTGTTTTATTTTCATAAAGTTTAGTTTGATATTGCATGTTATTACCTTGGACTATAACATAAAAAAGTGGACTATAAAAAAATCCAAACTAACATGACAGTCACTAACAACTCAGCACCACTTAGAAAACTCACTTCATATGGCAGAATATTTTCTGAATACTTACATTATAGTATTTTCTGAGGTGGCGTCTAATATCCAACAATAATTTGTTGCTCATTTGAACCGCATAGTTGAAAGGAGGCTCTTCACATTCAGTCTTACTGCACCTTTGCAAGCTGGGTTCAATAAATCGCCCCTAAAAACAGAAGTGTAAAAACAGCATGCATCATGACAACAGAGGATGGTAGCAGAAGTTATCACAGGAATTTAGACATAAAATGTAGTAGTCTGAAAGGGCCTCCAATATCTAGGCTTTCTTTCTTCCTGCCACAGTTGCCCATACCAATACAAAGACTTCTCTGATCAACAGTTTTCCCATTCTCTTCTTAATGAAAGGTCTTCTGGAGAACGTGCTTCTTCACCTACTACAAAGTTAATCATTCCCAAAGTGATGCTGAGCAAAACAATTAAATCTATGGACAAATTTCCATTCCCCTCTCTCCCCATAAACAACACAGGTTTGTCATTTTATCAGGGACACCAAAGTTCTGTCCAAGCCCATGGATCAGAACACTGAAACCAACCTTATAGATACTAGTTATGAAAGTACCAGCACAGCTGTAGAGACAAATCTTGTTAAACAAGAATGACATGATCATCTTTTATTTTCTCCAAGTGCAAAGAAACTCTCCTACAGTCCTACACCATATCATTTCCCTTACTTTCAAAACCTTCTGAACACCCGACATTAACATTTCAAAACCTGGAAGTAATGCTTGAACAAGCTGAAATACAGTTGGTAGAATTCTTATTTAAGTAAGAACAACCTGGTACGTTGGACAGTTATACAACTTTTTGAAAAATTTCTTTTCAGGTAAGACAGCTTTTGTGAGCCACCTTGGCTAAACCCCACCCACAGCACTGGACAATTCCAGGTGGAAGAGGGAGGAAGGGTTTGGTTTAGTTTAAGGGTTTCTATTGTTGTTTGGTGGGGTTTGGGGGTTTTGTGCTTTGGTTTGATTTTGGATTTTTTTTGGTGTTTTGGTTGGTTTGGGTTTGTTTTGGTTTTTTACGGAGTTTGACATTAATTTCTCTCCAGTTAGCCCATCTGTAATATGTCAAGACTGCATGCAATTAACTGTCTTATTTATAGCTGTGATGAACACAAGTCAAGGATTCATAAAGTATCACTCGATTTGCGTGTCTTTTCCTCTTACTTGCTTCCAAAGGCTGCTTTATTTTGATTCAAAAAAATGCAAAACATCTGCTGTTTGTCCAAATTAACTTAAAATAATTACTTTTAATTTAGATAAAAGATTTATTCCCTTTCAGTTTCAAGGTTTTCAGTACTCTGAAGCTCGCTAATTTGTCAATGACTAATACATGCACAACATCGCTGTAGAGTTAAATATTTGGCCCTATTTCAAGTTGTGATCCAAGGTCAGAGATACATTTTTTGGCAGAACTTCTCAACAAGAATGTACCCCTATGACTTTTTATGTCCAATACACAACGACCAAAGGAAAGATAACACAGAAAAACCTTACTGTCAAGAAGGGAAGTGGGATGTAGCAAGATAAACACAAGTTTCAAAAACGCTTTGTTCCAATTAATGTGATTTAGGATAAGAAATTGCCAGTGCTGTACTAAAGTTTCATTAAGCAGAGAACTGGAAGTTACTAAGGTGTTAAGATAAGGATTCCTTAAAAAGTTACAGCAACAATAATTCACAACTGTGGGCAAACAGATTAATGAAGTCAGATAATCTCGTATGTTCTGCTAGACGACACAGCTGAAATGCAAAAATGGGAAAAATATTTCAGCACTGTCCTATCAGCAAATTTCTGTTCCAAAGCTATAAATAGCAGGACTCAAACAATATGGTATCTTCTCCTACATCATATGAATCCTGTCTGAAAAGCTGTTCTCTGCAATTATTTTTCTCCCTCACCGATGAACAGAAATGAAACAGAAAAAAAAAACTAACCGAGCCATCAAAGACATTGTCATAAATATTTTCTGTTCCACATTTGAGGCAGCAAAACTTGAATCTCTCACAATCCCTGTACTTCTCCTCATCAGTGAGCTGAGCTGGGCCACCAACCAAGGCATCACTCTCCTCATCTTTATGGTAATGGTGATGGACTCTGAATTGGGAGGGATCCAGTCCTATTAATAAGAAACAAAAATTTCAAAAGACTAAGAGGTCAACCATGCAAGTAGGCTCATTTTTCATATGCTCAGTGAAGCAGATTCAAAAGAAAGTTACAAAATGTAAATTCAGAAGCTGAAAATCTCTTCTTAGCAAAACCTCTTCTATAAAACATAAATACATTTTACAATTTTTAACCACGAATAAAGGTTCACAAAACATGAAGAAATCTTATCTTCTTATGCAAGATTGCTTTATAAATAAAACAAGCACCCTGCATTATCATGCAACAGAACATTTTGTTTCTGAGGAAACCACTCCTAACGGATCGCTTTATTGTTATTCTCTTCTTAACTTACATTGAAAATATTTCAATGAAAATGTGCATCGTTATTAAGAAACAGTCTTTAAATCAAAATGGCACCATTAAAACTGAAAACAGAAAATAAAAACCCCATTAAAGAAACACGGGTGCACTGCTATTACCAACTCCTTCAAGTCCGTATACAACTGCCAACTCTGATTTCAATGCAGTGGTCGATTTCATTTTGGCTCAGTGGTTAACAGCATGTAGGTTTCAATCTAATGCAGTGGTTAAAATTCAGCAGCAGCATTTAAAACGGCAGCACTAGAGACAAAATGCTTTATTTTTGACTGCCAGAACTCAAGATTTTAAACTAATAAATACACAAAATAGATCCTAAAAATACTGATTCAACCACAAATAAGTAAATAAGCAAGCAAGCACGAAGTTCACTGCCCTAGGAATAAGACTGCCAAAGTAAACTTAATAAAAATCCACGGGTTTTGTCATCCTTTGTCACGTGCAACCTTTTAAAAGCCCACGTATCCCATTTACAGTTTTTTTTGTAAACTCTAGCAAATAGCACATGCTAGGAAAAAAAAAAGTAATCAAATGAGCATGTGGAAAGAAATGTTCTTAAAACCATGGCTTACTTTATTATTAAGAAAAAAGATCAAAGAAAAGCCCTTTAAAAATATTTTCAACAAGGACTAATTAAGCCAAGTAACAGATTACCATGTATTATCCTATATCTTGTGTAAATTTCAATAACAAATGTAATAATTACTATAAAAAGAGCAAGGAAGTTTACAAAGAGAAAGTGAAGCTAGATTTTACAGTTCTTAACCTTACTACACAAGTACTGGGAGACTTGAAGAAAATGTTAGGGAACGATGTTCAGCTAAACTACACAAATACTATTGCACATATAAAACAGTTGTGTTATACAGGCAGATATACACTGTCTTTACATAAAAGATTTGAGATGCGTGACTGTTATTGCTGTTCTGAATTTCTATTTGCAACCATAAAACAAATTCAAGGACAAGGAAAAATTCCATTGAAAAATGTTTATTCAGTTCTTGACAGAATAGGGCTTTTACTAAAATTTAATATTCCCAATTTTATTTTTATCAAAAGAAACAAATGTCAATGCATAAGGGTAACAATTCACCTTCAAGAGGTTCTTAAACTTTTAACAGTTCTCTACTATTTATTAAAAGTAAGAGCAAACAAAGCAAAAACCATTGCTAATAGCTTATTTTGCACTCTAATACATAGAGTATCTGACCAAAAAAAAAACCTCTGGGGTTTTGTTTTGTTTTTCCTGGGTTTTTTTTAGAGGGTTTGTAATATATTTGCTGTTTTAGAAAACAAAGAGTATGTTGTGCAACACACAGGTAGTACATAAAGGGTTTAGAAAGGGGACCTGAGTTTAACATTTTGTGAAAAATCAACTAAGTATGCAGTAGGTTTCACGTAAGATAGTAATGGTGAATACAATCAAAAATTCTCAGTTTACTCTGAGTTCAGAAGTGGAATGAGAAAAGACTGTTGCAACTTTCCAATACAGACAGATTCCTACCTGAACTTTAATGCTATCTCTGGTTGTTTCTCAAAAAGCAAATACAGAACGAAATAGTTCACTAAATAAAAGATAAAAGGAGATAAATTCTGGTCTTCTGACTACTGCAGTTTTCCAATATTCAGTCAAAACCCGTGAGAGCAAATAAGCATCATTTAGTAATAAATTTAACAGGGAATAAAAAAGTTATTCACTGGAAGAATTTAAATCACACCTATCTCTGAAATTTCTTAGCTGTTTTGGTGGAGACGACAACAGGAAAAATATTGTAATGATTCAAGTGTACATCTAAATTTTGGTGTGCAAACAGCTCCAGTGAAATCAAAGGGACAACAAATCAGGCATTTAAAGAACATGCCTACCCTAATTATCTTGTAGAATTGGGACCTATTTTACCTATTATCCCCTTTGAGGAACAGTTAGTTGGTTCAGTTAATCCATTTCAGCACACTAGCTGGTATGCTCTTGGACTAGGTCTCACCAGTCACATTACTGTTTGGTAAAGAAAACAGGGAATATTCCATGGAGGGGGGAAGAACCTGTTTTTGGTAATTTTTAAATAAATAGGATGAGGCTAATCAGTGAACAACTTTGACTCCTTTTTCTTCCATGACATCCAGAAAAACCAAAGGGACTTTGACTTCCCCTGACATTAAAATCTTTAGGGCTATCATTAAGCTACCTGCACCACAGGTAAGCTTTCCAACCTCACCAGAACTGCAAGGTTGCATGCATGACAGCAAAATGGTCAAATAAATCTTACTAATCACAGTGTTGTTAAAATCACGTTTCCACAGGCCTTGCCCGGCACACTGCCAGCCCGGGCCCAGGCGCCTCCGGAGCCCCAGCCGCCGGGCAGGCCCCTAGCAGGCCCCGCGGACGGCTGAACACAGCCCGAGGCTTCTCCCTGCATTTCGTATTTCAAGGGCAGGCTCGCCGGGAGGCAGGGAAAGTTTCCCTGCCCGTCCCTCTGCCCGTTAGACATTTTGTGAGAGGCCGGGAAACGGCAGCCGGTGCTGCCACCTCGAGGCCTCGCCCCCGCATTTCAGCCAGGGCAGCGCGGCCGGGCCTGGGGCCGGGCTCCGAACCGAACCCCCGGCGGCCACGGCCGCAGCCCCTCGGAACGCCCCGCTCTGTGCTGTGCTCGGTGACTCTCCCGTGCTGCAGAGCCTGCATGGCTGCTGCACCGGCTCCCTGGAACGGCCTCCAGTGCTGCCAGAACACACAACCACTGCAGCGAGGCTCGGGTTCTAAGCAGGTCTAGAGCATCTCAAAAAACCTCAGCTACACCACAAACAGCAAATTCATACACTTTGGGGTTTATTACTGCATTGTCATGAGTTTCGCCATTACTTAAACCTTCATTTCCATCATTCTCCTTCTCACTTCACTGCCTAACGTGAGAAAACAAATAAAAAAGAACCTGGCATAAGGTTCTTGTCACAGGAGAGCACAACTGGCCTGGTTCCTGTCAGGAGAGTCAGTCTGGGTAGCTGCTGAATACTGTATTAAAGGTACCTATTAAACGACTCCCTAGAGAGGAAGGAAAAAAAAAGTCTTTATATCTTTAAGGTGGTAGTGGATTTCCTTACAAAGAACAGCTAGCACACAGGCACTGTGAGGAAGGAGGAACTGGTACTGGGAAGCACTCTTAATGACAAGCCTCATCAGGACCCAGTAACGATTCCCTGAAGTTAGGTAGCCTTCCTAAGAAATGCCCCAGTGCTAACCAACCTGCAGAGCACCAGCATGCACATCCACCTGTGAAGCAGCAGCACACGCCTCTTTCAGAAGACCATGACGGTCTAGGACAGCAGTCAGACACTTCCGTAATTTAAAGAAAATCATGTCATGCTAAAAAAATCCACGGTTAAATGACTCCACTTTCATAATGTTTAGATACTTTTGACAACACAGAAATAAGACACGATTTTTCTTTGAGACAATGAGCAATGTTTATACATCAACAAAAAAACCCTGACTTTAAATACATTAAGAGAATTGTTCTGCCAATGCAGCTATTTTTGATTAAAAGCTATAGGTATCTTCAGGGTGATGTAAGTGAGGTCTCCAAGCATTTAAGATCAGATTTATTGAATGATACTACTGATCAGATCACACAGTTTCAGAAACCCTGACAATCCTCATCTTGTCAATGCTTTTCCTTGAGAACTCCAAGAAAAAGAGAGTGAATGCAGGAGTATGCCCATGAGGTTCTCATTTTTAGGAACAATGAATTTTCATCTCTCAAAGGCTAGACAGACCTCCTACAATGTCCAAAAACAAAAGGCAATTTTTCAGCTTGATTCCATAGTGAGTAAGTGTGATATTTAAGTGGTTCTCTGCAATTTTTAGGTGTGGCTATTTGCTTTTGTTCTTCAGCATCTAAAATAGCTTAAATAACTTGTTTTGAGCACAGGCAGAACAAAGAACTTTTCATCATTTTGGCATGAGCCAAACTTCCCTAAGCGGAGCTCAATTTTGTCTACTTGGACTAATGCAGTGGTATGTCAATGAAACATCAACCTTATAAAGAGATTCTGTTAAATATGAAATAACGATCTTTTTTCTAGAACAATTCTCCCTATACAGACACATACCCCATGTAACACAATAAATCAGATCAGGCAGAGGAAAACATGCACAAATTAGAATGCAACCAAGTTTTGGTCCACAGGTACGACACTTGGATATCCTCCAAAACATTAGCTTTCTTCTTCAGAACAGAAAAATATGCCCTTTTACAACAAGATAGGAAAAATGATAGGTATTTGGATGTGTAACATGATGAAAATACTAAGCAAAAAAGCCCAATTTACCAACAGAGAACAGTAAAGTCAAGACATTTGTTTGTTTTAGCAAGCTGGGCTCAAGCACCTTGTACACTTAAAACTATTTTCAATAGTTTCTTTGAAATAAAAATACATGACTATCCCTCCAATACCATTACAAAAAAGCTGCAAGATAACTTCAGCTTGCAATGACTTATGTATGACTCTAATAAAATGCTGTATATATAGAACTAAGTAGAGCAGAAGTTTTGAAAAAGACGGGACTTTACCCCAGGCTTAAGCATTCCCACGAAAACAACGCTGGAGAAAGAGGTAACATTTTTACACCACAGCAAGGTCAAACTGAACACATTTCAGACCTAAGACTGTAATAGATACACACAGGTTTTCAGACCAACAATTGTGGACTATTAATAAACTCTCAGCTGCATGATGCTATTACAGACCATAAAAGAAATTTTCATCTTGAACATACTAAAGCACAAAAAGCAGCATAGGCATTTGCAAACAGTTGATGCTGTCAAGTGCCACACAGTTCTTATGATCTGGGCACCTAACTGAGGTGCCTGAAGGGAACCAGGCTTTTTTGAAAATCCAACCTGTTATGAGTAAGGAAAAACTCTGAATTTGAGCCTAACTCTATAAGACTAACAGTCTTTGCCAAATGAAATAAATTAGCCTCAGAAATCTTTACTGCCTATTTTAAACCACTTCAACCTAACCAAGAGTGCTTGACCTTTTCAGTCAGGCATACCACATAGTCCACTCTGACATCAAGGGAAAGTTGTATACCAAGGCCCTGCCACATAAACAGAATGATTTGTATGGTCAGCCCGCATGTGTGAAGCAGGGCTGACACCTCCTCAAAGCACCAGAGCTGTTGAGGACACACTGCAACATCAAATGCCTCCAAGACATACCCTTGCAGCCACACAGAGTATGTGGGTACCCTGCTCATGCTCCCAAAAAAAGAATTCCTGCCTTTTCTCTTTTTTTTTAACAGACAACCTTGAAATGAAGATGGAAAAGCTACACGTTATACAGACGGTCTTGGAAGATGAAGACCTTTCGTAGCTATCACCCTTCTTGAGAAGCAACGAGACAGGAACTTACTTGCACACATTTTAAGTGCAAACTGCGAGCTCACCATGAGCAGAACCCGCTGTTAGTAAGCAAGCTAGGGATGCAGCGTCCCAGGTGAACAGTCCTGATAGGCAACATGTTGCCAGTTGGTTTCAAGTGACCAAATCCTGGATCTTGGCCATTACCTAAACACAAAATGCTGATGCCTGACTCTTCCTTTGAGTGTTCCAAAATTCTGAACAAGGTAATTTATGCAGGTCTGAACTTCCTGTAGACATGAGCATCAAACAGGAGATTATTAAACTGATGCAGTGCAACCCTCTAAAAAAGTCTTCTTGTGGGAGAGGATAGTCTTGTCAAGAACTCAGCAGCCAGCAAGATTAACAGCTTTTTCTGTGTCCTTGAGTAACAGTTTTAAAAATAATTGACTAGATGTGGGATACAGATCACAGAATTTCTGTTTATCAAGGAGATCAATCATGTCTGCTAGTGAATAACTTTTAGGGAGGAAACAACACTGAAAGGATTACACACACATTATATTTTCATGGAAAGAGACCTGATAGAACCGTTAAAAAATTTTTCAACACCTATGCTTCTTTCTAGGTAAGAAGGCTTCGGAATGGAGAAGACAGATGCTATCAGAGTTGGGCAGAATCACAGAATCTGTAAGGTTAGAAGGGACCACACTGGGTCATCTGGTCCAACCTCCCTGCCCAAGCAGGGTAATCCCAGAGCACATGGCACAGGACTGCATCCAGACGTTTCTTGAATATCTCCAGTGAGGGAGACTCCACAACCTCTCTGGGCAACTCTAATTCTAATTCCTTCGACATCCTTTCAAGAAGAAAAAACAACTCTAACAAGAGCAATTCCCTATTGATCATTTGAATAAAAACTGGTGATTCTGTGGGTCACTAGTGTTAGTCACATCTTTATAGCACATCTTTTTTGGCCACTTGCCTGTTTCATATGGAGAAACAAAGACTGTTACTAAAACTTTACGTTTCTATTAGCTGCTAGGTCAGTTCCAGCAAAATACCCTACTAAAAATTGGTATCCTTTCATTGTTAACTATGACTGGTTTCTCCCTGTGAAGACGCTAGGGATGCTAGGGTTCCTCCCTGGCAGAATGCTAGTTCTGGAAGCACACTACAGAACATCTTTAGTAGCTTTAAAAAAAAATCTCAAATGCATGCAACAGTACTGTCATTTATGAACAATTTTTGCAAACTCTGAAAAAGGATTATAAGATTATGTTCATGTTAATGAGCACCTTCAGAAAAATGGTATTCTACTAGTCATAGAAACACACTTACAATCCAAGCTGCTTTCTATAGACTATGTAACACAAGCTATTGTTCATTGTAAAGAGACTGATTTCGGGAAGCATTCCTGTTAATAAACATACATTAAAACTTCTCACTTTGTCTCTTGTAATTCTTTAAATAAACTGAATTTAGAATACTTACCTAACCACGTTGCAATAAGAACAGAATCAATTCCCTCTATGGGCTCACATATTCTAGCAACTACTGGATGTATTTGCTGTGACAGGTAGTACTGAGTATCAATCGCAAGATTGTCTTGCTTTTGCAACTGTTCTGGAGCATACGCTCGCTGGCTGGCACTGAGATCTGATCCATCCTAAGACAGGAGACACATACGAAATAAAGTGTGAAAAAAGTAAAATCCACATTCAGTCTATACAAAGGATTAGGCTTCAAATATTATGCATTATTTCAACGCAAAATTGTTACACAATCACTCTCTTTTGGTCGATTTATTATGCATCCAATACAAATCCAGCAGTAGTAAAAAAAAAAATTGTACTGCTGATGCTGGCATCAACTAGCAAGTTCAAGAATGTAAATTCAGCTTGTATTATTGCAGCCTACACGTGCAAATCAGTAAGGGTAGACAGAGTAAACAGTCCCATCTGTCAATTCTGAAATGCACAATGAAAACACATTGTAACCATCAGCCCAGTTAAAAATACGCAGAGGGCATGCATTTTGGATTCACTTTGTACTAAACTAGCATTATCATTTTGCACAACAAGCAAATTCTAAGTCCTGGATATCAAAACTATATCTGTTTGGCTAGGAAATTTACATTCTTTGATTCTATAAAGGTACGAATACAATGAATGGTCAGAGAGTGGACCATCGTTCCTTGGCATGCAAACAAGTGACAGGCAATATTATTGATTCAAAATACCCAAAAATTCTGAAAAAAATTGCTATTTCAGAAACACAGGGTCCCAGCTCAAGCCAAGAGAGAAATGCCACTCAGAGGTTAAGAGTATACATTACATTCTTCTCAAACTTGAAAAAGGAAGATAACAAGAACATAATTCAATCTGGGAAGGCAATAATTAAATTGAAAAAGTATAAACTCTGAAGAAGATAGTACTCTTCTGAAAAAAATAACTCATTCAGGCTGTAGAATCTTATTCCCAATCCACAACTACACTAGGAAATTTTATTTTTAATGTGTGTCAAAAATCTTAGAACAGAACTCACAGCAGTATTTTAACAAGCATTCAGTAATAGAAGTAAGCCTTAATGGGGATGGGGCAGGAGTACCACAGGTTGTATTTTTTTTTCCTAAGTACATTCTCTTTTTTGCAGCAAAATAAAACTAATGCATTAACATACGACATCTTCATTTTTCAGTTAAAACGAGCTACTGGTTTCAATAAGGTCAGCAACCACGGACAGAAATCCCATCACTAATAAAGAGACTGCAAGCCATTGGTCCCTCCTACTCCTTTCAGACAACTTAGTATTCAGAACAAAATTAATTTAGGACTATTCAGCTCATCCAGCTGCTTTGCAAAAATAATTACAATGCAATTCCTTCAGCTCCCTTCTTTCAACAAGTACATTCTTCTCTTGTATTGTGCCATTGCTTAGCCGTACCCATGGCCCAGCTCTGATAAATCCCAGCAGCTTCGTCGGGCCAGGCTAAGAAATCTCAAATAAAACCCAGTATCTATCTTTCAGCTTCTAATGATGAAGGAGCTGAAATAGTGATCCACTGTAGAAGTCTCATTGCCAAGTCCATCAGTTTGGCACAAACGATCCCTTGGTCCATCTAATCCAAGCTACACTTTTTTTTTTAATAACAAATCCAAAAGTGGAGTGTATATTTATGAGATAACGATAAGCATTTGTAGGATAAACACCTGAAAACAGGAAGTTTCTCCAGCGTAACAGAGGTACTGCCAGATCCAATGACTATGAATTGAAAAGACACAGGTTTAAGGCTGGAAATAACAATGACACTCTTTAACCACCATCACCAATCAGCTTTCCAACAATGACAGGTTCTTCACCACCAGGATGTTCTTCTCCTAAAAAGGAAGGCTGAATATTTTCCTTAAAAATAAGTTCTAGTTCCAAACAGAAATCAATTCAGGGAAATTTTGTCATCCAGTATATGGAAACAGATGAGCCGAGTTGATCACAATGGTTCTTTCTGGCTCTATAAAACTAAATTTAGTACACAAAACTGACTGTTTTAACCTATAACATGATCTCACTACAAAGAAAAGTGAAAACATTTTTTCCAGTAGTTGAGTTGGTTTTCTTTGTCATCTCTCTAAACAATACCTAGTATTTAGCTACAAATAAAGACATTTTTACCTGACAAATGATGTATGACACTGTGTCTCCTGCCTTCACCTTTCGGCCTCCTTGAGAGTTTATCCACATGGCAATGTGCACATGTGGCAAGCTTTTCTTGTCAGGATAATCCTGTGGATCTTTTGTCAATGCCTAAGAGATCAAAGGAGAAAACAAAACATAACTATGAGAAAAGTATTTTACTTCAGTGATGGACAACTCAGAACTTCATACAGATTACACAGTAGCTATTTTCATCCATCTGCTATTCACAAGAATATTTGCAACACAAAATGTAAGATGAAAAAAATGTAATAAAAGTATTTTCCAGACATTAAGGTCTAAGTACCAGCCCTTTATACTTTAAAGATATTATTATTAATAAAATGAGAGGATGCTTCTACTACTGTCCAAAAAATACAGTACATAACAGTTAAAAACAGCTACAGATATAATGCAATTGTTCTAAAATTAAACTGAAGATGAAAACAGTACACAAAGGACAGAAAACCAGATGAAGTTTACCCTCTTAGCCCTGCACCACTTCAGGTCATAAAAGTATATCTGAGTATCAAGTAGTTAAGTGTATTTAAAAAGCTCCATAGCACAAGGATACAACAGGATTTAAATACTTCCATCTATCTCATACTACTGAGATTCCACAATGAGTTTTCCGCTCACATAAAATAAAATCCTACGTTTAAATATTTACCATCATCCCAATTCTTAGAAGCAGCTTACATACCTGACTTAATAGTGAAATAAATAATGATTTTTCTCCAAAATAGTAAACAGAAGAACGCTCAGCAGTTAAAGTGAAAATTATTCCATATGTATCTTTTACTGGGATATTAAGTACTCTTAGAATATATGCAATCAGACCAGTCTTTTTTTAAGTCAACCATAAAAACCAGTGATTTCTCTAACACCCATACAACAACCTGAGCACATTTCTTAACTTATTGATTAACACAGTCTTACAGAGCAGCCAGATGTCCAGCTAGCAAAAGAAAGAGAATTTGGAGGGATGGAGAAAATTTGGGAAATCTCTTCTACTAGAAGCATGAGAGGGGCGTGTAATACCCAATTCATTAGTGAAACACCCCTGTAGCAGGCAGGATGGGGGGAAGGCTTTTGAAGTTAAAAATACAGGTTTCATTAAGGATTCATAACAATAAATCAAAACCACAATGCTCTTTGCTAAAACTCCTGGAAATAAAGCAGAGTATTTTACTATTTGCTGCAGGACAGTCTTCAATGAGATCTCAGAATTACTATTAGCTTTGTTCTATGGAGCTCTGAAGATAAATAAACTAAGAATAAATAGTATGCTTTTATAACAGATTTATAGAAAACTAGTTTGATTATTTTCCATTGCATTCTTCTGTTTATGTATTTTAAACCTTAAATATAAATTAACAATTTAGGAGAAAACTTCTCCTGAAAGCATGAGCTATCATTGCATTCTCAAAACGCAGAATCAGTGGGGAAGACGGCAGGATGGCCGAAGACACAAAGTTATTATTCTGAGGAATTAAGACTGGCCTCCAGGCCCACAAAGTATTTTTTTTCTTGTATTGTAAGACCCTTGCAGTATGTTCCATGCTATTAATAAAACTCCTGATATTCCACAGCATCATAAGGATTTGAAATATTTTTATCAGCAGTCCATATGTTCAGGAACAGTAAAGTTTTTCTGAGACAGAAAAGAGCTGAGACATCATTTACCTTGTTTATTTCAAACTGATTTACTGGGATCTGGCCATTGATCACATTTTCTCCAATTTCTATAAGCCTCCTTTGAATATTTTCCACGATTATGTCTCGGGGCTGATCAGAAAGAATCTGACCAATTACATAGCTGTAAAGACAGTCCAGAAATTAAGAAAAGCTTAAGATGCACAAAGCAAAACCAATACAATAAACACAACCCTCTCTTCCCCCGAGTTACTTCCAGAAATTAAGGAGCCTGAGGATGAATGCAAAATTTATAGAAATTTGCCAGGATATTTCATGTTGCGTTTTACTTATTTGTATTTTACTATAAGCAAATTATTGTAAATAGTTCTAATGTCAAACAGTGATTTGGAATTGTTGAGTGCAACTGGCTTCTATTTTCTGCTCCCATTTCATTTTGCCATTTATTACTCCATAGCAGGTATCTTAAGATGGGGGAGAAGAGAACATATCAAGTAAGCAAAGTCTTGCCTATTTCTGTAAAATGTGGTTGGAAGATCTGCCAGCTGCAGAAGAGTTAGTCACTAAAGAACACTCTCAAACATTTGTATAGCTTTAATTACTAATACATTCCTAACTTGGAAAATTTGCTTCTATTATGATGCATCTTTTCTTAGAAAATGCAAGTCTTAAGAACAGTAAGCTTGTGGTGTATTTTTACAGATGTAAAAAAGTATTCGCTTCTGGATACATTTGGACCAAAATTTATTTAAGTTAAGTTTTCAAGAGGCAGTATGCAATGTAAGCTGAGTCAGCCCACAGATGACCACCTCTCCACCCACCCCAGTTTTCTTTCTACAGTGCTAAATGTAGTATCTATTGAATTTCAGTACAAAAATGCCCTGTACAATGACAATTAATAAATCATCAATATTCACCATAGTGAAGTATCAGAAGAGTCTCATTTGAAAAATGGAAGAGGAAACAGTCTTTGGGGAAGGGATCATCTCATCAGTCTGCACCCAGTGCACTTCCAGCTTTATCAGAGGATGCAGAAAGAACTGACCACCATCTTCTTTAATGATCTTTGAAAAACAATCCGACCTAAAACCTATGGCTCCAAAGACCGACAGCACCCACCATTTTCACGGGATTTCAGCTGTGGTTTATTAAACTGCATATACAAAACTATGACAACTCAAATGCACAGCTTCCACAGAAGATGCAAAAACAGAGAGTGAAATTAGAGACTTCTGGCCTTGTCCAAGTATGATTGGTTACCAATGCCAGAATGTTATGTTGTTACCATCTTCTACAAAAATCAGTTAAGATGCCCTAACACTGATATTAGTCACCAACCTGCACTGTTCAGCGAACAGCCACACAATATCAAACATTTACAAAGCACGTACTGTTTAAAACAGTGGAGAGGACAATGCCACAAAGAAACTCACTTTCCGGTCTCTTTTGCAAGATCACACCAGTCTCTTCGGACGATATCCAATCCTTTCAGTTCTTGTTTAGTTACATATTTCCCATCTCCTGTTGGTTCCACAGTCAGGGCAGCGTATTTCTTCTTTTTTAATAGTAGCAAGGACTTAAAGACTCCATCAATATCAATTTCCAACAATTTATAGAGCTTGTTCACTTCACTTTTGATCTGTGAATGCACCATTAAAACAAAATGCAACACCTTAGTAACTATGGACAAATTTAACTTCCATGTAGAAGTGGAAGTTAAAGTTTCAAATTTTCAAGTTAAAGTTTTCAAGTTTTAAAACAAGTAACTTTACACACTGTGTGTACAATTTACATTGTAAAGACTCATCAGATACAATCAATCATGAAATTAACTACACAATATTAACTATGAGAGACTATTAAAATTAAGGTTCACCCATTGGCTTCTATAGGATTTACAGTTTGGTGTATCTAACCCTCTAACAAAATTAAGTGAGGCAAAGAAGCACAGGACTGAGTGTGACCTTACAGATAACTGACTCCAGCCCATTTTACTCGGGCAGCTACTCCAGCTAGTTTCTCACGTAAACTAAGCAAACAAGGGATTTCAGAGTAGGGACCCACTTACTATGAAAAGATAAGAGGCAGTCACTTAGAAAGAGTATGGAAATTGCTTTATTTATAAGAAAATTTTCTTTTCTTTCCCACCCCCCCCCCACCCCCCTTAACCAGAGAGGGGAGGGAGAACTATGACTGCAGACCAGAGCTCTGTGTGTGTATGTTCAATAAAATCATGCACAAACAGGCAAGTGTTTATTCATACCCTTTCCCACAATATGCCTACATTTTCTATGGCCTGGTTTCTTTGAGAGAAAAAGGTGCCATTTTTCTACGCACAGGGTATGTCTTGAAACTGCACTTGACATGCTGTCTTAATACAGTACCAAATATCAAGTTGTTCCACATCTCTTACCTCTATTCCAAGAGGACAGAAGTGCAACATCTCAAAACAGCATGTACCTTCAACAACAAACTTCGGTTCCAGTACACATTCACCCACCTACTGGCTTGGCTAGAAGTTCCCCACTTGCGTTTTTCTTTCTTCAGACATTTTTACTTCACATTCTTCAACAGAATATCTGCATATCACTCCTCAGACTGTTCTGTTTTGTCTTCACACGTTCCACTCTGTTTTATTTCCTTTACAACTTTCTTTCCCTCTTCTCAGTATCTCCCTATCTACTTTTACTCCTCCGTTATTTCCAATTCTCTTGTTAGAGACCACCAACTATGAACTATCATTTTCTCTTGCCTCACTGAAGTTTTATATAAATTCAAGTTCTTTTCTCAAGTACACGATATGAAAACATTGGTCAAAATATGTCTTTCTGTTTTGGGTTTTGGTTTCATTGTATTTAAAAAAAAAAAAACCAAACAACTGATACAGGATAAGGAAGAGATGGGATAAAAAAGCCTAAGATTTGACTCTTAAAAAGAATCAATAAGCAGGTAACAAGTTAAAAAACCTACCTGTACTCTCAGTAAACCTGAAAGTCAGAAGTATTTAACCTATCATAATGACCCTCTCAGACTTTATAAAAATTATTATTACTTAACTGTCCCTCTATAATGCTTAGCCAGCAATTGGGAGTACAGGGACAAAAACCAAGCCAGAATGAAGTCACACATACACACATGGCTAGAGTAAGATTAAACTTTCTTATACACTACTGGATATACACTTAAAATCATATACAGTCTAGTATGTGGTCAACAAAAAAGAGAGATTTCTTTCTTCCATGCCATCAGCCCTCTTGTTACTCAGTTATGACAGCAAGATATTATTCCTTTTTCCATGCTCCTGAAATGCATCTACTTCTCAAAGTACCAACCTAGAATGAAGGCAGAAGTACTCAGAAAAACCCCCAGAATCACTCTTGCCTTAAAATTACGTGACTTTTGTTTAATACTATGCTGAAAAAACCCTCTATGTTTTCTTTAGGTTTTTAGAGCTTCCATAGTTCTCATTTTCATCTCAATTTCTTCTTCTCACATCTTTTCTTTAAAATGTTCTAAAACATTTCTCACTTCTCTCCCACAATTTCAGAGAGCCACAAAACATCTACATAGTCAATTGCTAACTGCTAATCAAACACATCTCTTCCATATCTAGCATAGCCTGAAAATTAATATTTCATTTTACCACTGGAAATCTGATGGCTTATACATACTACATAACTAAACAAAACTAAACTGATAGACATTTCTCGTGTCAAAACAAAAAGCATTACAATCAAAATTGTGTTCACGTTGTGTTGTAATTGGAACTAATATGGAGGAATTATATCTTACATTTTGGCTTACCAAGTATTCAGATAGTCTCTTGGTAACTTACAATTGGTAAAAAAGCTCATTATACAATGAAAGCTTTAAAAAGAAAAAAATCCTTACCTTGTTCCCCAGCTTGAAGACCTCATCCAAATTGGTGCTATTAGTGTTTATCATAATGGAATCTGTGTCCCCATAAATTACTTCAAGGTTCATCTAAATGAAACAAATTGATTTGAAAAACAAAGCAGAACCACTCCATCTTTTCAAAGTCCCACCTCATTCTTAAGATTCAAAAAGATTATTGCCCATATATTATCCCTTAAATGCTAAAAAGCAGAAGAAAATAAAGCAAGTTTTTACTGTATATTTCATTACGACATACTTGAATTTAAAGATAATAATGAAAATTAAACCACTGATAAACTACTGTTCACTTGTGTACCTAAGTAGTTAAAATTTTACCAAATGAATGCTAGAAAAATAAGTCAGTGAACAAGTCTAGTCTTGAGAAACAGCAGGAACTCCAAGCAGAAATAATTTTGGACTGCTTGGACAGAAGATCACTTAGGCTCACAGAGTGCTGGACAAACTCAGGCTATTCAGGTAAGCATTTAGCCAATGTGATTTAAACATAACACTACAGTCAGGTATCCTATCCCATTTATAGCCATCACAATATTACTGCAAAAAAAAGTCATTCTGGATCATAAAACAACACAAAACAGACCCAAACCTTAGATATACTATTTCAAACAAATCTAGTGGAAGTACTGGCTAGTGGATACAGTAAGTGAGGACACCACACTACTGTGCAGATTAGGCTGCTCTTCTTTTTCAAATTATGCTTTGTATTTCCATCTTCCCACTCCCATCTTTTTTCTTCTGCTGTAATCTAATTACCTGTGTTAGTTCTCTCCTGGCCAGCAGATCTTTCAGGGAACAAAACACTCCTTTTGGATAACGATCTAGCTACTATGACCCACAACTGTGGTATCCCCAGGTTGAACTACTGATTACACCTGGAGATGAACACAAACACCTACTTGAATCCTTCTCTCTGACTGACATTCTGTCCTTCATATCATCTCATTCTGATCCTTGTAACAACTCAAAGGCCCGACTTGGAAAAGATTGTGTTCAAACACCAGCCAGACTGCCATAATACTCTGGGATAATAGAGTAAACTCTAGACAAATTGAAGCATATAAAAAAGCAAAGCAAGGAAAAAGGAGAAAAGAAAAATGGCCAACACAAGTAAAAGTCACTTCCAAAATGGACCTATGCATCCAATTCTATAGTATTAACTTGAAAAAATGAAAATGTGATGTCTTCAATGGTGGAAAATCAATGCAGCTGTAAAAACTGCAGCATGGCTATGTCCATGTTAAACTCCATATAGTCAAAAACCACCCTGTGACAGAGTTTAAAGGATGCCAAAAAATAAATTAAAATGAAACACTAGAACACATAGTGTAACACATCTATGAGTAAACTCTAATTAGCACTGTTGCTAATTTGCTTGAAACAGTCACACATAGGCTTCAAGCAGGGGCCAGATCATATCTGTGGTAGGAAAAGAAAAAAGCTATAATCCATTAGGAAGGATTACATTTGTAATCCTTCAGGCATACAGGCATCCTAAGAAGTGATTTCAGGTCTGTTTGGGTTACAGTTCTCCTAGAATAAAAAAATTTCACTAGGTGTGCTCTTTAAGGGTCGTTGTTTAATGAAAATGCTCAGCATTACCTTTTGCACCATCTCCTTGGTATGCATCAAAATCTGAGAAAAAAAAATAAATTCAAAGATTAGCGTATGATATAATTACAAGCTAACACATGCAAACATATCCATTAGGTTGCTGACTCCAAATGCTCTCACCTTTCAAAACAAAGCAAACCACCTCTCTCCTGGCAACACACAGTCATCTCAATACTCCTATTACATGAGTAAATTCTCATCTGACCTTGTATTAATGCTATTATTAACTCCCCTAAAACAAGATTAAAACAAATCTCAAAATTGCATGTGCACACACAAATTCTACCTTAGGAAAAAAAGAACATTGAATCAAATGCTCAAATAAAACCTAATCAGGAAGTGACAGAATTAAGCCTCTTTCAGTAATTTAGGTCAGTCATCTCCTTCACATCCATCATCTTATCTCTTGATGTCATTAAGTTTTTTCCTAATATCATCCTGTTTTATTCAGTAAAGTCTGTGTGGTGCTCACTTAATAAGAACCTAGTAAAAAGGTTGATTGTACTTGTAATGACCTCAAAATGGGTCTTCAGAAAGCAAACCCTTTAGGGAAACCAGAACTGGGACAAGGAGCTGGGACAGAGATACAATACAGATGCTGAATCAATTGACAAATCAGTGTGTAACCAGGTTTGTTCCTCAGCCAAGAGTGCATCCCAAGTTCCTTGAATGCTCTAAATAACCACACTCTGAACCTTATAAACAGCTATAGAGACCTCACATGAGTAGGCTACCGCTTCCACCTCTAATCCTGGCCAGCACAGTGAAAAAGCATATCATCTGAAGCCACAGATACAGCTGTAGCACAGAGAAGACAAAGTAAGGCTAGCTTGATGAACAAAACATGTAGCTGCTGCAGCAGAAAAGGCTTGGTAAGGTTTGCAGAGCTGCATGAGAATCATCTGGTCCATTCCATCACTCATCTGGCTACATTTCCACTGTATTTCCCATTTTCTTCCTTGTCTGCATCCTGGTGGCTCTGGCACGCAGCTCCAGATTCCACCTGGTTAGTCCCATTTCCCTAGTTTCAGCTCTTTCCATCTCAACTCAGGATAAACATGTTCCTTTTCATCTAGTCCTGCTATTCATACACATTTATATTTTCAATTTTCTTAAAGAGGATTACTTTGAACAACTTATTACAGCAATGATAGATCAGAGTCTGTTAGGTGAATCTGAACAAATATGGTACTCTAGCTTCAAAGATAGTCAGGCAACACACTATTTCAACAGGTTATATTAAATTTAGTAACCTAGTTTGTTATTATTTTTCATAAATTAAATTGCAATACTCCTTGGCCATACTTGCCAAAAAGGCAGAATTATGACGTGTAGTCAAGGTCTGCAACAGGGAGCTGAGCAGTAGAAATTAGCAGGGATGAGGAAAGAAAAGGACAAACAGGGAAGAGCTGGCCATGTCTGGTGGGAGTAAGACCATCTTCAGGTAAATCTCCAGACTTTCATAAGGCCAACGAGCCTAAAATGAACCCAGGAGTCTTGACTATCACAGTATTGACTATTGCTATTGCAGCAAGCAACTCTGAAAAAAAAAAACAGGTGAAATGTCCACCTCTACATAACAGTGCACAAACAGGAGAACAGCACTGTTATTCCTTCAACTTTAAGGGCAAGTTTCTTCAGTATTTCTGAACCTTTAGACATCCACAGTGATGAATACTTAAGTATGATGCTCCACTATGCTTTTTCAGTTTGTTTAAAATTATGCACCACAGAATTATGCACCAAAAGCTGTGTTACCCTGGCATTCTTAGTTTGGCAATGCTTGACTCTGAAAACTTAATATTCTGCTTCAACATAGTTTCTGTTGAGACATATTTTCTAGCCACTTTCATCTTCAAAGTGAAATTGTTCCACCTAAGGATGGACTCACTCTCCCGAAGTACAGAGACATGAACTTAGCAAACATAATATACCGTTCCCTCCAAGGCACTTAAGGAAAGGTTAGGTTCCAAACCACAATTTCACTTTGACACAGCTGACTCACAATGAATGTCCTTATCAGGGTTATTCCCCAAGCACATATGGATACCTATGGATTTACACTCTCTGGGTCAAGTTCAAAACATCCAGTTGGTTTAAAGACCACCCACTGATGCTGCAAACTGGATACTCAAGACAATGTGATGCCTGAACTCCGCTGAGCTCCCAATCTGCAAAAAGCTCAGTTGGCTTAAATTGTCTATGTAGACAAAGAATAACAGGAAAATGGTGAGTCCCAACTGCAGATTCACTCTAGGCTGTATATGCTCAGACACACCCAATTTCATTTTAATCAGAAGCTTAAAAAAAGATATTCCACTCCTATTCATCTCCTAGCGAGTGATTCACAGATGGCACCACCCCACCACCTTTCTGTGGAGTTTTGAAATTATTCTAAAGACATGTATCACTGGTATATAACATCTAATTTCATATACAGTAATCAGAATTCCAGCTTATTCACCACCACCTCCCCCACCCTTTTCTCACTTCCTAGCTAACTCCTACAGAAAAAGGGTATACCTTTCCCTTAGTATTCCAAAAGCAAATAGTAGTCCCTTAAACAAAATTTAAAAATTGAACAGAGGAATGAAGAATTTACATGTAAAAGAAAAGGTGGCCTACCACTTTTTCCCTTGGTAATCTCTGGCATTTTCTACTTCCATTCTCTGAAATAGTGCTATCTATTAATAGTTATAAAGAGAAAATTATTTTTTACAAATAGGATTACCCCCCACTAAAAAAATTGTTTGGCTGCACAGAGACCATTTCTCAATTGTCTCTGAGGACAGCAATGGATGTAGGTAATTACAAGAGGGTCACAGACAAGTTAGCTTCATCAAGTGACTGGCATATGCTACTGCTACCCATTCTGACAGGAGATCACTTGTAAGTGCCAACAGCTACAAAACAGACGGTTATAAAGCCTTGCTAAATTCATTAATAAGGCAGTCGCTAGTTACCTGATTTCACAGCAACACCTGCATATTTATCTTCTCATTACCAATTGGATGATGGAATTTTTTTCAAGCACATTTCAAAAATCTGCCAACTTCAAGTGTAGAAAAAAAATAAACTTTGTAGTTAATTTTTCCCTTAACAAAGTACAGCTGTTGAGAATAATTGTTCAAGATCTTACCCTGTAATGTCAACTGCAGCAGAACAAAGAGTATTTAATTAGCAAATCTATCCAGTAATTCAACACCTATTATATAAAATGCCTTCGTGATTTTATTCAGGATAATTTGCTAAGAGGGTTATTACTGACATTCAGATGAAATTTAAAATTCCTACGCAAGTCGAGTCATAATAGCAGTAATGATCCCCCCAATCAGGAGATACTGTGTCACACAAGGTTCTTTTGCAATGCAGCAGCCGATTTCCTGACTTCTTAATTCCTGGGCTCAGCTCAGTGAGAGCCCTTCATGCCAATATTTCAGTCAGCAATACATCCTTAATGGGACTCTATTAAAATACCTAGAATAAAAATGACTTTTTTTTTGGTTAAAAAGAATGACAGCACTGCTATCATATCAATCATTAGCAGTTTCTCAGAAATGCACAGCAAAGGAAGGGAGGTTTATAGTGAGGCTGGGAAGACAGAAGAAAGAATGAAGAGAATAGGAAAATTGTTACTTGGTAGTTTCCTTTTGCAAATAATATTGCGCTGCTCATGAGAGCTGGATTGTCTCCTATTGCAGGCAATCCAAGTAGGAAGAATTAATTGCCTGGCAACCCATCTGTACAGCCGTGCCCCCTCCCCCCCAGCAAACATATACTTCTAAAAACCTGTGAACTTCTCAGCACAGTGAACATCTGTGAAATTCTCTTTTAACTTTTTTCTTGTAAAAGTCAGACTAGCAACACACATTCTCTTGCCCATGAACTGTGAGTCAATATAAACAGAAAGATTGCAATTGCAGACAAGCAATCATCAAACTGCAAAATTCCCTGTCCTAATTCTACTCCAAGTTACTAATTACTTAATTAAATGAGGACGTGATTTAAGAAAGGGAATGATTAAAAATAAAGAAATATATAAAGAACAGCTTTACCATTATCCATTACATCAAGTATTTTCAAATATTCCTTACTTAAAAAACACTAAAGTGTACCTTCTAACAACAGGATGCTTATGTGAAAACAAGCTAAGATACCTGAGTTAAAAAACAAAGGGACAGAGCACTAAACTAAGATGCTGATGCAAAGATTCCTCCTGAAGACACAAATTTTCTGCAGAATCCTGAGGCCATGGAGATGAAAGAACAGAAAGGGAGACTTAAGACCAGACTGAAAAGACTGATCAGAATGATTACAAAAATATTGCATCAAAGATGCATACAAAAAAACCCAAACAAACCCAAAACCCACAAAATCATGGCCTTGGCAAAAAGCATTATCTAGTGTAGACCTGGTATTTTTTTCCACTGCAGTTGTTTTCTTGTACAATTATATAGTAAGAAAATAATTCTGCCATCAGCTTTAGCAATTCATATTAGCTAGTCCTTCCCATGACACAAAGGAACAAATGGGCAGGAATAACTGTGCTCCCACACATAAGACCACTCACTTATCTAAGTATTTCTGAACCTCTGTATTTCTGCAACCAAATCATTAGCTTTGCTGGTATTTTGTAATAGGTAGCCTCTAGCACTGATAAAACCACAGCCACAAAAGATTTTATTAAGGAGGATTTTTGAAAAACGTTTCTATTGCTGGACAAAAAGGCATAAGCAAAAGTCAAAGAAAGATGGAAGCCTTGTTTGCCACAAGGAATGAAGCATCACAACATAGCCGTTTCATTAGACAATGAACTTGATTTACAGAAGTTTGAGTGACCAGATTAAAGTAGTTAAAAAATGTTTGTTTCAAAGAGCGTTTATCAAGTATTTGCTTTACTTAGACAATGCATTCAAAGTTACACTTCCCAAAAATGTACACTCTTAGGAAATGTTAACAGCATCAAATACACCCCAAAGGGCCAAAATTTTCCCTTCTGTTTTTTCTTTCCCCAGAAAAACTGAAATTAACCGTCCATACTCCACCCAACAAAGCTGACAGACATTAATACAACTTCGACAGATGCTGTGTATAAAACCAGAATTGGATGAAACAAAGGGAGAATGGTTGGTTCCAAGGACTGAAGCAGTGTACACAAAGATGCAGTGATACACGTTTACGTGCCAAAAAAAGGTAGGATCTTCTGCCTCACAAACAACAGAAAGCACACAAAAAAAGCAGCAATAGAAACATGTTGAACACAACAAAAATCATGTGTACCTTTGTCACATTTTGACAAGGAATGCAAAGATGACAGTGAAACACTGAAGATGATGATGTGAATCAAATTATAACTTGAAGACAATGTTCCCTTGGTGGCAGAAACATTCATATCTTTAAAACGCTACAGTAATTCAAGTATTCATGGTGAGTTTCACTGAAGAAAACAGGAAAACCAGAATTAATTCCTTACTAAGTTATACAATTACTGGTTATTCTGTACAATATATTATGAACTGTGCTATACTAAACCAAATTTTGCCAGTTTCAGAACGGATTATTTTGGTATTAGGATGAAAGAAAAACCAATGAAACATACTCCTACAGTTTTGGACAAAAGTTAAAAAAAAAACCACCCAAAAACTTCTGTGTTGAAAACTCATTTGAAATCCTGGAAATGGAGAAACTGAGTGCTCAACAATTAAGTTGAACACTTTGAGCGCATAGAAGGTAACTGACTCAGTTCTAACACAACTTCATTTTCCCAGAAGCCATAAGCACATAATGTCCAGGTGGATAAATAGCTGTGACAGATGTCTGTACAGCACGGGCACCTCCTAACCCTACAGCATCAGTAATGCTCCTTCCAGAGAAAACAAACACCAGAATCAGTGGCAGTTCCTAGAGAAGCACCAGGGCTCAAGCCCACCCATGAAATTATTTTCCGTCTGACCAACACGTTCAAAACGGAAAACCTTAAATGAATGAAGGAGCAGGGAATTTTCTTCCATTTCACTCCATGAAAAAACAAGATCTGCAACACCTAAAACCCCCTGAAGAACATGGTACTCAACCCAATTTCAGCTCATTAACTCTTACGAATGTATTTGTATTTAAATCCATTAAATAAATCTATGCTTGATGAACATTTTGTACTTAACTATAAGACACAAAGATAGCTTTGCTTAGTAAGAAAACCTTTTGTGCATTTCAAGTACATGGCAATTACATCAAAAGCTAACCTCAGCATAAACCACAAGTAAAAATACTTCTAACAAGCAAAAGTATGACAAACATAATTTACTATTTCCTAATAAAACCAAAACATGTGTTAAGTTATTCAATATTTAAATGCATATAGGTAAGTATATCCTCCTTAGAGAAAACAGCAGCATTAGTTTCAGTGATATGAACAAACATTTAGACAGGAAAGCTTTATTCTACTTTATTTCCCAAATTGAACTGGTTTAACACATTCAGAAACAGAGAATCCATCTTTCACTAATAAAAATAAAATTATAAGAACTGTAAATAATTATAATGAATTACTTATAAACCAAGGTCTCCTGACAGTGTGACAAGTTAGAATCTAATCAAGGTTTAAACACAGCACAGAGATTTTCCTCTGAATAACAGCAAAATCTGTTCCTGAGTAGGGAAGAATAACCATCCCATCCTCCGCATCAGCTTTAAGCTGAACTATACTTTTAGAAATCATTCTTCAACTATATAAATGTGTCTCTCAATCTTGACATGATAGGAATATAAGTAATGTCTCATCTCCCAGATAAGTTACTCTCACAGCCATATAACTAGAAGTCCTAGAGAAATCAGGGAGTAAGTCTCAGAATCAATACTGAAGACAGTTTTTTCACAAAGATCGAGTATTTCTGTAAATCAGAAAAAAAAATAAAGCTAATAATCTAAAGACTGAAATATTTTTAAGCAGTGGGTAAACTCAGTGTAATATTCAAGATGACTGCAAATTCCTTGAGAATTCAATCTCTTCACTTCCCCGCCCTCCCTCCTTTTTTTGGAGTAAAAAGCAGAAAACAGGACTTACAACTCTGTAAGGCCCTCCTCCCTTACCTTCCAATTGTTACAGAAAATTTATTTACAAAAAAAAAAAAAGATGTGTTGTCAGAAAGGCCCTTTAAGGCAACGAGTATGGAATTGGCAGGAAGTGAACCTGGATTACTTTTCTAAGGTTCTCCTGGTCACCAATTTTTAAGTAATAACCACTACTTGTGTGCTTGGAGAAAAGGGAGCGGGGCCAGGGGAAGACAAGCAAGTGCTACTGAGAAAAACAGATGCAGAAAAGAGTTGCTAACTGATGAGTATTCTTAAAAGAAAACAGACTACTGAAAAACACAGCCTTTCTTGAAGAACCATAGGCATTTTGCAATAGATATACTGAACAGAGCAAGACAACCGCTGTCTAGATGCAGGTATAGTCACTGAAAAATGATCCTGAAATTTCATAGATGAGAGGACGCTAGTCTTGGTAATGAATAGATTGTGTGTGAACATTGTGTCCATCAAAAAAATCTTTGTAAGTGCTTTGAACTGCTTTAAAACTGAACTGTTCTTTCATCATGACTAAGTGGCTGTCTATCAAAGCAACATCCATTCAAATTCAGAAAAATATTTTAGCCTCTAATTACCCTCATAGAAAGTTCTCTTACCTGATTTCTTAAATGTCACGCAAGATTTTCATAAAGCATATAATTTTGCTTCATTAAATTAGATATATTTAGACAACATGACAGTTGTTTTTATAAAGTTAAACAATACCCATTCATCCTCCATGGTTGCATAGCTAAGTGCTGGTGGCAGGGTTTTGGTTTTTATGTTCATGGACCTCACTTTGAGGACCAAGAACTGCTTAGACAAGGCAGGATACACCTGATCATGTGGGACAAAACGATCTATATCAACAGGCTGCCTGACCTGGTAAGCTTTAGACCAGGAGTGAGTGGGGTGGGAGTGCATGTCCATCAGGAAGTTGCAAACCACGATGGGAAGCAAACGCTGGGGCATGATGTGAACAGAAAGGACCTTGTAAATCAACAACACAGGGTTGAAAGTGGCCCCTTTAAAGCATATCCATGTAAATAAGGGAGTGCCTACAGGATGGTGCTATGGAGAAAGCACTCAAACTTTTTTCAAGGCATCAGTGGGACTGAGTGCCTCTCTGAAGGGCTGGTACACTAATGCACATGGCATGTGGAACAAAGAGGAGGAATTGTAAGTCTGCATGCAGTTACACGGCTATGACTTCACTGGGATCATAAAAATGTGGTGGAAAACATGATGATCAGAGGAGGTTCCCAAGGACTGGGAAGAATGCAAATGTCAAAGCTATCCTCAAGATGGGCAAGGAGGAGGAGATTCCAGGGAACTAAAGGGTCAGCCTCACCTCAAGACCTGGGAAAAGATGGTGGAGCAACTAATTTCACTGTTTTCCAGACACACAAAGCACAAGGAGGTGCTTGGGAATGTTCAGTGTGGATTTACAAAGAGAAAATCATGCTTCACCAAGCTGGTAGCCTTCTGTGAAGAGATGACTGGCCTGGTGGACAAGGGGAAAGCAGTGGCTGTTGTTTATCCTGATGTTAGTAAGGGTTTCAGCTCTGTCTCCCATAGCATCCTCAAAGACAAACTGATAAAGTATGGACTAGGTAAGCGGACAGGGAGATGGACTGAAAACTGGCTGCACTGCTGGGCTCCCAGGGTTGTGATCAGCAGCACAGAGTCCAGCTGGAGGCCAGTCCCTAGTGGTGTACCCCAGGGGTTGATACTGCATTCAATCCTGTTTAGTGTCTGTGTGACTTGAATGATGGTGCAGAGCGTGCCCTTAGCAAGTCTGCAGGTAGTACAAAACAAGGAGGAGTGGCCGATATACCAGAAGAATGTGCTGCCATTCAAAGGAACCTCGACAGGCTGGAGATGTCTCCTGACCTACAGGAATCTCATCAAGTTCATCAAAAGGAAATAACAAGTCCTGCACCAGGGCTGGAATAACCACAGTGACTCTGGACTGACCAGCTGGAAAGTAGCTTTGCAGAGGAAGACCTGATCATCCTGGTAGACAGTAAGATGATCATAAACCAACAATGTACCCTTGTGGCAAAGGCGGCCATGGATACCCTGGGCTACATGAGACAGAGCACTGCTGGCAGATGTGAGGGAGGTACCGGTCCTTCCCCCTTATGCAGCCCTGGTGAGACACATGTGGAGTGTTGCGTTCAGCAGAGCTCTCTGGTATGAGAAAGGCATGCACATACTGCGGCAAGTCCAGCACCAGGACCACAAAAATAAGGACAGGGCCTGGAGCATCTGTCATGTGAGGAGAGGCTGACACAGCTGGGACTGCTCAGCCTGGAGAAGAGAAGGTTTGGGGAAGAAGTCTTATCACTGCCTACATATAACTGATGGGCGGGAGTAAAGATGACAGTGGCAGGCTCTCCTCATTGGTGCCGAGTGAAAGGTCAAGAAGCAATGAGCAGAAGTTGAATACAAAATCATCCCTTGAAATACGAGGTCTTGCATTGTTTAAATACAAGCAAAAGCTTCTTTACTGTAAGGACTACAGGTTGCCCAGAGAGGCTGTAAAGTCTCCATGCTTGGAGATATTCAAATCCCAAGTGGACATGGTCCCGATCAACCTGTTCTAGTTGAGCAGGGAAGATTGAACTACATAATTTCAAGATGCGCCTCCAAACTCAGCTATCCTGTGAGTCCGTGATCCTCAAAGATCTATCTGTACATATTCTTTACAGTTAAGAGTAAATAGTTTAGATTGTGTTGTACAGGTATCATTTTAAGAATCAAGTCACATAAAAACATGCTCACCCCTCAACTAAGGGAAATTGGTACACGCAATTTTGAGTCTCACATGGAGCCAAGACTCACAGAAGACATGATCTCCTGATGGACAGAGACCCTGCGTGACACAGTGCCATCATTAAGTGAGGTCATTTCCCTACCCTGAAGACAAGGATCATTCTGAAAGTCTCCAGAATAATTTGCCCCAGATCAGATACACTGTAACCTTCCCTTACTGAGGAAGGAAAAGTTCCTGTACATTCAGCTTACTAACTATACTGGGATGTTCAGGTTTCCATCCAGCTACTCAAATGCAAAAGATGAGAGATCAGGCGTACACAAATGGCTAAAGGGTTCACAACTGTACTTAAAAAACAAAGCATGTGGTGAAAGCAAGTCCTTTTAGCATCACCCAAACAGACAAAAAAAAGAAGAGAATCTTGCTGTGTCAGAGAGAAGTAACAGACTAAGTTTTTCACCATGCAAGAGCATATACACAAAGTAGTGGAAACCAGGAAAACTGTTGCTGCAAATAGAGAAACCATCATCTCTGACATTGTGCCACCTTTCCTGGTTACAACAGACAACAGAAAGAAATTCAACAATGATTACTCCAACTCCAAAGAACAATGAAACCTGAATGAAACGAGTACTTGTAACAAATGAAGTTTTTTACCAAAGTACCTATGCAGGACTAAGTAACCACCAGTGCTCAACTTTTAGAAACTCAAACACATTTGGTACTGATCAAAGTAGTGAAAAGTAGGAACAGGGCAGTTACCACCTCTGATATGTCCAAACACTAGCCACCGTATTGACACGGCTCCTACACGATCTCTTCAGACTAGCCCTTGTCGCAGCTCTTAACTCGCTTCTTAGGCGGCATCAGGGAAAGACAACAGTTTCAGCTCTGCATGGAACACAGCCTTTCCTGCTTCAGGCAGGACCTAGTGATTGCTCCAAGGATGTGAAAAGACAACACAGAACATGCATGGTTAAATAGCATGAAGTCTCAGCGAGACTTCCTATTTGTTCAGAGTGACCTCTGTACTGCACTTGATGAAGCTGGCTTGGGTGCAGGTGGAAAGAGCTCCTGAGAGACTCTGCTAGAGTCACACAGTCATTTCAGATTATCTCTTCAAAATGAGCTTCCTGAATTCGATGGAGCTCCTCAGGACGTATAAGACCCCCAAAAAAACAAAGTAAGCATTTATAAAGCATGTCAGATATAAAATCTACTAGCCTACCACAGGATTATAATATGGTTTATTATGATTATAACACTGCTAATTTCTGCCATACACTTAGATCTCAGTGTGGAAATAAATATATATATATATAAAAGTTTTAAAAAGTTCATTTAAGGTTTTTAGCTATTTTTAAACTAACTACAAAAGATCACTAGTTAACAATCCTAAATTGTTTGTTAAAATAAGGCTTGCAACTGTAAGTCAGGAATAGGAAATGCAGGGTGGCTTGGGGTTACTTCACCTTACAGAGTTTTCCTATGAGGACATATAGGGAAAAAAGAGACCACATCAATGGAAACTACTGCCTATCCAGAGACACCCACAATAACATACATATTATAGACACTTAAAGGAGATAAGGATGGAACAATGTCTGATGCCATGAAGCTCCTGTAGGAACAGAAGCATGCTCCATGACACAATTTTGTGAGTACTCCAACTGAGAAAAGCCAGGCTTCCTACAAAAGCCAGGTCCTGAAAGGGACCACCTTATTATCAGCCTTTAAGATTTCAGCAGTTAATGGTCAATTACCTGAAATTGCAGTCTTGGGCATTTTTAGTACCATTTGTACCTTGCCTCATAACTGAGGACACTTGTACTGTTTTTAAAAACAGAAAGTTAGAGGCTTATCACAGAATCACAG
>VZRW01003314.1:0-11465 GCA_013398125.1 Aegotheles bennettii | reverse complement strand
TTTGGCACCAGTCACGTAGCCGTGTTTGTTCATTTTCCCCCAAAGTCCTTCAACTACTAAAAAAAAAATAATTCCAAAATTGTAGTCTCTGGCAAGGATGTCCCTTTTCTTTATCAGATACCTTGGGGAGAGTAATATAATCTAGAATACTATTGTATGGATAATATTATTGCATAATCCATATTTTTAATTGCAAAGCAAGCTGAAGTTCAAATTCATATTTCAGGATATGATTTACACTCACACATGGTATTCCCTTACTCCAATTGTGCCACAAATATGCTCTGCTATCATAACCCTGTTTGTAACTGGCAACAGGATGCAAAAAAAGTAACATTTTGATAATTAAGGTGATAATTCTTGGATAAGATATGTGGGTGAATATGTTGTAGAAAATGGAAATATTGCTGTTTTATGGCAACTGATTTATTAAGTTTCCAAAGCAGTGTGGAAGCAGTAATACTGTAGACAGACAAAAAAGAAGCAAAACTTTTTAAATAGGGTTAGAATGGTACCTCCATGTGTTAAAATTACTATGCAGTTTTTTTGAAAGTTTGGGGATTTCCAAAGATGAGTTCTATTTAAAGTTTTGTTTATGCTAAGTGAAATAGAATTTAATTATTCTGATCCAAAAAAAGTATATGTGATTATAAGAAGAAAACCAGCGAATACATTTTTCATAAAGTAAAAAGAGATGGTAATCAAATATTTACAGTTTTATGAAGTTCCTAAGAAAATATTATGATACTCTGCCACCGTGAAGAAAAATTCTACTGATTCCAGCAGTTTTCCAACCATTCATTGTCACAAACAAAACAGTCTCAACATAAGGAGTTTCACTCAATTTATTGCTGATTACCAAACTTTTAAACAATAATTCAAGTATTGAAAAAAAAAAAGGATCTAAACAATTAAATTATTCAGAAAAACAATTATTTCCCCTTCCCCAGGCTGATTGCCCCTTTAAAGTGCAGTCTCTTCCTGCTGTCCCTTGCTTCTTACTGTTTCCCTGCTCCAGCATGGGTTGTCTGTGGGCTGCAGTCCTGACGGTGTTGTTGCTCCAGTGTGGGTCCTCCATGGCCTACAGTCCCTCAGCAACACCCCTCCACCATCAGAAGTGCCTCTTTCTAAGAGACTGTCTCCAGCTATGTCCACAATAATATCCTCTTCCACTTTCCTTCTCCCTTTTCTCCAAAGATCCCTTTTCACATACCTCCTCACAGGTCCCCTTTTGTGTGTCCTGCTGTGTCTCTTCTCACATATTTCACTTTTGTGCCTGCTGCCTCCAACTACTGATACCCTATCTCAAACATGCCTGGTCAGAGGCACCAAGTGCTCCTCTAGTTGGCTGAAGGTTTGAGGCAGGTTTGCATCAGAAATGACTACAGTGAGAAAGAGTTTGTTTGGTTTGGTTTGTTTCAGTGAATAGATAAAAAGAGGAAAGGAAGACTAATTTCTTTAATAAAATAAGAAAGCCTAATTTCTGATGTTTCATTTTAAAGTAAAACAATAAAACAATAAAACTAATATAAACCAAACAAACCACTTAGAACCCCAAACCTGGTGAGCTCCTGTGCTCCAAAAGAAATATGATGCGAGTTCCTCAGAAGAGTAAAAAAATCTTCTTGAATAGTGTACATGTATTATGGTTTACTCAGTCCTGCCCCTGTACTTGGCACTCGTGAGACCACACCTTGAGTACTGAGCCCAGTGCTGGGCACTGCAGTATGGGAAGGACATTGAGGTGCTGGAGCGAGTCCAGAGAAGGGCAGCGAGGCTGGTGAGAGGTCTGGAAAACAAGCCTTATGGAGACCGGCTGAGGGAACTGGGGTTATTTATCCTGGAGAAGAGGAGACTGAGAGGAGACCTTATTGCCCNACAGTCCCTCAGCAACACCCCTCCACCATCAGAAGTGCCTCTTTCTAAGAGACTGTCTCCAGCTATGTCCACAATAATATCCTCTTCCACTTTCCTTCTCCCTTTTCTCCAAAGATCCCTTTTCACATACCTCCTCACAGGTCCCCTTTTGTGTGTCCTGCTGTGTCTCTTCTCACATATTTCACTTTTGTGCCTGCTGCCTCCAACTACTGATACCCTATCTCAAACATGCCTGGTCAGAGGCACCAAGTGCTCCTCTAGTTGGCTGAAGGTTTGAGGCAGGTTTGCATCAGAAATGACTACAGTGAGAAAGAGTTTGTTTGGTTTGGTTTGTTTCAGTGAATAGATAAAAAGAGGAAAGGAAGACTAATTTCTTTAATAAAATAAGAAAGCCTAATTTCTGATGTTTCATTTTAAAGTAAAACAATAAAACAATAAAACTAATATAAACCAAACAAACCACTTAGAACCCCAAACCTGGTGAGCTCCTGTGCTCCAAAAGAAATATGATGCGAGTTCCTCAGAAGAGTAAAAAAATCTTCTTGAATAGTGTACATGTATTATGGTTTACTCAGTCCTGTCTTCAAAATCTGCTAGCTAGATTGCAGAAGTGCAAATGAGGTACAATACATCTTAATACAAAACTTGAGAAAATATTGTCTTACTTGTATCATAGAATCATAGAATTGTTTTACTTGGAAAAGACCCCTAAGATCATCAAGTCCAACCGTTAGCCTAGCGTTGCCAAGCCCATCACTAAATTGTGTCCCTNGACGAGAGGAAATGGCCTCAAGTTACGTCAGGGGAAGTTTAGGTTGGATATTAGGAAGAAGTTCTTTACTGAGAGGGTGGTTAGGCACTGGAATAGGCTGCCCAGGGAGGTGGTGGAGTCACTGTCCCTAGGGGTGTTAAAAAATCGGGTTGATGAGGCACGTGAGGCCATGGTCTAATGGTTAGGAATCTGATGGGATAAAGGTTGAACTTGATGATCCTGGAGGTCCCTTCCAACCATAATGATTCTATGATTCTGTGATTCCTATTATCATCCCTAGATTGTTTGTAGTCATCCATTCTGAAAATACAACCTGACTTCTTTGATTCTGGACATATAACTACATTTGCTTTAACAGACCTAGCTTACCCAAGAAATACTCTTTTTTCACATGACTGCTGTAACTACCATTTTCTCATAAATTACCAATATGATTTTCTGTAGATAAGTTTTTGGTTATCCAGGCTGCTGCTGAAAATTTTGAAACATGTTAAGCTTAGTAACTATCCTCGTAAATTGTTAATAGCCACATTTCTATTTCACTTTCATCTTTTATTGAAAAGTATTTCCTGAATTATTTTAGTTAGTCTGCTCTTAACTTACATTCAATTCATCATCATAGCCTGATGATTGTGTTTTTCAGGCATAACAGTATTGAAAATAGAGCCTAAGCCTTGAGGCTGAATTTGTCCTAGGCAGAATCACATAAAAGCCACATGGAAGGATTTTCTGGAAGTGCTAACACAGGAGAGAAAGTGCAAAACTAAGGGTATCCTACAGCTTTCATCACATTTAGTATAGATTTTTTAATAGAGTTGGTCATTTTCATTTTGAGCTACTTCATGCATGACACTTCAAACAAAACAAAAGGCCAGTTTACTACCCCAAGAAATGTCGTGTGTAAAATCAACTTAAAATGTATGAGAAAGTACATCAAGCATATGCAGAACAAAGATTATTAAACAATAAAATCAGAAAGTATGACATAAAAAACTGCACTTTCCTGTGGGAAGGCATGCATGAAAGTTGTATAAGACTCATTAGATATGCTACATATTTATATTTGAGTTGTGAAATGCTGTTTCAGTAGTGATAACAACAGCACTGACTTTAACAATAGATTTCATATATAATATTTTTAATATAAATTTAGGTAGTAACTTGCAAATTTACATAGTAGCTGAGTATTTTGATTTTTTTTTACTAGTTTTTTATTGATACAATGAAGCAAAATCAAAGTCCAATGGAATTCTTTACTATTACTTTCAGAGACTTTGGGCAACCTCTAAATGAGGTGTCAAAAGCAGTCAAATGAGGAAAAAGATATTTAATGCAATATCATGATTGATTTAAGGAATACTGGTAACATAAGAAATTAAGCCATGGTAAAATAGAATGTACAGGTAAGGTCAGGATGAAGAAAATGTTTGGAATGGGAGTTAAGAGGCCACTTGAGTAATCAATATGAGAGGGAATTAATAGAAATTTGGAAAGACATGAATTGAAATGTAAGGTTTTTTGTATCTGATTATCTGAAACATGATGGAGGCAAGCTGAAGAAAATACTATGTTAATGATGATGTGCTCCTGGATGATATGGAAAGCAGTGGAATTTTCAAATAGCATTGCTGATTATTGCAAGAATGTTTATACCTTAAAGTCTGTTCTTTTTATTATACCTATGTCGTGTTTGGGGCAAGTATAAACAGAGGAGGCAAGACAATTTTATGGCTTGAACCTGTTATTATCTCTAAACAAAACATTTCTTTCATGCCATGATAGCATGCCCTGTTTAGTGGTGACTTCAAAATTAGTACATTGCAGTTCAGATTTACCCATAGTATGTCACTGTATGAGAGTCTACCTTGCTACTTAGAGTTGTCAGGAAATAACTCACTGTTTAGAAATGAGTTAAGTAGTTAGCATAAGCATTTTGCAATTCTTTCCATCCTCAAAAATGATCACTGAATGCTGAGCAGATCTCGTTAACTATATTATAAGAAAACAAAATTATGAAATGTGTATTTTGTAACACGGTGATTACATAATATGCATATAATTTCAGGAGAACTATTTTAAAGAAAACACCCGTTTATGTGATATGGTTTTCTTGGTGAATTTGTGCAATAAAGCTTTATATGGCTTTGTCCTTGAAGAAACCTGACTCAGCAAGTCTCTTGTACTCCATTGTTTAATTACACCTATAAGCAGAACTTAGATACTTAAGATCTTAGTGACATTTTATTTGAAATGTGTTGCAGCCAGTAGTATCAGTATTTGGCTAGATCCTTATTGTCCAACAGGCAGAGATGTATTGATGTTTATACCTGTTATCAGGTATAAGTTATGATCCTAAACTCACTAGTGAGTCAGTAGAGCACAACCCTACATTTGGAGCACTTAGATTTTTTCTTAAATAATTTTCCCATTTTTTCCAGATTCATATATATGTATGGTAGTTCTGATAGATCAAGACACTTCAGGATCAAAATCAGGGAGACCATCTTATGACATCTTATGAATCCAGTAACATAAAACTTGATGGTTCATTTATGAACTGGCCTGGTCATTGTACTCCGTTTCTTCTATGTGTGTTAATTTTATTTTTATATTTAAAATTGATAAAGTGTAGTAGATTTGGTAAAAGGGGTTCCAGTTTAAGTTCTTCTATTCAATCAGTTAATCCTAATGCTCTAAGAGTCTCCATGCACGATCAACATATGTCCTCTATTTATGCAATTGTACACAGCAAAAAACCCTAAATATATATCTTCCATACTCATCTCATACAACTGCAACTACGTTGAATTTACTTCACATCATTCTTATGCTTGTGGTAGTATTTCCTACACAGTTTTGATATTTTCTAAAGATGTATTAAATAAAGAGTCAAAAACAAAGCAAAAATATAAAAGGGTCTTCAACTCCTTTGTACTTGACATTTCTTGGCTGGTATAGATTTTTGTAGGTTTTCTTTCCAAAATTATTTATTACTCTTCAGTTATGGTCCTACCTATGTTGATAATCTATTATAAATTGACAAGTTTTGAACTATTATTTTACCATAGGTAAAAAAAAATGGTATTTTAGAAATAATTAAAGAAAATAAAAGTCTATGGGGCATATATATGACACATTCATTAATTTAAAAAAGTTACCATTTTATCTCTGTCCTGTTCTCTTGACAGGCTGGAAAAGCCAAAGTTATGCCACATTCATGTCGGAATTGCTTAGATGATAGCCATACTTATTGGTATCAACTCATCATGAGAGATAGCCTTGCACTTAGAAAAAGAATTAACCTAAAATGCTGTTTAACTAAAACTCTATATTATAGCTTGTATTTTTACATTTATTTATGTGGACTATGTAACCAAAACATTTTATAAGTCTTAAGGATAATTCTGGTTTATAGTACATAACTGTTCTGTGGAAGATCATAAAAGGAATCAAAAATGGGGATGAAATCACACTCCTTTTGCTCAAACTAAAGATACAGATTATTATCAAAAGACTGAGAAGTTGGGATACATATTCATATGTAACCTTTTTAACTATAGCACTTCTTAAGTTACATATCCTACTAGCAAAAGCAATTTGTACATGGAAATTTCAAAGCAACATTATTAGTCTTGTTTTTGAACAGTGTGTTTCTGCATAAGAAGAACCTATTAGATTCTGCCCATTGTCCCACCTACGGAAACTGCTTCTCCCACAACTGTACAGTTACTTTTGAAGTGGAATCATAGAAAAAGTGATAGTAGCATTCCCAAAATTTAGAATTGAAGGTTAGTTTTTAAGTGTTGAAAATACATATACCACTGAAATGGCAGAGTAATACTAATAAACAAAATAAAGTATAACGTACACAGCACAATGGATTAGGCAACCTGTGTGATGGAATGACCTGTTACATTTTTGCAGTGGGCTTTTCCTGCTGGAGAACATTTTTCTCCTCCCCCATCCCAGCGCAAGGGAAATTGTTCGATATTCATCTTAGACAATTTCCCTTTGTTTCACATGTTCTCCTTCAGTGATTAAACTGAAAAATGTAGTTTATAATCTGATGGAGAAGTAGAGAAATTTTTAACTTGTAGATCTTCCAAAAGTTATCCTTCTTAGTAAGTTACTCTTTTCTGTCAGACTCTTAGTCTGTCTAGAACTTCTATTTTTCTGGAAGTTTGTATTAAATATTAACCTAATACAGCCATATCACAACTGTAAATGATTAAACCTGCTATAGTAATTCAAACATCTTATTCTTTCCAGCTGAATAAAATCCTAATTCTAAAGACTGTTGTAATGAAACATGATGTATTTGCATTTCAAAACAAGAATAATGACAGCAGTGAAAAATATTTCAAAATTCACTTTTTTTGTAAAACCAGATATGGCTTTAATCTTTATTATAATGTCACCTGCTGCTGTCAATATGCTTAAATATCTTTCACGGTTTTGCTATATCCTAAAAAAAAATTGTTATTCTTATGCATATCTCCTGGAAAAATCATTCCCAGCTTCACAGGGATGTGACATCCTGTGCAAAGCTGAAGGCTTTTTCTTATTCTGTTTACTAAAGAAAAGTATCTTATAAAATCTGTCTGGCTGTCTATTTCTAATAACTTTGTGAACCTATTGGTTAATTTCTACTAATTATGAATAAAAGTTGCAATAAATTGCCACTTACATATAGAGACCCAATTAGACATCCCTTGAAAAGGAGAGGGCAGAAACATGTTTTCATATTTCTTTTAGTATCAGGTGTCTGTTCAAATGCATTCATTTTCTCATTATCTCATTACCTTGTATTAGGCTGCAGACAAGTATTGATGCTGTTGTTTCTTGCCTAATATGAATATTGCAGAAATATAGGAAGACTTGGGGAAGGGGAGGCTAGAATATTTGACAGAAGTGCTAGCTATGTGACAAAATACATGAAGTCATATTTTTTATTGCTTTCACCATTCAAAACCAGCTTGTTTTTCTTTTCTGCTTGATTTTCACCATTTTAAGTTATGGTACAATGAAGGAAGGAGTCATTTAAAAAAAATTGTTGTTTGAATGTCTTTTATTCTCAAAATATAAAAAAACAAAACCTTGAAAATAATGTGGTTTCTAGCTACAAGAAAAAAACACATAGAAAGTTCAATGATCAAATATGAATTTGCCGTTTTTTAAAGAGATGCAGAGATCAAGCTCCTCACATTCCCAGGTTCAGTAAAAATATTGGCAAGTTTGCTAGTATCATATGATTATTCTTTAATGCAGAACATGTAGATTTAGTGAGAATTTATTGCCAGTGATCAGCTGAATTCTTACTCTGAAACAGCAGCACAGTGTCATGCAACTCAGATTCCTCTTCTCTGTCTTAGCCAGGATAAATCACATTGGTACACACATTTCATGGGCGCAAACAGACATTAATGTATCTTATAATTCATCAGGATATACAAATACACTCCCTGTATTATTGCAAACCAGCCACAGGGTTTCTGCCAGAGTTAGCTAACATCTGGCCTACTGAGATAACAGGTAGGTATAGCTTACTCCAGATGAACACATAGACCTACCCTGTGTGAATGCAGTTATAGTGGCATTCACTGTGGCTTATAAAACCAAAATAACTTTGTTAAACAAGCCAATATCAGTAAGATTCTTTTTGGAATGAAGGTGTTTTTAATATTCTTAGTTTAAACAGGATATGCTCAGATTGAGTGGCAATTGAAACTGTATCTATGAAATTGACATACAATAGGTGATAGTTTGTGAAACCAAATTAAATTCTGAATGCATGAGGTTGCTGCTGAGTTATTCAGTTCAGTCCTGTGAAAACAATATTGCTCTTAGAACATGCATTTTAATTAAGGAAATTTTAGAAGTCATAGTAGTTGAACAGAGGTTATGTGAAATGGATCCCTTCAATCTCCAATCAAAAAATCTACTTAAATTGTACTTTAGGCATCACAGTCTGCTTTTTAGGGTACCTTTGTTTGTTATTTCCCTCATTTTACATTGCATATATATAAATGAACAGAGTTATCCTTGGAACTGTTAAGAGTTCACATATGGTCACAATTTTTAAAAGGCATTTTCTTACTGAAATAACTTTTCTGCTAGAGCTAATAAATATTCTTTATCTATCATGTAATTTTAACCCATTAGAAAATTCCTTTGAGACAGAGGTACATACTGCTTTCAATTCCTACTTAAACCAAGTAACCCTACAAAGTAAGTAAAACATCTTGAACATTGAAAGAAGCTTTCAGCAATGAGAAGATTCATGTTAGGACAAGTAATTGATTTTATAGTAGCTCAAATGCTGAAAAGTTTTCACCCCATTTATGAAGTAGTGTTCAAAAAAGTACAATATCTCACTTTTTTCTTTTTTCCTGCAGAATAGTGCAAGATAAAAGATAGAGTATTTCCAATTATTGAAAAAAGACAAAGAGCTATCACCTCCTTTTTGGTCTTAAAATACTCCTAAATTGCAAGTATAACCATTAATATGAATTTACCTAGGATTCAAGAAAACATAAAATAACGATTGAGTGATGACCTGTAGATACAAATCCAGAATAAAGACACTGTGGATTTAGAGATGCAAGTTCACCACAAGGGTTTTGTCTACTCATTAGTTCTTACTGGTCTCTTAGTACTAAAATGCAAAGTAGACAGTCCTGATTGCTGGTTTTATAAGCAATTTGTGAAATACAACCTTGTATCACTTAAGGAGTTCTGATATTTGCTGAGGGGAGATTTCAGTTTTATAAAAAACTGTCCATCACAGTAACGTAAGGGTCAGTGAGCCCAGGAAATTATATACTGCTTAAAGGAACTGATCAATTAAATAAGTTTGAATAGAACAACATAGAACAGGAGATATCTAAAGTACCTTTTTTTTTTCCTCCTTGTTTTGCACCACGGTGACTAATGTTTACTCAGTCCCCATAGTGAGATATTGAGAGATTTTTCTCAAGATCTCATGCTGTTTTAAAAGGAAACAATGGCTTGTGGTTAAGTCAACTCATGCTGAGTTACATGAACTGCACCATGTTATCAACTGATAATGGTGCTATTAACACATTACCCACTGTGTATATTTGTGAATTAGGATGTTTCCTTGTTAATGGAATTGAACCCTTTTCTTTGAAATGGCAAGTATTGGGCATTTTGGTACCATTTTGGAGATGCTTGCTTTGAGTTTTCATTGAGACTATTCAAAGGATGTATTTATTACAATGAAATATAGAATATATGTATAAAAATATAGAAATATGCTAAATCGGAGAATAATTGCCACACTATAAATTCTGAACATTCCAAAAGGTCAATGATATAATGCAACAGTAAATAATGACTCTTATATTGCATAATTGAAAGACAGTTGCTCAAGTATAGCGTTTTTTTTCTTCTGGTGAAGGGGTACTGGCCAGACTCCGGAATGTAGCAGAAAGTCCAGTTTCTTAATGATTAGAGGAGAGCTGGAGATAAATATACTTCCTATAAATTCAACATAATCAAGAAGCCTATCCAACCACACATTCTTTATATAGGAACAAATAAAACAAAATATAGTCTTCCTAAAAGAAGCAATTCAAAACATGTTGCTGAGATTTTCATGCTATATTTGCTTCATTCTGAATCTGAGTCCATGGCATGAATAATAATGTAATCATTCTTCAAATACATGGAAACAAATAACAGTACAATTATGTGATTAAAAATTAATGTTATTTATGCATTCCTATTAATGAAATATACATACTTACTGCTTCAATTGTAAACATACATTAGCAAAACCGATACAATATTTTTCCTCTATGATCAATTAATGAACTTGCAATGAGAAACACATTAAAATGCTTTTTTTAAATTTGACACTAAAACAATCCAAGGAATAGTATTCTAGACTAATAAAGTCTGAAATAAATCTATTTATTCTAGATTTTATAAGGTAATGAAATTCTAGCTCTATGTCTATTCAAAAATTCATAAATTTTCTTAAAAGTATTTCAAACTGAAAATAAATAAAACAATAAATAAATAGTCTTAATTAAATAGAAATAGGTGCATCTTGCTGGAAGCTGCAAAATTTTAGGTTAATAATAAGATTGTTGTCTTTTAATTTTGTTATGCAAAGAGGGTAAAGACTGAAAAATACAGACAACCATACATGCTTTTATAAAGCAGTACTATGTAACCTATGTCATATTACAGAAGTTCTTCACATTTCAGTACCATAAACCTATAACCATAAACCCAAAATGTCTAAAACATGTAACAATTATCTTATAAAGGTTTTGTGAATACTTTGACAATACTGGATTATCATTCTGTTATGCATATTCTCCAAGATCTTGAGCTCCTTCTTTATTGTCTCTTTGACTAAGCTCCTCATCTGTATTATGGATGTAATAAATTTTTCATTTGTCAGACCCACCTGTATTATTTATTTATTCATTTTTTAATTCAGAATCTCTCTTTTTGTATCTTTGGATAGTAAAAATTGCAATGCAATAATCTCTACACAAATGTTTAATACCTTCACTAAATGCTTCTATAATGAAAATCACAGAATCACAGAATCACAGAATTCTAGGGGTTGAAAGGAACCTCGAAAGATCATCTAGGCCAACCCCCCTGCCAGAGCAGGGTCACCTAGAGTACATCACACAGGAACGCATCCAGGCGGGGTTTGAATGTCTCCAGCGAAGGAGACTCCACAACCTCTCTGGGCAGCCTGTTCCAGTGCTCTGTCACTCTCACAGTGACAAAGTTCCTCCTTATATTCTCATGGAGCCTCCTGTGCTCCAGT
>VZRW01003311.1:32332-47826 GCA_013398125.1 Aegotheles bennettii | reverse complement strand
AAAAAAAAATTTTTGGAAAAAAATAAAAAAAAAATATAAAAAAAAAAAAAAAGAGGAAAAAACCCTAGTCAGAATTTTAAAAAGCAGAAGAGAGAAAAAAAGAATGAGAAACAAAAGGTAAATGAGGAAAAGGGGCTGAGGAAAGGGAAAGAAATTACATTCTAAGAAAAATATTTCACAACCTGTAACATGTCTACACCATTTACTTGCATCAGCTGCCCTAGAGAAACCCTTCTGACTCATAGCACTGGCATTTCTGTAAAGTATCNNNATCTGGATTTATTTGGGTATATGTTTGTTTATTTGGTATATTTTGTATTCAATATTTTGTTTATATTTTATATTCACTGTAGAGTATTTCCTAGCTTTGCAAACTCCCAGCTAATTTGAAAATCAACCGAAAGCCACACATTTACATCCAAGGTTCAAAATATATCATTTGAATTCAAGGCCTAATGGATTTCCGTAAGCCCACACCAAGCAAAGAGCTATCAGCTCCCATTACAAAATCATGCAAATATGGGAACCTCAGCTTTGAGAACTGAAACAGTTTTGTGTTCTGAAACAGAAAAATAACTGATAATTCATGCAAAGTAGGACATCAGTTTTATTTTGCTTCTGTATCCATGATGTCTTTGTGTACAGCCACTACAGTGTGTAGTCCAGTAGTCTTCATGGTGCCAAGGTATTGCCGTGTCTACAAGTCAATTTCTGCTTCTTCCAGAAGATACATGTGCTTGTGCTTGCTAGGGAGAAAATCCTTGCTAACAGCAGAAATCCCATTCACCTTTTGTAGATTGGAAGCACGCTGCACAGTGCAGCCTTGTCCTGCCTGTGTCCCAGAGTGCAGGTCCTCTTCAGTTGCCCCTCTTGTCAGCATTTCTTCATGCCTGCAACAGTGGAGGTAGTTCATTCAGATTATTCAGATTCATTTTTTTCTCTACTATCAGGCAGGCTTTTTAAGTAAAACGGGATGAGGCTGTATTTGGTCAAATGTAGGAGACATCCAGTTTCAATGATCATAGTTACAGATGCTGGGATCACAGGTTACAAATCCTAGGTGAAACTTAAAGCCAGGGTTCACTCCTTGACATCAGAAGAGCTTCCAACTCTTACTGGGAATCCTTGGGCCTTTTAAAGAAGGGAGATGCTGGGTGATTTTTTTTTTCCCCCTTTTTTTCACTAATAAAACTACATTTGGTTTCCTGCTTCTTTGTAACAAACATACCAATGAAAACTCATGTCTCATATTTCCACTGCATCTCAGATTTACCCCTACTTCACTTGGCTAAAAAGTCTTAGCATACTTATAGTTGGGTCAACAATATTTTGTTATCTCATATCATGAAAAGTAGTAGGTGTGCATACATTCAATTAAATTGTGAACATAAGGAAGAGCTTTTTCACTGTGAGAGTGACAGAGCACTGGGCCAGGCTGCCCAGAGAGGTTGTGGAGTCTCCTTCTCTGGAGACATACAAAACCTGACTGGATGCGTTCCTGTGTGACCTGCTCTAGGTTGTTCTGCTCTGGCAGGGGGGTGGACTAGATGATCCTTCGAGGTCCCTTCCAACTCCTAACATTCTGTGATTCTGTGATTCTGTAAACTCAGATCTTTCCCGTGTTCTTTTCATAGAGCTCATGTATTTCACTTTTGGGGGCACACTATTGACCCAAGTGACATATTTAGGATTAAGATGCTTTTCCAAATTTTTGCCTTTAGGATAAACTGCCCCCCTTTCACAGTATTACAGCAGGTTACTCCTGCTTTCCAGTAAAATTTGCACTTAAAAACATAAACCCAATGTTTGTTTTTCATTTAAACCCTTGTTTGGATACTGGTCTTAGAAAAAGGTGTGCTGTCTGCAGTTGTGCAGATCTGTGACTCCTGCTCTGGTCTCCACTTTCAGTCTTGTGACTGGACTATGGGATGGGCATTCAGAGCTCCTGCCTTCAGTTTCCTATTCTTCAGTTAAGATAAAGCAGTGAGGCAGCAGTCATTTAAAAAGGCAAATAAAATGTTAGCAATTTCATATACTGAGATAAACTGAAAGAACTAAAATCACGTGTCCTTAAATGTTGTTAATCACAACTCAAACTATTACAATGAACTAATGTTAAAAATTTAATTAATACAACACTTTTCACAAATTTCTGTTTTTGCGATACACCCTTAGGTTTTATCCCTAAATTAAAACTAGCTTTTATGGTAATTGAACATCACTAAGCTATTCTATGACACAAAACCTTTTTGCCCATATATGGAATTTTCCAGAATCCAAAATACGTTTGTGGTAACTTTTTTCCCTTTTTCTTATGGTTCATTTTAGTGTGTATTTCAGAATTTGAATTTCAAGAGTGTGGTTTATTTCAGATATTTTTGTAATAATGGAATTTCAATTCCTGAAGAGTTTTTTTCCCTATAGGTGTTACTGATAATTTTTCCCTGAGAGTAATCTTTTCTGTACCTGTACAGCAGACTGTGGATATATTTACATAATATCTATACAATGAGAAGTTAAATTTCATAGTTTATGAAATTCTAAAAATAATTAGCACAAAAAATATTCAGTCATCCTTCCTGATACTCTTACAAGAAAAAGTAGTGGTTTCGACATTATGGAGACCAACCTGTTCCTTTGTCTTCTCTGTGAGCAGAGTCCCCCATGGCATGACGTGGTATATGGAGGAAATTCCTTCATAACGTGATAAGAAGCAAGAAATGCACTTCTGAGTCATTAATTTGGTACAGTACATAACCACTGATTTTCTAAATTCAATTTCTTATTTGAAGCAATCTCTGTCATACTCCCTATCACTGGAAATTAACTCCAAATAACTAGGGACAAAAAATTCTTTCATTAGTTTCTCCTGCAAGTGCTCCACCAGACAGATTTTGGGGAAAAGGGCAAACGGCACAAGGAAAGCAGATGTTGCATTCTAGGGTTTTGTTTCATTTGACCATATTTTACATTGCAGTTATGATGTAATTTCACACATTTCCAGTGAAATTTGTTTTATTTACAAAGTATGTTTTTGGTTTCTCTTTTTAGCCATGACTCAAATGTTCTGGTCATCTTATAATTAAAAACCCTTTTTAATCATGCTTCATGGACATAATCCAACAACATTGATTCAAATGATGAAACACATGAAAGCTGATGAAAACAGAGACATCTTAAACTGTAAATTTTGTCAAACCACTTGTGAGAAGTTGTATAAAGGGCTTTTTCTTTGTGTCATTTTCACTCGGAGTTAGTTGGAATCTTGCTAATGTTTTTAGCAAGATTCCAACTGGCTAAAGATACTGAACTGGCAAATCGTTTCTAGGTTTTACAACTACGGGGACAGAGGACAGAAAACTCTCCTTAGTTAGCAGTAGCTGCCAGGAGATGGATTCCTGAGAGACTCCATTGTTAGATGCTGATCAGAGGAAAAAGATATTCCAAAGGGAGATACAAAGTTTTCTTTATTCACAGTTTACCTGTAAGAATGGGATGGGATGTTTTGGCAATAGCATGGAACAGGAAAAACAACTGACCACTGTCTTTAAAACATCTGCTCCATATGGAGCAGACTAAGTAAACTTAACTTTTGAACCTTGTCTCAAGGGGACATGCTTCCAGACTCGTTCTTCCCTGCTGAACTCTCTGGTTTGTCTGTGTCTCTCTCAAAACAATAATGCTCAAAACAAACATAGTACTGCAGAGTGGAGAGGACTGTTTCTCAGGCCTGACATACAGCACTTCAGCTAATATAACAGCATAATATTGCTCACTAGCCTGCAGTTGGTGACTCTTTAGGACGAGAAGAATGTTCCACAGCACTGTTCTGTACTGTATTCTGATTTTCTGCACACTTTGCTGAAGGGTAAAGCACTGGACATTATTAAATTGATTGTTTGACTTCAAACTACCTCTCCAGTTTGTTATGACCACCAAAATTTTGAAGTATTTACCAATCCTCTTTCATCTTGATAAGTTCATAGATTTTTAACGTGTACTTTTTCCTCCTTCATAATGTAATGATTTCATGGATAAGAACCAAATACAAATAATATCAGCTTGAAATACCCTTCCGGTTTAACACAGGATGACTGATAGCTGCTCTCTGAGTATATTTTTTTCAAACATTTACACCAGTTTTGTCTAATCACACAAGTGTTCAGTAAACTACTTCAGCCTATATTAATGCAGACCTTTTTGTTTCAATAAAGTGATGAGTGTTGTGTCTAGCTGCACTTTACATTGCTCTCTCTGATGTCTCCCTGTTTGTTTGTCATGATTCTCCCATAGCTGGAAAGCACTGCATCATTTTTTGTACATAGCACATACTTACACAGCCTGTGCTGCTAGACTCTGTACATTAAGCTTTCCTTTCACGAACATCATAGGGTCTATCATCCCTTTAAATGAGGGTACTATTTAATGTTAGCACCAAGGGTAAATCATAAGAGAAGGAAAAATGGTAGAAAAATATATTGTCTACATGTATGTTTATTTTATCTTCTAGATCACCTGAGCCCAGTAAACTCTCTTGGGTGCAGTTGCCTTGGGATAAGATATTTGTTACTGCAACTCACCTGGAGCTGTCTACTACACCAGAAATTATGACCCCCTCCAGTCTCTTGGCATTTCTTCACGTGGAGCCACTCCCCAGCCCAGGTCTGTCTAATGACCTAGTTTAGCAGAAACACCTTTTACCCTCAAATCATAATGACAGAATGGGGGTAAGTAGCAATTACACATGCAGTTGTCCTGACATATCTGGTAGGGCAGTAAACTGGCAGCAGGATCCAGCCAGCCAGCTCGTGGCTGGGTACCCATCCGCAAAACCCCACCTTTCAGATCAGCTACTGCCAGAATGGGTGCGACCTCAAGCTATTTCTTTTCCCTTTTGTTTTGATTCATGGCAGTCCAATTGATTTTGTTAAGAATAGTTGTACACAAAACCCAGAAGAGTCCCATTTCAGCTACAAATAGCACTGAGGTCTTGCTTTGCTCTGTCCTGCATTGGACCAGCTTCTGACTGCCTTTGAGAGAACAAGGTTGGCCAAACTCATCTTCCTAAAAAGATCTGTCTGGTATTAAAAAAGGAAGATGTAAAAATTGGAGTTTGAAGTGAAGAAAAAATAATTCAAACCTGATACTTGCTGCCCTTGTTTTCTTATGTAAAAACTATCAGGAAAATTTATGCCGAGAAAAGTATAAAACTGCTTACTTCTTCAGAAAGAGGTCTAATTCGAGGTAACCTTTCCACAATTGCATATATTTGCTCTTTCTGCCTGCTTTGGCAGGAAAAAACATGAAAGAGGGGAATTTTTTTACAAATATAAGGAATGTTTATGTCCTTTTGACCTTGGTCCACAAATGCACATACAAGAGAATAAGTTAAACATTTTCAATCAGTGTTTTGTGCATGTGTGTGTGTATGTCATAAAAGCACTTAGTCATGCTGTCACCAAAAGCAAAATACCCAACTAAAGGAAAGAACAAGTAGGCTCTTAGGAAATACATAGTAAACTCCACATAAAGAAGATGTCACTTCCTGGACATCTCTGCTCTCAATGTGCAAATGAAGCCACACTTCCAAAAGGCCTCTCTAGCTTTTTCAGAGAGCATGAGGACACCTCCATTTCCTCTTCCTCCGCTTCTGGCAGCTGGAAGAAGTGATCTGTTCTGCACTGCCAAGTTTGTGCCTTCTAGCCTTTTCTGTGAACCTTTGTTCATTTTGTTTGTTGACTTCTTTCCCATCTTGGTCAAATTAAATGACATTAACTGATGTATGAAATGGCCAGTTCCTCATTAAGTGTAAGATCTCCTCTTTTGACTTCCGTTGGTGTACAACGCTTTGTTGACTGCTGCTATCCCACTCTTTGCTCTGTGATGTTTCATTATTCTGCCATGCCTTCCTCCATCCACCCATCTGTTCCTGGACCCTTTGCCCTTCTCTCTCGATAACCTCATTTGTTCCCATGCCAGTGATGTGGTGACAAATGACAAATGTGTATTCTACCAAGTGCATACATTCATTTTTTAATGCATTAGTTCTTTATTAAACTGCAAATGGCAGAACTAATGAAACACATACTACATTTAATTAAATATTTAAGTCACTACATGTTTTAGAAGAAAACTCTGCTTCTTATAAAAGAGGCTATTTTATTGTATACTTTCAAGCATGGATAGCAGTAATATCTAAATCTTGGGCAAATTTCTGAATATAGGTTCTGAAGGCTTCTGTGGAGTTTGCAAACATTTTTCATCCACCAAAGGGGACTCTGACCATACAGTACACAACTACATGGTGATCCATTGAGTCTAGGTCTTGATAAATCAGTCTTGTAAATCAGTCCTTCACCTGTGTCTAACATCATGGCTGAAAGTATCACAAGGACAGTCTTATCTGCATAGCTTCAGCTCTCCAGGCTGTCAGTGTGGCTAGGAACTAGAATCCGAATGTTTCACTTAAGTTGTACTACTAATAACAGAGGGAGACACTATGAAGCTCTTTTTAACCTGACTTGAAATGGTTTTTCTGCATTAATCTCTTGAAAGTTTATGAAAACTGTACCTCTTCCCATATAGAGAGATACAAAATTACATTACCTCTTACTGCATCTGGAATGCCACTTGCTATAGCTATACAGCACATTTACTGACAGTTTAGTAGGTGATTTTCAGCTGAAGGGGGAAAAGTGACCTGGTTCCTTTTTCACTTTCATGTGAACTGAGTTTATAGACAGTGCCTGGGAGTCAGAGTGCTGTACTACAAAGATCCTTTCCAAAAGAGGGAATGGCTGGTCAAAATATGAACTAGTTTTAAAACAGAGTTTGATCCATCTGTAAAATGCATTCTTCAGATGCATTTTTTGTGTGGAGGAGCATATGACTACTGCTAACAGCAGAGGGAGAAGTGTGATGAGCTTGGAGACTTTTTCAGCTCTGTGTTTCCTGGAAAGACTTTAAAGTGTTTCTCTCTTTCTTTAAAAAGCCAGTGATAACTCAAGAACTTGTAACATGATATCCCAAAATTAAGAAAAAGAAAAATCAAGTAATGGGAACAAGGTCTGACAACAGTATTAACCACCCCACTCCCCATGTTTTTCCCGTAATTTCATTAATTAACATGTAGGAAAAAAAAAAAGACATAGGGAGACCTCAGTGCTAAAGTCAGCTCTAAGGTTGTCCTGCCTCCCATCTCTGGTGGCTGCTCTGCCATGCCAACACAACCAGAAAACTTATCAACAAACTGATTTGGCATAAAAAATACCCCACATTTTCCCTCAGAATATTCTTAAAGATTAATCAGTTCCTGGACTGATACTACTCTGTAAACTGATACTGCCTGTAGTGTTGAATATCCAGCTAAAGCATAGATGTCTGGCTTCTTTATGCCTTAAGACTTCTGTTCCATTTATATGGGAGTACTTGTTAAAGTAGCACATTGTAATAGTTGCTGCCTCGAGATTAAACATAGCAGCAATCCAACTCTTTGGTTGACAGGGAATCTGGAATGTCTGTTTGAGGGACACCATGGCAGTATTTCTAACATTTCTTTTATGGGCAATATGTGTACATATTGTAGAGTTACTAAATCCTGAACAGAAATGATCTTTGCTCTCCAAAGCCTTCCATGTCCTCAGGGCAGAATTGCTATGGTGTTGGTAAGGCACAACAGACGTTTGTATTACAGCACTTCCTACTTATCTCAAACTATGATACAGTTCTTCGATGGAGACAACTGCACATGAGGAACAAGGTGGTTATTGTCCTGTGTATTTCAATGGTGGCCATCCAAGGCTGAAATGAGCCCAAGAAGGAGTCCAAGGTATTTACATTAGTAAAATCCCAGGGGCAAATTGTGCAGGTGTTGTTCTAAGACATGGAAATGAAAACAAAAGTGAAAATCTCCACAAGTTTAAGTAGTTATTACAGCATTGTTTTGATCCAAACCAAGGTGATTTATCCTTCTAATTCATTTCAGTTAGCATAAAGAGTCTGTTCTATACAGAAATTGGTTGCCTAAATAAAATGAATCATTTCCAATGTAGCCAAGGCAGAAGTGTTTTGGGGAGGAGCAATATGAGTCAAGGATACTTTACAAGGTTATGCTTCCAAAAAGAATGCAATAATTGCTTTCTCAATATTTCTCTCATCTCTCAAAGCACTTGGAAGAACAAGAAGTGTGAGGATACTTTGTTTAAATTGAAAATAAATACAAAATCACCTTTCTTCTTAGAAATTAAAGTTATCTTGAAGGTTTTGTTGTCAATTTATAATCAGTATGTTGTTCCAACACCATGTTGTGTGTTGTCTGATGTGGCAGGCAGTGGACAAGAAGTATTATTCCTCTGACAAGAAGTTTAATCTTTACTATTTATGGAAGAGAAAGGAAAGATAACTTTCACCCTGTGAAAATCCAGCACTTCTGAGGAGTAATCTTGTAAAGCTCAAATCAAGTCAGTGGAGTCTGGCAAACTAGCCCCTCATTTCTGTGGAGAAACTGTTTACTGGAGGCACCTGCTTCCAGTTGTTCAGAGTACTGGACCCTATTTTTAGAGAATGACAATAAGAGTTCTGTTGTGCACTGCATTTTGCGGTTTTTTAGGGATTTTTAGAGCAAAAAATAAAACAGACATATTTTTCACCTAGCAATAGGAACTAGACAGGATTTCATCCTAAGTATAATGCATTAATTCCTTGTAACTCATCATTGCTCTCAAAGATTCAGGCATAGGTTTAGTCTGTGCACTCATAAATGAGGAGCTTCTTTTACAAAGCCTTTTGAGGGAAAAATCCACATTTTTCAGGGTTTTCTTAGTAATTTTAATCTTGCTGCAAAAAGGTGGAATTCCACCATTTTGTCCTTTCTGCAAATTCTGCTCCTTTTTCCTTGAAGCTGATGACAAATCACTTGGTCAGGCATAGCTTTCCAATGGCAGTACCACATTAAATGTTTTCAAGAGATAAAGCAAATGAAAATCCTGGACTCTGTTGGTGGTTGAGTTTATATTTGGATTACACTTAGAGTTTTACAAGTAATTCCCATATAAATAAAGAAAAAAGCCTTAAGGACAATTGACAAACACCTGGGACTGACTGAAAATTACAATCTCTGTTTTACAGCCTCTGTTAACTGTTTTCAACACCCTCACGAAACAGCTTTCACAGTAGAGCATTGTATTACTCATAGATTTGCAATAAACCCAAAGAGCACTGTCTGTTGTTTGTATTTGGTACAGAAATGACACCTGCACCACATCAATAACCATGCTTTACAATCAGTGCACTATTTCATTTGTGAATTTATGAGTAACTCCGTTACCCTTGAGGCCTAACCCTCTTATTGCCACTTGTGGCTTGGGTTATGCTCAGCCTGATCAGTCATTTCATATTGCCTCTTTTGTCTTTCAGGGAAGTTCACAAGCATTGCACTGCTTCTGAGTGTTTGTCCACATTGTCTGGCTCCATGTTCGGCACTAGTTCAACACCACACAAGCTATTCTGTAGCACAACATGCACACACCAAACACACACACACAAGCTCCTTGCCAAAACTTGTGGTGAGAATGGACTGACTTGCATTTGGATAGGTGTTCTTGGCTTTTGTTGGCAGCTAACTACCCCCAAATTTGATGTTGGCAATTGATGCTCAGCTGGTTCTTTTTAATAAGGCCACGTTAACAAATGAGTCCATGACTCCTGGTTGGCCTTTGAAGCCTTACACCTTTAGTTGTTCTGCTGCTTGTTGTCGGTATAATTTCAGAGGGTGCAGTTTGCAGATGCTGGATTGAGATTAAATTCAAGAGATACGCTTCTGTATATAAGAAGAAGACTAAGTTCTCTCTAGAACAGCTTTATAATTAAAATACTATGCAAATATAGCATCCTTTATTAACATACTTACTATTGACCATAACCATTTAAAAATTGATTGCCCAAATTGAATATAAAATGTAAGGAACAGTTTCTGTTACCTCTATTTTTTTCCTTTTCACATACAGGAATCCCTGTGTCCAGCTGTCCCTGAAGAGTTGTCAGTGCTGTGATGTCTCAGGAGGAGATAGAAGAATCAGTCCAGCTTTCCCCTGGGCTATACAAAGAAAATAAAATTAGGGTTCCTAGTGTTATTTCTGGTAGCCTCATCCAGCAGTATGGAGCAGCTGAGGTCCCTCAAAGTCCTGGCCCAAAACAAGTGTGTTCATCCCTGTGGGGCTGTGTATGTGCCAGTGGGTCACCGGTTGGGTTCAGGGTTGGATGGGGATAAAGCTTAGTTCCTGGGAATAGACAGTGTGGGTACAATGTGATAAGCAAGTTTCCAGGGGATGGTGTGCTTGTGGGGGGGAGGAAATCTTGGATTTATACTGTTAACCTTTTTCTGCTTATAGGACTGCTTGTAGGAACATCAGCCTTTCTAACCTTAGAATTCACACCTAGTTAAATTCAAACACATTCCCATGTGCCTGTCCCTCACACACAGGCTCCTGGGTCCTCCTCCCCCCCTGCCCCCCAATTGAGGGGCCAGAGTTGAAAAGAAGTTGCCAGAGGTTTTTATGGATGTAAAGCAATGAATACTTCCTTAATCTCTAGAGGAATGAGTAAGCTTTTCCAGCTGAAGCTAGAGTAAGAACAACAACAAAAAAATGCCATGGGAGACACACATACTGAAAACTGGAGCTCAAACTGTTAGTGTTCAATTAAAATGATAAGCTACTGAAAACAGTGTCTATTTATATATAATGACTGTATGTAATGCCATTATATAATGGGCAATTTCAAGCAGACTAGAGTAGGTAGAGCTAACAACACTATAATCGCTAAGAAATCTTACTGCTGTGTTTGCTGAAAACTGGACATTTTCTGTATTTATCTTTTTTAGCTTTCATTTTGGAAATGAAAAGCATAGGTGTGACAAGATTGCTGTTACGGCTGCAGACGTGCTTTGACTGCAGAAGTACAGGCAATTATTTTTTCATGAATACTAGTCATGGGGGGGTGGGGAAAGAAAACCATGCTTTTTGATAATCCCTAAAGCAACTACTTCAATTCGGAAGTGGTAGGACTACTGAAGAGAAATTAACTTCCAATAGAAATACAATCTTTTGCACACTGTTCTTATTTTGAAACACTTCAAGAGATAATTTTGCCTGTTTCTGGTAGAACATGCAGTGTTTCTTCCTGCAGTTATCAGAGGATAACCTTCCTGAGATGTGTTACAAGTTGTTAGAAACTGAAAAATGCTATATACAATTTTTGACAATTTTAGTGGCATCATAGAAATGAAAAACTATTTCTCCATATTTTAAAATTAACATGAATCTGAATGAGGCCTATATTTCCTTGGCAATGCATCATATATTTAGACATATTCATCACTAAGGTGGACAGTTTATTGCTCATGCAGACCAGAGCATTAATTGTGAAAGAAATATGGAATGTAATTCCAACATGCTGCCTTAATAGGCTGCTGCTGTAAAATAAGTTTATTCTTGCAATTTCACAAGCAAATCTATTATCTATCTTCAGCTTTTTCTTAAATAAAATGTCAGACCTGATTTATCCCTGCTATAATGCTGGGTGGATTGGCCTTAAAAGGAAGAGGAGAAGAAATGAAGTGACTGAGAGTGTACCATGGGACAGCTAATGAGACATCTCTAATTTAAGGTCATTAATATTGTTCCTGCATGCAGTGAAGGGGCAGTGCTTCAGGGAGACTCCAAAGTATTCTGATGGAAATGAAGGTATGGATCCAGTTCTTTTGCTGTAACTATATGGGGTACAGAAACAAGACTGTTACAAGACACACTTGCTGACTGTGCTTTATACTGTATCAGTCCCAAGGTATTAATTTAGGTCCTCCTGAAGTTGCTGTAACTCCTACCAGTTGTCAGTAATATTACTTTGATAAATCAAGGTATGTCCCTAACAGGTATATCTGTCATAATTCTTATTCCAGACTGGAATCTCCTAAAACAATTCTGAGAGCAGGATTTTTCTGTAAGCCATGGCAACTGTTCTGTATTTTGCCTTGAATGTTGTGTTTATGCAAAGATTTCCTGATTTTTGTGTCTTTCACCCTGTTATGTCACATTCAGTATTGCCCTGTAGATGTGAGGAAATACAGTAAGTACTGATTGGATTACACTGGGTTATCAGGTTGGGTTTTAGGCACATACTTGTATGCTTTAGAAGGGTACATGCTCTTGAAGTACTCTCTGGGAGCATGAGTAGAATCTGTGGCTAACTGGGGGGAGGTGAGGGGAGTCAGTCTTTTTTCATCCTAGCACCTGCTTTTACATAATTGAACAGCACATCCCTTGTGTGGCCACTCTCAGCTCACCTTTTAGTATCAGTGGGAAAGAATGGGTAGGTGTAGCACCAGGTGACTGTTGAGGACCATCAAGCCAGGATTTTAGAAGCAGTAGTGAAGATAAGCAGTATAGCGGAGGGGTGATCTTGAGATCACCCTAGACCTCTGGGACACCACAGTTTGCCTTCACAAGTTCTGCTCTCCCCATTTGTAAAATAAAACTTACATCCACCTTACTTTGTACTGTGAAGCAGAAGGTGTTAAGATACCAAGAGTAGCAAGTTCTGCAAAGTGTTATTACTGTATGTATGTATGTATGCTCACGTTTTGTGTGTGTAGTTTTGCCATCTTGTTTTTGTATACATACCTACACAGAAATTGGTGTCAACTAAAAAAAGGTAAATATGTCCCCTTCCCATTTATTTTCTTAGCTTCAAATCAGCTCATCTTGAGTTTCCATGCTGAAATATTTTCACCTAAAAGCTGTGTTGCATTTTTACATAGCATAAGTACATAAAGGTAGGACCACAAAACACACAAAAAAGACACTCAGATACATCATATCACAGTAAAAAAATCCCTTAGATGTATTCCAGAGCAGTATAGCTTCCTTGAAATAAAAGGATAAGAGATCTATCAAAAAAAATGAGGAAGGAATTTTAAAGTCTGAATGGCAGGATAGATTTGCAGTACAGGCGATGTTAAAATATTTCATCTCTTCAACCTCTAGGGGGGACTATGTTTTCAGCGAACCTGTCTGTGAAGAATTTTCTTAAATCTGCAGCAGGCAGTTCAGACTATTGCTAATGATGGCTGGAGCGAGTCAAGCAGTTCTTGATTTGTGTGTGAGTTATTTCTGGGGGAAAGTAGCTGGTGTCTGAAACAACTTTAGTCCTACAGGGCCAGCCTGAAATCTCTGCTCTTGATGCAGTCTGCAGACATTCTGCCTGCTACTGATTCACGAGTGTGGGATTTGTTCCTATTAAAAAGCATTTATGTAGCTGAAAAAAAATAATTCCTGTGGAGAAATGTTGAATGTGTAAGTATGGAAAATACTGTAAGTGAACTAATGATGAGGTAGATAAGTGACATTTTGAATTGCCATTAACAAGTAAATTCTCATGCATAACTTTCTGACTTGGAAAAATTAATCAGTCATAGCCTGGGATTCTTCTTTATAAAACCACTTAGGGTGAGGGGGAACAACTGAAAAGTTCATGACACTTTGGGCACACAGAGTCGCTGTGGCTCCCAGAAGGCTGAATGCAATTGCTCGGGTAAGTAAGGATCACATACTGTAGGCCAAATCTTTTTCTGAAAGCATCAGAATTGGTCTTTGACACTACCACTGCTACACAGTACTGGCTAGATGCCTTTTCCCTCTTTTTCCCCTCATGCTGGCCTTGCTTCTCGCACTCTTCTTCATTCCCAACAGTACTTTACCTCACAAGGAGCAGTCAGAGTGATGGAATGGCAGCCCTGTGATTTATGGGCTTACTATCTCTTCTGTTGTGTTTACACAGCTTATGCTCAAATAAGACAGCAAGGAGAGTATGGAGCTCACACATAAAATGAAAAAGATATTCTGGTGGGGGAAGGAGGGAATCAAGAGATCCATCCAGATTTCGGTGCTGTAAACACATCTGTAGGGTCACCATAAAGCAGTGACTACAAAGGTCAGCATTTCAAAATGTGTCTTAAGAAAATGTTTTTGCAAGCTTTGTGGTGAATATGGCTGGCGTGTTGTATATTGTAACATTCTGCTTAATCTCCGCTATGTTATACGGAGTCATTTACAGCAAAAAATGCCTGACATAACTTACAGTACAGGAACATACAAAACCAGCTTCACCAGGGTGGATGTTTATGTAATCTTCAAGAACACTCTGAAGTTTGATTCAGTAATCAAATAAAGCTACGTGAGAGGCACATTTCTCAGAGACGCTACCCATCTTTGAATTTCTCAGCTTCTTTATTTTACCGAGCCCAGTGAGATAAATGCTCTGGAAAAAAAGATTTTTTAAAATTATTATTTCTGTACATCATGTTATCTACTGTTTTCATTCCACTTCTTCTTGGCTGTAATTGCACAAGCGGTTTGTTTTCTTTTTAATCGAGGCATCTCGAAGGTGAGCAGATGGTCACCCCAGGAGCACAGGTTTTGCATCCACAGGCTGCACAGTGAAGGCAGCAACAAAAGTAAGTTTACACATTCTGCCCTGACAACGACCTCTGTGCTGAACTACACAAACCCCTTCTGTAAAGCCAGGAGCAGTTCACTCACCTTCCCAGTGCAAACCTGGCACCCTCTGAGTAACCGTAAAACATCAAACTGCACAGCCCTTCTCTGAGTTTTAGGATGTGTGCTGTTACGGGGCACAGAAAACTCCACAGAGAGCTGTCCTTTAGGATTTTGCTGTCAAAAAGCACTAGGTATTCCAAAGGCTCTTTCAGAAAACATTTTGCACATTTCACATTGACTTTATTCCAGAACAGGAGTGTCCATTTTAAATGGACACTAACAAAATCTTAAGTATAGCAGTTTACAGTCAGTAAGCAGATCTGAACAGGGATGCATTTAACACGCTCTGACTAGGCAGTGCTGTCAGGATAATTCAAAAAGTTATTTTCCTGTTTTCTGCAAGAAAGTATCTCTGAACAGGGCTTGTCTCCTTCACTAGGGAAACCTCCACTGCTTGCAGCATTGAAATTGTGCCTCTAAGACAGTGGGTAGGAAGCAACAGAAAACTGCATCAGGGCCTTCTTGGCATGGGGGTCTCAGGAAGACCCCAGGATACAGGCAGGGCTCAGGGATCTAGTGCTGGCTCCCCCATAGGGTTGTGCTGTCCCTGGCCACGGGCACCTTTCTGGGTGAGGAGCTGGGAGCTGAGCAGCCCTGCTTGCACCCTGCCGCAGTGCCCTTCAGGGTGCCGCCTGCATCCCCCAGTGCCGATCCTGCAGCCCCCCTTCCCCCCCAGCCCTGCCGAGCGCCGACCCCTGAGCCCTCGGGGGGCGGTGAGGAGGGGGGGGCTCAAACGCTTCCCTTGTGCAGTAAAGAGCATCTTAACCGGGCTGAAGCAACACGAAACAAATATTTAAAAAAAAATATGGAAGTGCAACGGGATCCTTCCCTCGCCGGCGCAGAGGTGTGCGGAGGGGGGGCGGCCGGAGGGAGGGGGCGGGC
>VZRW01003311.1:2771-31294 GCA_013398125.1 Aegotheles bennettii | reverse complement strand
CCCCGAGCGCAGCTGCTACTTCGCCATGGAGGGCGTCCATGTGGTCTTCCAGGAGGAGGCCTTCCACATGGCCGTGCACAGCTTCGACGAGAGCAGCCGGCACCTCGACCTCGACGACGTCGNGCGCGGGGGCAGCGGGAGCACTCGGGAGGGACGGTCCCGCAGGAGGGGTGAGCCCGGTCACGTCCCAGCCCGTGGGGAGGCTCAGTGCGTGGCGTGTGGGCATCCCCGGGCCAGGCATCCCCGATGGATCGGGACCGGCTGCCCCGAGCCAGAGCTGTGCTCACAGATGTTCTTTAGAGCTTCGCTCCTGCGGTGTGTGGGGGGGCTCACCCTCGGGGACCGTGCTGGGAGGGTTTTGTGGCATAGTGAGAAACCAGCTTTCTGCCCACGGTTTGAGTTACCCCAAATTGGCTGCATCTGCGAAGCAGAAGATCTGCTTCTTCTCTGAGGTTTTTGAAGTGGCTCTCCACAAGTTCAAAGTCTGAGCAAAGACGTTTTCTTCTCACCCTGCTGCGTGTTGCTGCGGGGATCCTTTCCCCCACTCCTGCCACTGGAAGCCCCGTCGAGTATTCTGTAAATAACAAATGCATTTAGGGGAGGTGGTCATTTCGGGGGCCGTGTGGGTGTGAAATCCGTGAGTGTGTGCAGTAATATTGCCACCAACTGTTAGCAGAACACCGTGGAGATAAATGGCTTGTGAACATCTCTGAAAGTCACCCCTGGGCTCGATGAACTGGCTTTGCATCATGTAGTAGTAAAACGCTCACAGTGCTTTGGGACATGCAGATTTGCAGTCGGATGTGTTTTAAAGTGAGATCTTGCTGAGCAATGTGTGGGTACGGGGGCTTATAAAAAAGGTGTTTTCTGTTAAAGGCCTTCACTGGCCGTGGCATTCCCCAGTAACTTACTACAAAGAAAGAGAAGGTGTGTTTCAGGAGGGAGCCACAGGACCAAGTTAAAGAGAGGTATAGGTGTACAAAGTGCTTTGTGTAGTTCTTACATCCCCGGTTGCAGAATGTTAGAAGCAGAGTAAGAATGGGACTGATAAAGATGATGCCGTGCGTGACTGGCACAACTGGTGTGACAGTGCCATAGGCTGTGCCCAGGGCAGCCTTTGCACTGCTGGTGTCTCTACTCTGCTGTGAAATCCTTAATGTGAGCAGGAACGTGTGTGAGATGACTGAGGTCTGTTAGCATATGGCTCTTTAATTCTCTCTTCACTGAAGCAGGTGCTTGAAACAGCTTTGCTAGTGAGTACTGTTCTGGGAAGTGTACTGAATGGAGAGAAAGAAATGTGTAAGTGCTAGAGGAAACCGCTATGTGGGGAAAGATGCTTTTCTTTTTAATCAGCCTAACTTTGGTGTGTGTGTTGGGCTGTCCTGGTGCTGAGAGCGTAGCGGCACACTCACGGCAGGAATAGACGAGTGTTTGCCTTAGCTAAAGGGAGGTGTGGTGGTGCTGTGGGAATGTGACTGATGGCTAAAGGCAAACGGTGCTGATAGCCGGGGAGGGAAGGCTTGCTTTTAGCCTGGGTTTGAATGCTTTGCTGAGCAGAAACCCTTGGTCTTGCATCATTCTGTAACTTGCAAATGACTGAACAAAAGCAGCCCTCTGTCTTTCTTCTTTCAGTCCTTGTGCCCTGTGGGGTCCCCTCCTTCCACCTCACCTCTTCCTTTGTCCTCTGGCTCATGTCGCAACTTCCAAGTTCAGCAAGTGGGGCCCTTCAGCTTCCATTTGTGCCTTTCTGACTTTAAAGACTGACTGCAGGACTCATCTGGCACGTCCCTCTGGGCCTGAGGGGTGTTCCTGCTGCTCAGGGCATCTTTCAGGTTGTCATTTTAAAAGTTATATATCATGTGAAGGTTGCACCATCTGCCTTAGATGAGGTCTTTGTTTCTCCTGGGGACTCCTTGGAGGTCCCTCCTATGGAACAGCAGGGCTTGTGGGCAACAGGCAGAGCGCTTTCTGGAAGCATTTTTGGCTGGTTGGTTTTCTCACCAGTTTTTAAGGTCTCCTGTGTCACACCTACTGGGACACTGTCCTGTGCTCTGCCACTGTACCTTCTCTGTTTCCAGAGATTGCTGGTGGTGGTGATCCCACCTTGGGTGGTGGGGTTTCTTTGAGCTGCTCTGAGTGGGAGTGGGCATTCAAGCAGATCAGGATACGTGCTCAAAACTCTCTCAGGGCTGAGAAAGAAGCTGTCCCATCATCTGGCCCATGGGGACCTGGGGCAGAGGCTGGCCCCACAGGTCAGGTTGCTGCTGGCCAGGGGCTTGCACTGAGCTCCTGGGGGGTCGGGGAGGCAGGGGCACACTCAGCCATGCACCTGTGTTTGCCAGGGGCTGCCTCTTCAGTTGCTGATGCCACTTCAAAAGACTCAAGTCCTGAAGCCACAACAAAATTATCATGAAAAATATTATGATGAAAGTTAACCACTCGTCTTTAATGAATTTCATTAGTAGTTAAACCTCCCTTGTAGGCTCGCTTAGTCACGCCACAGACTCAGTGCTGTAGGCTTAGGTTTCTCGTAAACAATCACAAACCCAGGAGTATGCTTAAATGCCTTCTGCATAAGCACATAGTCAAAGGGATGCACGTAGCAAAGGGTGTGCTTACTCCTTTAACTGGAATTAAACTCTTAAGTATTTGTAGGATGAGTCAATAATCCTAGTCAATAAATTCAGTATATTAGTACTAGAACTACTGTGATGTGCGTGTGTTATACTGGAGGAGAACACTTTGTATGTGCCTGCACGTACACATTTGTGTGTACACAATAGTAAGGTACAGATGCAGATTAAATACACAGAACTTACATTTTGGGAAGTTTGCAAGAGACATGCCCATAGGTTATTTGCTTCAAAATCTTGAAATATGTAATCTTTGCTCTCCTGCTGGGTTAAAAACCACATCCAAATAGTTAATATTACTTCCCTTACATTCCTTTAGAGGCTTACAAAATATGATTTAATGTATTTTAAAGTAGGATTTTTTTCCCCCATTCTTTTTTTTATTCCTTTTGCTCAAAGTCTTTTAGTGGTGTTGTGGGAATCTCTTTGATTCCATCTACAGATTACCATTTTATGATACAGGTGAGTTATAAAGGCAAAGTCAAGGGAGAACAGGGAGAGCAGCAAGGAAACATTTCAAAAGGAAATCTCTCACCTATGCTGAAATTAGGAACAGTGAGACAAATTCGTTCCTGATGTGCATCTGGAAAAGATTTGATGGAAATTTTATTGTAAGAGAATTTTTTCTTCTTCTTTTCCTTCATGCTAATATACTTCACAATGGTCGTGAAATATGTCTTGCTCTGTTGCTCTGGAAATTATTATATTACTCTGCTATAATCAGTAGGACAGAGCTATGCATGGTATAACTCTCCTGAAGCGTGGGGATGTACCAAACGTGACTCACCCCAGCACCGCATCTGGAGCTTTATGCCTTTGATGGCTTCCAACCAGAAAAGTAATGGGAGAAGATTCATTGTGTGAGAAAAGATTTGGCCTGTTTGGCCTTTTCATTTCTTATAATAGCAAACACTTCTACCCAGAAAAGCTGAATGTGGTTTTGATTCAGTTTTATTGTTGGGGTGAAAATATTTGCGTACATTATTGTAGCTTTTGAGCTCTGCCATGCGTGACGGTGTTCTTGGAAACGTGTACAGTTGGTTTTGAATCATCGTCCCAACAGGATCTCTGAGGACTTTGCTGTAGGATATAGCCCCAGAGCATGCTCTGATACTATACTTTGTGGCTCCCTCTGATGTCAGTAGCTTCACACCCATAGTCTTATGAACCTTATAAAAGTTTATAGCATAATGTGCTCAGTGTGGGAGGTGTTGCCCCATTACTGAAGACCTCGCCTGAGTTTCTCCTTTCCCTTTGCAGAGTGAAGGGGTATCGAGGGCAGTAGTTCCTCATGCCCAACAGACTGGGGAAGAGACCTTTTGATCACAGTTGTCACAGTGTGGATCATGGTGCCCGTATGGAGCACACCTGCAGGCTTATAAGGTCCTTTTGTAGCAGCAGAGCCCCTGCTTAGCTCTTGGTCCTTGATACAGGAGGCTCTGTGGCATTTAATCTTGTAACCACCTTTATTCTTCATGCTCAGAAAGTGGCACTTGCTTTTTCCGTTCCTGAACATTAAACATCCCATCAAATGTTGTTGCCTAGGCTTAGTGTATAGTCTCTGGAGAGAAAGTCATGTCCTGGAGAGGTTTGTACCACTGTTCATACCACTTGGGATGATGTGAATCACCTGCAGAGATGCTGCTTTCCATTAGCTATAGAGAGGCATCAAATTCTAGACCAGATACCTAAATTTTAGACGGCTGAGGTGTAGGTGAGATGAACCTACACCGAACTGTTCAATGGAGTGGAAATTAACATGGTAATGCCATTGTATCACCTTAATTCTTCATCTTCAGATTCTTTTGTCCACTTAGAAGTAACAACAAAGGCTTATGGTTGCAATCAACTCTACAAATATATACAGTTGGAGAAATTTGAAGCCAGACCTTATCACATGTTGCAAAGGTAAAAAAACTTCGATCACACACAGGCTCTATCTTGTTATTTTCAGAGGAGACAAGGGACTAGGAAGCCTTTCTGTGTTTAGTACCTGCCTTCTGTCAGCTGTTTGGGAAATCAGCTTTGTTTGCCATCTGTGTTGTCATGTTTGTTGCGACACTGGAAGGACAGCTGGGGTCACTGTCTTTGGCAGTGTTCATACTTAACAGGCTGTTCCCTGAAGTTCTTAAACTGCTTCTTATCGGTGTTTTCCATTTTAATTCCACCAGTTGTAATCATGTGTGCCAGCGGTGACACAATCAGGAACATCATGTTGGCTGCTCATCGGCAGGGAATGACCAATGGGGACTACGCTTTCTTCAATATTGAACTCTTCAACAGCTCATCATATGGTAATGTTTTTCCTGCCTGAGTATGTTGCAAAGCCTTCTGTAAGCCAGTTAAATATTTTTAGATTTGTTAGCCTCAAAATACACCATGCTGAGTCCCAGAGTACATCAGTGTCTCTCCTTGTTATTGCAGTTACTTTTTACTTTCCACTTGGACTATGGACCTCGTGGCTGTAGCTGCCACTGGGTGTATCACAAGATGCCTAATACCCCATACGCAGTATTTATTTAGTTACTTTTATGGGAAGCAATACCAGGCAGAGACATTGGTTATAGCAGCCAGGTGTGGGTACCCCACACTGCAGTGTGTGTCCTCAGCTCTGGGTTGCTTGCACCATCCTTAGCCTGGCAAGTGGCAGGGGTATTCCTGGCTCCCTGATGGGCTGCGGTATGTGTGGATGGCTGGAAGGAAGCACTAGCAACAGCTGGCGCTGTGGCATCTGCAGGGCCTGGGTCTCCAGGAGTCATCTCTGTGCTGGGAGATCCACACGTCTAATTTGATTCAGCTTTTGATCACAACCTGCATCTGTAAAAAAATTCAGCAGTGTTGTGCTCTGGGGGGAGCTCTGGATGAGGCATGGACAGTCCAAGTGTACTAGGGTAGGGTGGATAAAAATGTCTGTTTTCACGCCTAGGTAAAAAGGGTCAGATTTGTCAAATTAAAGCCTTACTTTAAAACATAAATAAGTTTTCTTTTTGAAATATGCCAACATTCAGTTACATTTGATATTATGGCAGTGCATGGCAGACAGTAAACCTGCTTTCAGCTGCTACAGCTGTCTCGGTTAAATTCAAAGTAATACTGGAGCAACGTGTTTTCTGAGTTTTAAACAACATCAAGTGGCTGAAGCTGAGGCAGGTTCCTGCTTGGGAACCAGGTTTTTTTGAAGTGTCAGCATGGTTTTTGAAAGGAGCAGCCTCTTTTACAGGTTTGGAGAAAATAATTTCCCCCCTGCAGGCTGCCTTTAAGTAATCCACTGCGATAATGAATTAATTTCAAATTGAAGACCAAGTGGGAGTTGAGAAAGAAGGAAAACTTGTTTTTTTTTTTCTCTCAAGCCTAAAAAAGGTGATGAATAGGAACAATTGAAGTCACAAGGATGATTGATGTATTTTGTTTAATAGGTCAGTTAATTGTAAGTTAAGTTCTTTTGCATAAACTTTTTGTTGTCCATCTACCACCTCTGCGATTGTTTTTACAATAAACAGTGCTGTTTGTTGAAAAGCTCTATAATGAACATATGTAGCTATTTAAATTTGGAGATATAGGTACTACTACATGCATCTTCTAGGTTAACTAAAGAAGTGCCAAGTTCTGCCAGGTAATAAAGAAATTGCTTAAATAACTTAAGAGATAAAGTTGCAGAACAAGGTCAAAGCCAATGGTTCAAATCAGGGTTTTCTTTTTGTAGAGTTGAATTTGAAGTGACTTCACCTCTTGTGGCATAAGCAAAACCACTTGGCATTCCAACCTTAATCAAGACCAGGACAAAAAGCTGAAGGTCTATCCATATCAGCAATCACCCTGAAACCTTGAAATTTTGTCTGTCTGTAAACCCTGGGGTGTTTTGCAGGCTTGACTTCATAGAAACCACTGGTCAAATAACCCCTCTGGCTACTGCTAGTGGCTCGTTACCACTGCATTTCATCTCACTGACTAGAAATGAATCAGAAGTGATTCTTCTGGCTGTGGGTGTAAGTCTGCATATGAGCTAGGCTTCCTTTGGAGTCACAGAAGTAGAGAACCCCTGGACAGTGATTCACCTCATCTGTAGGTGTCCGCAGTGGCTCAGATGAACCATCCCATACAATAGATGGTTTCCTTGCCTTTGCTGAAATGAGCACTGGGTGACTACTTGGGAAATGCTGAAGCTGGATGGGACAGTTGTTGCCCAAAGTTCTCCTTGAGCAGGGGGTGCTCACCTAAGAGCAGCAGCTGCAGGAGGTGGGCTGCTGCATTTTGTAATAGTTCTGCTTTCCAAGATGGTATTTGCTAGGAGGTAGCCGCAGTTGCAGGAGGCAATATTGCAATCCCCAGGTTCCACACTCTGCCCCAGAAGGGACCCCAGCATCACAGATGATGTGGGATGGGTGTCTTCACTGATATGGCCCCCAGTTCAGCCGTGTATGGGGCAGTGCTGTGCCATCTTGGCATGGGACCACCTTGCTGCACGGTGATGAGGGCTGTACCTGTGTTGTCATGTGGGAGTTTCAGCAGAATCCTCCTTTGCATCACAGGTAGTCCAGTCTTCTTTTAACTTTTCCAAGCGATTAATCAAAACTGTCTTCTGATGTGGTTAGAATGTTAGAATATGGCATTTCCTGACATTTCTCAGTAATAATTCTTTAAACCAGTTTTCCTGTTTCTTTGTGGATATGTTTCCCATGAAGAGTGAAATGACTGTGCATCAGAAGTTGACTTTTGTGCAGATGGTGATCACATGTGGAAAGCAAGCATAACAGAGAAAAGTAGAGAAATTTCCCCAAAATTCCTTGTTCCCAGTGCCTGGAGATACTAGATTTTGTGCCTTATGAAAGGTACAAAATAGAAGAGTGGGTGTGATTGGCAAATTGGCTCTTTGCCTTTGAGTTCAAGTAACCATATTGCAGTTGGTTTTTGCCCTCTGTTCTGAATATTTCTAGTTTTTCAGAAGAGCCAGGTGTATTAAGTGCCAAGACTGCAGTAATTACATGTAAGTACTGTGGCAAGATGACCTCTCACAAAATAATCCACTAAGGAATTTAAATATGTAAATTATTCTAGGAATGCTGTTACACAAGTGTGTGTCAGGATTTTTAAAAATAAATATATGTAGTGTTCAGGACAGAAACTTAGGTTCTGTCAGCACTGCCATTTTTTGGTCTATAATCTGACTCTTTTTAGCCACCTCCATTTGTAAATACAAAGCTATAGCAAAGCCCTCTGTGCTGTAGTGTCTGCCATACTTCTTGAATACTGCACCTCTGAAATTCAGGTACCCAGCTGGAGCAGAGGCTTTTCAGCTTTGAGACTGCAGGAGGGTTTGTACCCTCTTGTGGGGAAGTTAACAAGATGTGCTAGCTTACATTTGCCAGATGTGTGCGGCTTGCTTTACGAAAGCAGTAACAAGGACAGGGTGCAGGCACTGAAGGAAAGAGTGCTGCCTCTGAGGGCAAAACCAGATGGTGGGATGTTAGTTGCTCCCCAATGTTTCCATCAGGTCTGGTGAACAGGGTCCTGACTTAAGTAATTTTGGCTGGTTAAACTTTGTATTGGGAGAGAAATCCCTAAACCAAGGCAGGTGTATCTGGAGCTTCTTCCTAAGAGAAATGAAGTCACTTCTGGGAAAAAAAGAAAAAAAAAATTAGGAATTAGCAATGCTCATGGTATTTATAAAGATTACAGCCCTAGCTGGTGCTGAGCTGTGGTGAATAAAGCTTTCTTGGGGTGGAAAAGAGAAGTAAAAGGGCTAAGGTGGTCCTAAGCATTCTGCCCAGTGCTGCAAGTCACAGAAGCTGCCCTGGAGCCAAGAGCAGCAGGATGGCTGGGTCCTCCAGGGAAGTGCAGGTGCTTTGTTCCTTCCCCTGTGCTCTCTGAGGAAACAGAGGAATTCTCCAGTTACACCTATTGTCAAAAAATAAAGGGGGAAAAAAAGCCCAGGCAGCAGTGCTGAGGTACTGGGAGGGCAAAATGAAGGCTCTGTATTCACCTGCTTTGAGGGGACTGAGGTGGTCTGTCCAAGAATTTGCTTTTGTAGACATGTGATGCAGCTGATAATGCTGTGCAAGGAACACCATGGGTTTGGTGCCTGGGTTCCATCCCCATTTGCAGCTCCACTCCCATACTGCTTGCTTCTCTTGGTCCAAATGACACCATGGTCCTTGATCCAAGCAGGACAACCACCTCCTCTCTCAGTTCAGTGTCCGATGCCAGGTCACCCTTGGGAGCTTCATGTTGGTCTTTGTCTTGGCTCGTTGAGCCACCATGGCGTTTGTTGCTGTTTGTCAAAAAATAAAATGACTGTCAAGCTTTTAATTATTTGTAAGCATTTAGAGGCATGCTGCTCAGAGCTAGCACTGTTCCCTCTAGGCCCCTTTTATTTATCATTTGCAGACCTAGTCCAGGGCACTGATCTTGCGAAGCTTTGGATCAGGTTCTTAGGACCTACTAAGGTCAGGCCCTATTAGGCAGAAGTACTCCTCTGTTAATTAGTAACCAATCAGCTATGCTGCTTTTTAAAAATTTGATCACTTTACTGGTGGTCTGAGTTAAATTGTTTCCCTGCTGTGACACATGTAAGTGTAAATGCAGAATAGGTGCAGGATCCCATTTTATTTCTAAGTGTTTCTGTTCTAAGAGCAGGGCTGACCTGTCAGCCACTGCACACGTGGTTTTCTCCTTGACTGCAGTGGGAGAGCTGTAGGAGAAGTAGCTGCACCATCTGCCTCCCATTCGGGGTGATGATCATACTATTGACTTTACTGGTGCCTTCCTGACTGTCCAAGAGTGTTACTAGTGGAGTGATGTGTAACAAAAACTTTGCGGTTGAATCCTCCCTCACTTGTTCTAACTTAAATATCTCTGCGTTCAAGATCTGGCACATGTTTTTAGCTCTGAGATGTCTTCTCACGCTTAGGCTTCATCCCACCCTTTAAAAATAAGCAAGCACAGCATGGGAGTAAAGCTGTCCTTCTGTTTGCACATTTACTTCCCACCAGCCATTCCTCCCTGCCTGGTTTCCTGTGCGTCTTGGAGCAGGTTCAGTTCTCCCTTGCGCTCTGCCACCTCTCCAGTGTGCAGGACAGGGGACTTTTGGGTGGAAAAAGGAAGGCAAACCTGTAATGGTACCTAATTTGGAGTTGGAAATACACTTGTTTTCCCCTTAGGAAATGGCTCCTGGAAAAGAGGTGACAACCATGACCTTGAAGCCAAGAAGGCATACTCGTACCTCCAAACGATCACTTTGCTGAGGACCGTGAAGCCAGAGTTTGAGAAGTTTTCCCTGGAAGTGAAAAGTTCTGTTCAGAAGCAAGGTCTGCATGAAGATGACTACGTAAGTACTTGATGACAAGCTCCAGGTCTTAGCATCTTCAAAAACATGCTCTAATTAAAGCAAAAGTAGCAGTGTGACCTTATCAGGACAGGATCACATGGGCTCAGATGTAAAATCCTACTGTTGCTGATATAATCTGTTTTCTTTCCTTTTGCCTTTGTATTTTGTGGATAGTGCAATTAGTCTAGGTGCACTAGGTCTGTGCACCACCATCCATGACCAATTGCCCTATGCTCATCCCCTTGTTCATCAGCAGGAAGGCTGGGGAAAGGCATATTGCCAGGTCTCTCTTCCTCTCCTACCAATCCCTTTTTTTTAAACAGGAGAAGAACTATATTCTTCCTTTTCTTTGTTTTTTTGTAGAACTAGACTTCAGAAAGTTGCACTCTCTGTATTGCATCTGGTGAAGTTTTTCCTGATATGAATGAGAAAAGTGGTCTTATTTCCCAACTAAGCATATTTAGGTTGTTTCTGTTGGTTTATTTTAAACTGTCCAAAGTATCAGTATAGTCCTTGCAAGTTCTATGGGAGTAGTGCCACTGTCCTCCAGACAGGGATGTGGGAAAAGTATGACTTAAAAAATCTTTCCAAATGTGGGAGGAAGGTGTCTCTGCAAATTGCTTTTGAGTTAAGCTAGTTTGTTAGGCATTTTCATAGAAAAGTCTTCTGTGAAAGCAAGAATGTATAGCACATACCTATAGTGATTTCTGCGTGCTGATACAAGTATTTCCCAGACAGTCGGCCTTCCCCATGATGGGGAATAAATTTTCCAAATATGCTTACAAGGAAAAGAAGCTGGAAGAGAGTTTGGTAAGTCTTCAGCTGCAGAAATGAGAGCTAGGAATTCATGCCTGAAACTGGAAAGCAACCCAAACCCTGGATTTGCCAGCTCCCACTTAGGCACCTCTTTGATTTAAGCAGTGTGTCCCTCACAGGTGGATGCATCATCTTTTCTTCAAAGCTCAAGCTAATGAACTTGAGTGTTATGTCAATAAATTACCTTTCCTGCAGTTTATTAAATGACCTCAGCTTTCTTTAGAAAACCTCAGAAAACCTGTGCTTCTTAGAACTTGAATATATTTTATTTAAATGTTTTACTTAAAGTGTTAAGTTTGAGTCACATCAGTGGCTTCTGTTTTTCCTGTGAAACTTTCAAAGTCTAGATGGGCAGAAATAGTCTTTTGTTGGCATTCTTTGCCTTGGGTTAGTGGAGAAACCCCAAATGCTGAGTTCAAGGAGCTGCTCTGAAGAACCTGCTAAATGAGATTTGAAGAAGGCATGGGACTGTAATTTGTGCTGTTCCTCCCTTTTCCCTCTATGTGCCCTTCTGCAGGTGTCACTTCGCAAGCTATGTACCTTGAAAATCTGCCATATACTCTTGGTTGTGGTTGGTGAGAAGTGTGATTTTGAATATTAAAGATCTAGCCAGTTTTGTGGCTTTTCTAGTCTGGGCAGCGTGACATTTGCCCAGATGAGAAAAGTGTTAAACTGCCAAGAGCTCAGGGTGATGCCTGTAGGTTTGGAGGCAGGCAGGGGGATGCTTTCCGCTCTTCAGGATGGAGACCCACTGCAAACCCTATGCAAGTTCAAGGTTGACAGATGCTGGATAAACACAAGCCCTGGTATGGTCAGAAGTGGATCCATGAGCGAGCAGACTCCCTTGTGTCGGCAGGAGGAGATTTTGTAGGCTAATATGTTTGTTGGGGAGACTCCTTGCACAGCTGTGTACCCACTGCCAGAAGTCCTTTTTCTCTGTTCTCACTCCATGGTTGCTTGTGCAATCAGCTGTCTGTGCTGGCACTGCTCGTGGCTGTGACAGGGCAGCTTGTGGGTTCATGGGTCCCTAATGCCTCATCCTTCACCTTATACCTGGCTTTGAGTGCTGCCTCTCCCTGTATCCCATTCCTACCTCTGATACAGAGCTTTTTGTTTTGCTCCAAGCACTCCCTCACCAAAAAATGTCAGCCTTTGCTAGGGCCAGTTGGTGGCATGGGGTCTCTCCTGCTGCTGCCTCTCCTCTTCCTGCTCTTGCTTTCCCATCTGGCTTTCTGCAGCCTTCTCAATCTCTTCTTGTCGGGGTAGAGGGTGGACTTGTGATCTCTGTACACCTACCACAGCTTTCTGCCATTCTGAAACATCAATCCTTGACTCATGGGAAGCTCATGGTGGAGGCTGTAGGGATCTGGGGCTCCCTGTGGGAAGCTAGAGATCATGGCTATGGGGGAAGGAGGTTTGGTTTCAAATGTGGAGTGTCCTGGTATTACATGGATGCTTACCTTGTATAGATCTCAACAGAACCTACCCTAGCTGCTTCCTCACAGCCTCCTAACCCAATGGGAAAATAAAGCCTCTTTAAGAGGGGTAGCCTTGGGTTGAGCATAGCAAAAAACATTAGCTGTGTTCCTTCATTAACAGTGTGTGAATTTTAACTATCTGGTTTGCTTTTCATAAGTTACGATTAATTTTACATTTTCCCACTTTGGACAGTGCAAAAGATGCTTCATAATCCCTCAACTGATTTTCCTGCTGCCATATTCAGAGGAGAAACATTTCAGGGCAGCCTTCAGGCTTATGAAAAACTGTTTTAAAAACTAATGGGGAAATGTAAAAAGCCAAACTGACAGTCAGTTCCGTCCTCTCTGAAGGATATGTAGGTATTGGGCACCTCAGTAACAGTGCTGCTTTTTGCAGCACGGGAAGAAAGTGGTATTTTGACCTGGGTGTGCACTAAGCAAGGCTGTGTCCTCCGAGGGACAAGCTTGGAAGGGAGAGGTACTTCAGCTGAGTGGGTGGGAACCAACAGTGATGGATTTTTCTCTGCTGGATTCTGCTCATGAAAACAAAAACTCTGGGGAAAGATAGTCAGTGTATGGTCCATCTTAAATCCTGTCCACTGGTGTTGGAACATAATCCTCATCCTTTTCTGCAAGCTGTATCCCGAGAGGATCGACTCAGGGAGGTTTGGATTTGAAGCATTCAGTGTTTCTTCTCTGTGTGGATTTTTCCAGTGCGATGGGAAAACAGGGCCCCAGGTCTGTGGCCTAAATTATCTTGCAGTGACCCTAACTCAAACAAAAGTCGTTAGTGCTGCCATTTTGTACTGGCCTCTTGCCAGCACTAATCCTAAAGGCATCATTATCTACCAGAAAAGAATATCATAAAAATGGAAAATAAGCAGATGACAGAAGGAAAGATAAGGGAGACAGAAAGGGCAAAGCCCTAAAGCAGCAGCTGTCCAGTTGCCAGATGGAGAACACATATGGCCCTTGGAGGAGTAACAGGTCAAAAACTGTTGACCATCTTCATCTCCAGCTGTGAAATCACACAGAAAAGAGAAAAATGTTTTCTGGATACATCTATCCCAGGTCAGAAATTGCTATTGTTTCTGCATGGGTGTTATGCTGTGGAAGTGGTGGAAGAACCTGTGCCTTGTGAGTAAGCAAGAGAATGTGAGAAAGGCAATTTCTCTGACTCCTCCAGGAATCTCTCTTGTGAACAAAAAAGCTTCCTTAAGCACCTTCTAACTAGACAGCATTGAAAATAAGAGTGACAGAGGGGTTTGTCACCAGCAGGGTGGGGGAGGGGATTCTCCCCCTCTACTCTGCTCTCATGGAACCCCACCTGGCGTAGCATCCAGTTCTGGAGTCCCCAGCATAAGAAGGACATGGAGCTGTTGGAGCTAATCCAGGGGAGGGTTACATAGATGATCAGGGGGCTGGAGCACTTCTCCTGTGAAGATGGGCTTAGAAAGTTTGGCTTGTTCAGCCTGGAGAAGGCTCTGGAGAGACCTAGCAGCCTTCCAGTACCTGAAGGGGGTACAGGAAAGCTGGAGGACTTTTTACAAGAGCATGTAGTGATAGGATGAGGGGGAATGGTTAGAAACTGAAACAGGGTAGATTTACACTAGATATTAGGAAGAAATTCCTTACTGTAAGGGAGGTGAGACACTGGCCCAGGTTGCCCAGAGAAGTTGTGGCTGCCCCTCCCTGGCTGTGTTCAAGGCCAGGTTGGATGGGGCTCTGAGGAACCTGTTCTAGTGGGAGATGTCCCTGCCCATGGCTGGGGAGTTTGAACTAGATGATCTTTTAAGGTCCCTTCCAACCCAAACCGTTCTATGATTCTCTGGTAAGTATTTGGGTAGGTAGTAGTTGCACAGGATGAGGCTAAAAATTATGTTCGCTGTTGCGATGTCCCATTGCAACAGCTGCCTGAGTCTGTTAGCAAATATTATTAGTTTGCTTGGTCACCACTTTCAGAGTCTGAAAGCAGTTACTGTCATATTAATGTAACCCGAAGAACTGTAGGCTGAAGCAAAGGATCTGCTCAGCCCTCATTTCAGCATTCAATACTGTCATGGTTCTTTGAAGAAACATCCTTTAGTTATGTGGAATGCCTGGCCACTTTGTTTCATGCATACCTGGAGACTGACTTCTCTGATAAAGTGGCCAAAAAAAGAGGAATTTCTTCAAATTTCATTAAAATTTGGGGTTCAGGCTTAAGGACAGCAGAATCACTGTAATGCTGTTACACAAATTACAGCAGTTTTCTTATTTCTGTGATGTTAATGCATTACCAAGACATTAACAGCAATGTGTCCTGGTCTCTATAAACCAGTTGAGATCCTTGGTTTAATTGCAAATACTGGACAAGCTCTGCTTGCAGATCTAGAGCCTAGGTGAGACAGACAGCAATGGGAATTGCATGCATTTACTTGGAGGAAGAATTTGAAACTGAGTCTGAACTGGTGTGTGAAGAACTCCCAACAGATACTCTAGTTAAAAATGTTTATGAATAAATAACATTTCAGTTAAAGTATATGCATAAGCCATTTTTATTAAATAATGCTGAACGCTTAATGAATTGGTGGTAGGCTGCAGTTTGGAAGCTCTTAATGCACCTTCTGTTCGTGACTCAGGCCTAGGATTCAATAAATGCTTTTTTTATGTCCAACCCAGTATTCTGAGCTGGGATGATTTTACAGCCTGGGATATTTGCTCTTCTGAGGTTACAGACCACCCATGGCTTGTTTTTTCTTCTCATTTGAAAGCTGAAAATGTAACTAATTAAACTAATATTTCTGCTGCATTAACTACATGACAGCATTGTTTGCGAGGTGGATGAGTGAGTTTTATCCTATCCACAGTCCTTTTCACACCAAAAATGAGCAGCAGGAGAAGGGAACTGGAGCCCGATTGCCTGTGAAGTTATCTCAGTGAAAGAATGAGCTGTGTAGATTAATTAGATCAGTGAGATGCAGCTACCTATTAGAAAGGGCAAGTCTGTTTTATTTAATGTTTTCAGCCCTCTGTAATGAAAAATGGTGCACATAAGAGCAACTGTTCGAGCTCCAACAGTTAACTACAAAAGCCATGTGGGAGGTAGCTGTGCTCATAAACTTTATCATCTCATCCATAACATCCGTGCCAGACTCTTCCCCGTGTGTATTCTTTACGTCAGCCTTTTAATTAGGATTGTACACCAGCTAAGATAAGGGTTGGGAGAAGCGAGCAATTCAGTCGTGTCACTGGGAGAGATGCAGAAAATGTAACGTATTCAGCAGTGTACATCCCACTTGTCCTTTTTCAAGGCACAAGCAGGAAAGATTAATGACACCCAGGCTTTTGTATCTCTTCTTCCCAAAACTCTCTCCCTGGTGTAGTCAGATTTAAAAAAAACAAACAAAAAAAAAAGCAACAAAAAAAAACCCCTGCCAGGGAGTAATTTGTTCAAATGAATAGGTCTATTCAGCTGCTGGAGTGCTTTGCTAATTGTGTTTGAAAGAATAAAAGCAAACCACAAGCTGCTTTCAGCAGCCGGAAAAAATGGGTTCACATGGCAGCTTATTAACAAGATGAATTCTATTAGCAAAACATATTTAAGATTTTTGTGACCAGCCCTTCACCCCCTGGAATTAATGAGAGTTTCTTTAATATCTGTAAGAGAGTGCTGAGCTCTGTGACTGCTAGATTTGTGAATACAGCAGACACTTTTTTTTGCTGAAGTTAATGCTTTCTCATTAGTATGAAAGACTAGTGTCTTCCATGTTGGGGTCTTAGGCAAAACTACAGCATAATAGTATGCTATTGGCCATTAACAGATGTCATAAAAGACAGTAAAATAAATTACTCTCTTCTAGTGGATTTCTGTTAGTAATTCTAGTCTCTCTAAGCGTATTTTTGAAGCTGTCTTACACCATGGAGGAGATAGTATGAAACTGTAGCTATATTTGAAAATAGTAACATCCAAACTCTTTGGGAATGTACAAGTTTAGAGTTGATCTTCATATATATCTTGTATATTTTCCCTAGCCCCGTGTTTTTACTTGGGCTTCGTAGATATTCACATTCCACTTTACAAAACAGACACTCAGACATTTATGGGCAAGGCACTCTCCCTTTGAAGTGCTCGCTAGAAATACCTTATTTTCAACTAATAAAGTGTGAAAAATATGTCTTTCAACAGAGTTCATAATCTGTTTTTGTTTTTAATTCCTCTTTGTGCCATTTGGATTGCTAATGATCTTGTTTTTATGTAAATTCTTAGGATTTTTGAATCTGGTATGAAGTGGTCCTCAGGTGTGGCTCTGAGATGTTTGAATGAAGACAAGGAAGACTATCTAATTGTGCACAAAATAACACTTAAAAAAATGAAAGGCCTTTGCTAACTAGCAGTTCATAACTTCTTCTATGAGCCCTGAGCAGCTTATGAAAACAACACTCAGCTGATAGTTTCCTTTTTAACTGGAAAACAACTTCAACTCAACAAGGCATGAAGCATGAGGTTTAGGTGAGCCTGTCCCATGTCAGGATGCTGTTGCAGCTAGCAGCAAGGTCCTGGGTGGGCAGCTGGAAGCTGTTTTCTGGTAGGAGTAGCATGCTTGCTGGGATGGTTGGTGGGGTGCTCCATCATCAGCATGGAGAGTTCACCTGTGCTGGTAGCCTCATGCTGTGGTAACAGAGACTAGGTTAGGAGTTCAGTGTTTGGAACCAGAGACAAACAGTTTGATTGGAGGGTTTGATCGGGAGGGTGGCGGGGGTTGCGGGGAAGGAGACACATTTTCTTTTCTATAGGGGGATAAATGAAGGACAATTCTTCAAGGCCAGAAATGGATATTCCTTAATTGGGAGCTCTGAGGCAGAAGAGATATTCCTTTCACCGGGACAGATCCCACACTGAGGTGGTTCAAGGTAGCTTTCCTGTACTCAAGCTATTGATACAGTAAAAGCAATCCTGAGTGACAGCAGGGCAAGGTCTGACTTTGACATCCAGGTGACAAGTCTCCCTGAAAGAACAGTACAGGTGGCAACCAGTAACACCTCAAGTTGTGATCTCTTGCTGGGTCAGCACATTCATTTATTTTGGCTGAGTGCTGGGAGGTTAAGCAACCTGAAAGTAGCTCTGAGAAAGACTCGCTGTCCAGAGGGACAAATCTTTTTAACAGGAGAGCATGCTGACCCTGTGGGTGAGTCAAATCACCCAGGTGTGTGAGTGGTGGCAGAGTGAAGGCAGGCAGCAGGGCTTGGGCATGCTCCACCTGGGCTGTGACTGAGGATCAGTGTACCGTGTTACCAGATCTGTTTTTGTTTTTTTTTTTTTCCAGTGGATATTTAGCAGTTGCTCTAATGTGGAGGAGTTAACGTAGTTGGCCTGTGAGGATGGGCTGTGTGATTAAAGGCAGCGGTGTTTTTGTGCACGTAAGAAGCCATAGGAACCCACAGGACGATACTCAACTTTCCTTCTCTCTTTAGTAGATAATTTTTTCATTAGGGGGAGAAGTCTGAGGCAAAAATCAAAAAGGTTTAGTCCATTCCAAGAAGAACTAATATGTCAAGGCAGATTGAAAAGACAAGCACTGTCTATGTCCCAGAGCAGCTGAATAAGAGGGGCATGAGAACGGAGCGTGGGACAATGGGAGGAGGGTAGGTGAGGAGCTCTGGGTGCCCTTCTCTCAGCGGCTGGGAACAACGAGACATTCAGGAGGCAGGAGGACATTTACATTTGATGGGACACACATTTGTACAATGAATGCAGTTAGCCCACCAGACTGCAGTCTACAAAATACCTTAGAAACCAAAATCAAGAGGATCTCAGGGATCAGACAGTCAACAAGGAATCGAGAAACTAAAAGAGTGAGGTTTTAGCCTTTTAGAGAGGCTGTAAATCCTCACATTTTGAGTCATTAACTGCCATGCTGCTGCTGGAGGGTAGGAGGACATGTTCCAGTTGTGTAGCTGGAACATTATTGCTTCCTGACAGGTAAACATAAATATCTTCTGAGATAGCTGCTGTACCTCTCCTGTCCTGTGATAGTGGGATCCTCACAGGTATGCCAGCAAAGGGATGGTTAATCAGCCAGCTGAACATCTTTCATCAGATATAACCAGTATTTGAAGGAAAGTAACAAAACCAAGTCATTAATTTTTAAATTATTTGGAATGGAAGCACGATTAATAGCAGCCTGAGGGTTTGCATTAGTTCCGTGCCATTAAGGTTTACAAGTTTTATGCCCATTTACCCTGGTATTTAATAAAAGGATCATTTGTCATGGCAACCTCAGCCTCAGGTGGGCTTTTCTGGCAAGTGCTTTACTCCCAGCCCAGGGGTACCTCAGGTGTTGGCAGGTCATCCCTCTCCCCCAGCTGGGTTTCAGCTCCAGGGCACATGCACTCCAGGATGCCCTGCAGATTGGGCAGGGGAAGGGTGGAGCTCGGATTGCCTCAAAGCAGGGATTTGATCCTGAATTTCTCTCATGCTAGCACGGCAGCTGTAGCCCCAAGGCTTATAGTTGAAAGAGGCAAGAGATTTGAAAGGACTGGCTCCCTGTGGAGTTTTTGTAAAGACTTGACTGTCTCCATGCAGCAGCGAGTTGGTTACCTGCCTGCGTGAGAGTAACTGGGTCACATCCATCCCTCATTCTCTCCCTCCTGTGCTGGCAAGGGTGAGGCAGGGTGCTGGTGCTTATGAATCCTGGTTTTGTGTGCCTGATTTTTGCCTGGTACTGAATAAGGAGCTTAGATGACTAATCCCAGCTCCAAGCATACTTTTGAACTAAACACCACTTTTGGCTGTGCCTAAATCATCCCTTAAGACTGTATTTAAAGCAAATGATCTGCTGGGTAGCCTTTGACTGTCCTGCTGCAAAGCAAAAATCAGTTGATCCTTTCATGAGAATGGCTTTTTACCCCATCGAAGATTCCACCAGTCCACCCTTATACTATTTATTCAGCAGCTAGTGTAGCACAGTTAAATTCAGTTTGAACATGTGAGTTTTCTCAGCAGTGGTGTAGTAATTTTTCTCTGAGTTTTGCAGGAGAACTGATGTGATCTTTAGAGTTTTTAATATAGAAAATAAAATATTTCCATGACTTTTGTGATTTGGTGATAATGTTAGAAATCCAGAACCCAAAACAATTGCACGTTGTACAAGGATAAACATTTATCAAAAAATGTCCTTCCTGTTTGTCCTAGTTCTGCATTTATTTAAACCAGTTAGTTTATTTTAGCAAGTGGAACTGATTTTTTCAGATGAGTGACTCCGTCATCCTGAAAACTGAAATATTTTCCTACTTGAAAAACAAACTTGCTCAGTGACATTTAAAACTTACTATCTAATGAAAGGTCTGAGGGGTTTTTTTTGCTTACTAGGTGTTTATCTTCAATTAAAATGTTCCAAGTTGCATAATACTAACTTAAAATACAAGCATTCATTACAACTGTATAATAGGTTATCTATCATCAGACTGGCAATGGGCTTCTTAGAAACATCTGTTTCAAACAGGAGTGTTTTAATTTCTGTGTGTTATTAGCTGACAAGAATAATTCCTTTAATATCTCTCATGTTTCACCACTGTGACTAGAAGGACAATTTCCGAACACAGTTTTGTAACTCATCAGATGAATGACCACGTAGTTTGTTAGAAGGCAGGAAATCCTAAAAAAAAATAGAATGGTTTAATTTTTAAATGAGAGCTATACCTTTTATGGTTAAGATCCCTTCAGTATTCAAGCAACGATAATATAGTGCTGTGTACTAGAGATCCTTTTCAGTCATTGTTGATCTGGAGTTAGAAATGTATTACGAGTAAGGGGAGGTGGCTGTAGCCTAAGCTGTAGGAGCACATTAATGCATCCTCTGATTCTGTCCTTTTCCTTGGTAGGTGGCCTGGAGCCCTTTAGAACTAAATTACGTAGGTGAATAGTATGTGTATAAAGCATACACAAAGGAAAAATTCCCCTAAATATTTATTCTGTAGGTATTCACTTCTGGTACAAAACAGTGCTGCTCTTTATCTACATTGACTGCACCGTTGAGACCAATATTAAAAGGTAATACAGGAACCAAACCATAGGGGGTAAAATGGATGGTTCCAACTTGCAGAAGGGATCAGTGAGCATATTGGATAGAGGCAGGAATAAATCCCACACAGGTCTGCAGGGAGAAAGTCTGGTTCCAGAGGTGTTCCTGGAGCAGTGCAGTTTTCAGGTCATCCCCTCTTGCTTTGGCCACGCTGTCGGAGGTCTGGGGGGAGTCTGAGACCCAGTGATGTCAGGCCATGGGTTTGGTCCAAAATTCATACAAATCAGTGACAGTAAGAGCTCCTTGCTGACTGTAAGTAAGGCTCTAAATCTGCTGAGGTGGCATTTCTCATGTCTGTGTTTAATGGAAGGAGGAGGTTTGGCTGTATCTTGGAAGTTTTCTGCTTGGCCTGTTGGCAGCAGGCAGTAAGGGGTTTAAAGCTGTTTTCTACATAATCATAAGAGAGGGTTGCAAGCAATAAATAAAGAGTGGACAGCTCTCACAAGGAGCAGGGTGGAAGGGTTCCTCCATGCCCTTGCATCTCGGTTGTCACTGTGCCCTGTTGTGTTTTAGCTGACATTTCACAGCGCAGCTCCCCTGCAGCCTGGCACTGAATAGGTTTCTGCTTCAGTTCACTGTAGAGACAAAAGACCAACTTGTGGCTGCCCCAGCAGATGACAGTGAGTAAATCTACCAGTTTTTCAAGAATAGGGTATTAAGAAAAAAAAAGGAAGAGAGGAGATACAAGAGCAGAGGAGCTGGCTTTCTTTCCCTAGCAAGAAAATGACCTTAACTGACAAAACACCTTAACTCCCTGAAATTGGCAGCTTTTCAAAAGTAAATACCAGGCATTGGTTGTTAATTTCTTTATTTTATTACTGTTAATTTATTTTATTTCAGCAGACCATTTTGTGGAACAAAGGGCTGGTTTCTGGTCCACATTTGGCTGTAAAGCGGATGGGAGTTTGTCACTGATGGTATTTCAGTCCTGTTGGAGTAAACATCCTCTTGTCTACAAAAAGCAAAGGTAGCAATGGCATGTTATGCCTGAGGTGCACATCAGTTGGTGTACCAGCTGGTCAGATGTGTGACTGAACAGTGCAGGCAGGCAAAGACATGGTCTCACCATGAAGGAAAAAGGCATAGCCGCAGCAGGTGCCTTTATGTCCAAATAGAATAGAAAGTGCAGTAAAACTGGGGGTCTTCCTATACATCTTGTCTCTCAGACGGGCCTTGCAGGCTCTTTTGTGATGGAGGAGAACAGCTGGTGGGCTGTGACTGCTGCTTGCTTCTCAGAGGTAATCATAACCCTATTTTTTCTGCCTATGCCTTCTCTCTCAACTTGCACTTCAATTGCAAAATCCTCACACTGGGACCACATCACCTGGTGTGCAGAGTGCTTATGCGCAGGTATGTGTCTCCATCTCCTCCACACTCAGCATTACTGCTGTACCAGTAAATACTGGTGAGGAGGTGGAGACAAGCAGGCAGCCTTGTTGGGTAAAAACCTCCTTAAATTTAAAGGGAAGTGGATGTCTTGTTTAACTGCGGTTCTGAATTTTTAAGCTATCATTTTAAAGCAGAGTTTGCAGAATTTACGCAATAAAGTCACAAACTCCCCTGTAAGAGAAGTGTCGTATGGGTTTCCACATACACACTGTCTTCTTGTGAAAGATGAAGTTGATGCAACAGTATTTGAATAGAGCTCTCTTAAGTATGCACAAAGTTTTATTGTTACATGACATCTCCTTACACTGGGGAGTGCTTATCTTCTTTTTTTAGGGAGAGATGTGGGTTCCAGCCCCAAATAACAAATGAGAATTGGGACAGTTATCTGTCATTTAGAAAACCAGGTCCTGAGCTCTGACCTTATGTGTTCTTGAGCAGGTGCCAGCTTATGTATTTATGTATTTATAGAGAGTTGATATCAGTGAATACAGTGAGAGGCTGTCCTTGGCTACAGCTGCATTGCCCAGAATTTGGCCTGAGGCCATATGTTCTATTCCAATTGTGAATTAAATATTGAGGAAATGGCCTTCTATGGAGAAGGCATGTGGTTCTATTATTCTTTCTCTTTCTCTTCCTGTTTCTTTGAAACACTAAGATCCAGCGCCGTTAGGGAAGCAGTCTGGTTGCCCAAGCGAACAGGCTGTATTTTTAGTATTAGGCATCTAAATATACAGCTTTGATTTTACACCTTTATCCTCTTTTCCAGTTGCTGGGCTGATTTCGCAGTGATGTGATCTCTGTGGAAACAGGTTGGGTCATGTATCTGTGTCTGTAGGCACCCCGAGGTGTGCTGCTTATGACAGCTGGCTGTTGGTGAATCCCAGTCTTTGCATTTGTTATACTTGGGAGTCAAATCCCAATCCCAATGCATGGGAGTAGCTGTTTCTTCACTTTAAGGGTGATTAGATATTGGAATAGGTTGCCCAGGGAGGTGGTGGAGTCACCATCCCTAGAGGTGTTCAAGAGGCATCTGGATGTGGCACTGGGTGATATGGGTTAGTGGTGATGTAGGTAGGCAGTTGAACTGGAAGATCTTGAAGGTCTTTTCCAACCTGGATGATTTTATGATTCTATCCATAGGTGAGATTTAGGAACTCTGAGTTTCTGTTGCATTAAGAAATCACATGAGGTTCTGAGGAACTGGACAATGAGTTAATGAAAGCTGTAAGAATCTGCTATAATGGTAACATGCCAGGTGGTATGTGGTAGTGTTACGGCAGTAGGACTAATAAATTATTGCAGAGCTGAAACTGGGCATTGCATGACTGGTTCAAAAAGCACTTTGCTTATTTGCTGGTAGTGCTCTGATGTAAGGATACTCTTTCCCTGACTTCACATTCTCAGTCTACGTCTCACTTCTATCCAGAGTTTCTCATTGAGTTTATGCAACCTAAATGTTTAACAGAAAATCAGTTTGTAACAATCGTATTTTATCTTTAAAAAAATAATTTAGAACCCAATTAGTTGTATCTGTTATGTACTACATGGGGATCAGGAGCACCTTGCTCTGGATTTGTGCAGCTCAGAGGAAGGCCATGACAACTCATTAAGGAACTGCTGAGGACTCCTGGGCATCCCAGTGATATGAAGGAGTACTTGTAACAAGGGCATCAGCAGTGGCAATGACTGGAATGGGAGTGTGTAACATCATCAGCAAATGGTATCAAAGAGAAAAGTCCCTGCTCCAAAATTAAGGGAAGAGTACATTGCTGGATAGTGAGCCAATCAACAGAAGATGAGCAAAGATACATGTCAAAATGCATGGAAATAAGTTAGCTACGTCAGGGTTTCTTGGAAAAGCTCGTAAAGGAAGCACCATAATTATAATTGCAGTGGTGAAGAAGGATTTAAAAGAGAGCGCTGACAGCTAAATTACAATGGCGTAGAAAAAGGCTGTTTTATTGAGATACATTGAAACAGCATGAGATACTAGCAAAACATCTACCTAAACTGTAACATTTTTTGCAAAATGTCTGGGTATACCCTGTGCAATCTTCCAGGTCCTCGCTGGTTTTGGTTGGAAATGCAGTTTGAGAGCTTGAAAATCACTGTGAATGTGTTGGGAAGTGGATGCAGAGACCCAGTTTGGGGAATGTAAGCTGTTTGCTATTAGAGTATAAAAAAACTGGTGGTGATCCTCCCCATCTAGCGCTGTAGCAGTATGAATTGCTGTAATTGCTGTGATTCAAAGCTGGGCAGTTCCATATGGAAGAGGATAAGCTTACTTAACAGTTGGTGGGCAGGATATGGAAAATTATGGGTCCTGCGTAGCTGCAGCTTGGCTGTCTTCCACATCAGTAGTATTATGCATTGCTGTGTATGCTGTTAACACCTTGGTATATATGAATGGTGTGGTCACAGTATAGCTGCTTGGGGAACTATAACTTGGAGCTGTGTAAATTGATTCATGTGATTTCCATGGAGAGAGGCTTGGGGGTTTTTTTTTCTGATGGAAGATGGTTAATTAGAGTAGAAAGGTAGAAAAATAAAAGGTGCAAATGTGTGCTTATGTCATCCAGCTATGCAGTTAGCTTACCTGCTTTTTAGTTATATGTTACCTTGAATGGGATGTGAAAGTAATATGAAAGATATCTCAGCAGGAGGATTTCCACATATTTGTATTGCAGCCTACAAAGGTGTTCAGCAAACCTGGCATCTTCTCTGCTGCCACTCACCTTGCTGATGGCGCACACTGAGGGGTGGCTCTGCTGTGCAGTAGTGGTGAGGGACACCAATGTTTTAGTAGACCTAATGTGCAAATCATGATTACAGCATTTGAAGCTCAGCTCGTACCTGTAATTAAAAAACCCAGCATAAATCAAAGTGGAAAATACTACAATAAAAAACTTCTGCTTTTTCTTAGAGCTCAACTAAAAGAACGGTTAATTACCTACAAGATTGATGGATCTATAGTAGCTTTTGTAATCTGTTCAGTTTTGTCCTGAGGGCTGTCTAATGTTGAACTACACGTTATTAACTACCATGGAGACCTTCAAGCAACCTGTGAAGACATCTTCATGTGTACTCTGGTCCCTATTTGACACATTCATGGAAAATACACTTCTTATAGCACTTTTTAACCCTTTTCCTTTAGCAAAAGAAGGATGAGGGTTTTTTGTAAGTATTATTTGTTCTTACCGTCAGGTATTTCAATATTCAGATAAACACAGGTCAAAAAGTATTAAAACTGTTGAGCAAAATGTGGTGTAGGTCTGTTTAATCATTTCTGATAGGTGGCTGTTTCATCATTTCTGATAGATCTAAATGTAGAACAGGAGCTATGTTAAAGTAATAAAAAAAAGAAGAAGAATAAAGAAAATCCTTCGCACCCATTAGGTACATGAAGTATCATTAACAGAGTTAATGTTGTCCAGAAAGAAAGTTCTAGCACTATATGACTTGGGACACTGTTCTAGTACGTCAGGAGTCGTATCAGATGAAACAAGTTTTGCACTCTTTCTTCTCAGAGGATCTGTTGTAGACAGTCACAGGCAACAGGGCTGCAAAGTGAACCTGTGTGAGCTCTGGACAACTGGAAAATGGAACAAGAAAGAACAATCCCTTCAAAATTATCTGCAGCCATTACTTCACATTGTACTATTCCTCCCACCTGTCATGTTTTCTTCTTTCTGGATTGCACATTGTGCAACCTATTTTCTGTAGGATTGTGACAACTTCTAAATGATCGAGCAAGACTATATGCAGGAAAATTTTATGCCCTTCATGGCATCCTGTATCCCTTTTCAAGAACTAGTGTTTAAATACGTTACTGGAATAGTGTGAAAAGTATTCAGTGTGCTCAACATATGGCTTGGCTTGGATGTGCAGGTGGAGTCTTACCTGCGATCAATAAATACTGTTCTTTTCGGAGGAGATTTGAAGTGGTATAAATTACCAGCAGTTTCACCTTCCTTGGCAATGTTAGATAAAATGCTGAGCTTTGTGCGTGAGCAACTGGGGGGTGGCACAGATGATCATCTGATAATTTTCTAGTGTGATTTTTCATATGTAATGTCAGGGCTTTTGGCCAGGGGTCAAGGCAAGGGGCTGTGGCAGTAATCTCCAAATAGCTGAGTGAGGGTTATCTGGCAAATATGCAGTGTCTAGAGAAGGGTTTTCAGGAAGATGGCATGGGTAGATTTCAGATTGAGCAAATTAGCTGACAAAATGGATTATGAAGATTGCTGTGTTACACTGAGAGGTCTTTGCCATGGACAAAGGAAGTGACAAATAGCTTTCCTTGAAACGGATGCCAAGCACAAGCTGTAAATCAGCCAGCAGGGAGGTAAAGCAACTAGAGAGACTCATTTCTCTCCTGAGAGAATCAGTGTCAGAACAAGAAAACCCCTGTTTGATCATCCACAGGCCACTTGGACTCTAATGCTGGCACATAATGCAGTTGTCAAGCTTTGTGGTTTCTTGGTTTGGCTATTTTTGGTTCTGAAAAACTAAACCTCCTGCTGGCAAAGCCTGTCCTAGTGTGCACTCTGTCCATCAGTTCTTGTTATTCCACCAAAAGCCTGACTTTCACCTCTTCTTTCATGCTTTCTCCTTAGGTCAAAATAATGGCTGCTGCCTTTGTCTTTGACTATCAGACTGAAACTGAGCTGTTCTGTGCCTTCTGTAGCACTGTGGGCTCTTCTCCTAACCTGGTGATGCATTTTCTTAATGAAACATAGGTTGGAGTTATCTAAAAGTCCATTTTTAAATGTCAGAGCAGTGTAAACTTTGTGTTATCAGTAAATAATTGTGAAATTCTACTTACTGTTGGCAACTGGTTTACGAGTGAAGGAATGTCTTGCATGTAATTACATTACCAGGGCCTTGGTTAGTTCAGCTTAGCCAATCCACTATGTAATACTTCTTATCTGTGGTGCAATTACTTCCTCGACTGGCTGCATGTTTTTATCTTTTGACATTTTTAATGTCCATCTAAAACTGTGAGAGTGGAGTAGCACTTTATTTACCAACATCTGAAACTGTTTAGATACACTGAAGTGGAAGATAAGGTAAAAGTTGTTTCTATCCAGGAAGATATTTGTCGAGGTGGATTATTCACTGGAAATGGCAAAAAGAGACCCTGTAATGTGGTATAGTCATTGATTATGCCTTTGCTAGGACGTCAGGAACTTTTCTGTTGTAATGAAGCTGTGAGTGAATAAGAACATCTTTCTTGCAGCTTAAAAGATAATTCTGAATTATTGTGCATCAAGCTGGGGTGCATTGCACTGCTAAGGTGTCAGTTGCTGCTTATAGAAGAGGACTACCTGCGCTCTTAAGCCATATGTGTCTGCTTCTGCTGATGGGTATCTATCTGATCTCAGCTCCTAAAATAATTACTGCTTCATAACTGAAGCACACCAGACTCCTGTAAACAAACCTGTAATGTTTCTGCAGCTCTCTGCTTTTAACTCGTTATTCCTCACAGCGGTGTAGACCAAAAGCTTTAGGTTGCCTACATAGACTCTTGGAAGTCAGAGCTGCTCATGGGCAGCAGTCGTCTTCTATATTAGGGTTAGAAAGCAACATTTCATTCATTTTGTGTCACTTAGTGAAAAGAACTGTAAAGGACAGGAAACTGTTCTCCTGGCAGTTCCAGAGAACGCATTGCTGTAGAGGGTAAGTCGTTTCCTCCACTGCTGATTTGCTAGCAGAGAGATGATCAGCTGAACAGAGGCCAGAAATGGAAGTGGTAATCATTAAACAAGCAAATCCACCAGTTACGCTCTCCAAAAAAAATCATGGCAGAGCATACTTCCCAATCCCGAGAGGTGCTAAGTCATCTGCATGGGGGGAGGAGGACATGCTTGGTGCTGTGGGGTGAGAGTGCTCAGCACCTTACAAAATTTCATGTGGTCAGCTGCAGAATTTGTGCATCTGGGCATGGGAGCTGTGATCTGCACATTTCTCCCCTATCTGCAGAACTATTCAGACACAACACTAAAGTGTGATTTGAATGTTAAGAATAGTGAATAGTGGTTAACTGTTTCTACGGATGGGTCAGAAGTTGCCATTTTCCCCTGTCTGTTTTTTGAGACATGTTCCTTTGTATTCCAGCAGTTGAGAAAATACCCTCCAAATTAATAATTTTGGTTAATTTGGAGATCCCCTCTAGTTAATCAATTCCATATGGAAGAAAAGTTTTTCATATGTCAATTGCCATAGCTTTTTTTTGCTTTTTTTTTTTAGGTGAACATGTTTGTGGAAGGATTCCATGATGCGATTCTTCTTTATGCTCTAGCTTTACAGGAAGTCCTGAAGTTTGGTTTCAGTAAGAAAGATGGGGAAAAAATTGTTCAGCAAACACGGAACAGAACATATGAAGGTAAGAGTTAATACAGAATTCCAGCTTTCAGTCAGGAAAAACCCAGGTCTTTGTTGTGTGCAGAGCAAGAACCCATGCTTATTTCACTGTTAAATGAGAAGAAAATCACAGAATCACAAAATGTTAGGGGTTGGAAGGGACCTCGAAAGATCATCTAGTCCAACCCCCCTGCCAGAGCAGGACAACCTAGAGCAGGTCACACAGGAATGCATCCAGCCAGTTTTTTAATGTCTCCAGACAAGGAGATTCCACAACCTCTCTGGGCAGCCTGTTCCAGTGCTCTGGCACTCTCACAGTGAAAATGTTCTTCCTTATGTTCACACAGAAACTCCTATGTTCCAACTTGCAACCATTCCCCCTTGTCCTATCACTGGACATCACTAAGAAGAGCCTGTCTCCATCCTCCTGACCCTCACCCTTTACATATTTATAAAC
>VZRW01003302.1:256196-273722 GCA_013398125.1 Aegotheles bennettii | reverse complement strand
TAGGCTGGAATGCTTTGCCTGCCCCTGTCTTGGCCAACTTCTCTAAGTGGGAGAGACTCATGGAGCCCAGGATCTGCCTGGGTGTGGCTGGCCCGCTCTGCTAATGAGTAGATAACTGATAGTCCACTGAGGGTTTATTATGTGTCAATAAAGAGTTTGGATTAATGGATTACCAAGCAAACGCTGTGTGAAGTCTTTATAAAGCTCTGGCTTTGCACTAGGAGCACGGAGTCCTAAGAAGAATAAAGTCTGAGAGACTCAAAAGAAAGACCAAAGCCAGAGGAAATAAAGTATATTCAGCTCAGGAAAGGCTGTGATTTGCAGGCATCATGAAAAGTCTTCTTTCCTTCACAGTCCTTGCAGTCCTTCTACAGGTGCACAGCTCCCAGGCAGTCTACGTTAAGGTGAGTTTTCTGCTCTTTAATTTGTTGCCTCTACAAGTTCAACCAAGTTCTGATATTCTGCGAAGTGTTGTGGCTGCAACAGGAATTTTGAATTAAATAGACCTGAATTTTTGCTTTGCGCTGCCTCAATACCCAACTCCATCTCCCTATGGTTCCCTTTTCCTTTCTGTAAAATGCTTTGGGCATTACTAACGTGCTGCTGCAGTTTAATCCACTTCACCAGTCAGACCACGGCTCTGAAATCCCTTGTGGACTGAGGCATTGCCTTTCCAGAGCTTTCTTTTGCTCATAACCCACTGTGTTGCGAAGCTGCAAGAACTGGGGACATCTCAAACTTCATAAACAATGTAAACAAGGAATCTAGGCAGGAAGTTATTCATGAAAATTATCTGCAAGCTTATGAGATGGAGCCTACACACACCCAGTGTGTGAAAAATAGGTGAAGGAAATGCTCAGCTGGGTCCAATGAAATATTAACAGGCAGATAAGCTGTTGGAGGAGGCTATACCCAATTTCTTGAAATACACAGCACTTATGGCTGATGTCCCATGCAATGTGGAAGCAGTTAGGAAGGTACTTCAGGGCTCTGGTCTGCACTTGGGAGGGTGTAGGATCTGTCCGCACTCATCCTTAGAAACAATTTGAGTGATTTCAGTTGGATTGCAATATAAATAACTCGAGCACCAAGAGAACCAAACAATTACTGACTCTTTATGTGTGCACGGGAGGTTTCCAGGAATAAGGCACTACCTTTGTGCCTTTAAACAGTCTCTTCTTCTCCTTTGGATGTCAGAGACATCCAGAGATAGCAGGTTCAAGCTATTCCTTTCTTCCAAACAATTCTTCTTAACAATTAGAGTCTCCAGGGGAACAGATAAGTTCCTACTTCATGAAAAAAATCACAAATTTTCCACTTGGAGGCATAATAAACCCCCAACTAAATGTGAACTGCTCTTCCTAGGCTGAGTAAAAGTGTGGAAAATGCAGCTCTGGAGTTTTAGCTCCTCCTTGGAGTTTGAATTCTGATCTCATTAATCATTAAATCTGTATTTTTTCCAAATACATGTGTAATATATGCGCAGTGTACTCTGCACGTTGGTTGCACTCCTTTCACTTGGATTACTTGAGGTCCCTGAGGTCTGAGTAATTACTCAGTGCACAAAGCCGGCTTAAGCTCTTGTTTTTTGAAATTCTCCCCCAGAATTTCCTCCCTTCTCCTGTAATATGTCAGAAGTTGTCAATTTAACAAAATATTTTGCAAAGCAGAAGTTCATTTGCCTTCACACCATGTTTTTAAAGACTGAGTATCTCTATCTCAGCACTTCCCATCACAGATCTTGAATGAGTGTGATGGAAACTGGGGGCAGATGTGGAATAAACCCAGAAAAAGAGTTGAATTGTTCTGGCCTGCACTATTTCTGTGATAAAAAGTTTTGGTTCAGCAACACAGTATGAGCTTTCCTCTGGGAGGGAAGGTGCTGCTTGGGTTGAGCTCTCTTGAATGCACCTTCCTTGTCTGAGGTGGTGGGGTTTTGGTTGTCCCTTTGCTGTTTTCTGTCTCTAGGACATACACATCTCGTGGTTCGTTCCTACTTTCTGGTTTCTCTGAAACTGTACCTGTGGAAATCCATCCTTTTTTAGCTCTCTGTTCTGTTTTGGAGATCTGTGACCAATAGCTGGAGCTAGAGCTGCATTTATACAGGCAAAAATAATTTTTCATAAGCAATCACGGTTGCTAAATTAACCTGGATGAAATGATCAACTGATTGCCAGGAGAAAAGAGTTCAATTTTATTAAGTTAATGCACATCCAGGTTTTATCTGGTTAGGTTTTTTTTAAGTAAGTTCTTTGACATCTCCCTTATGAGGAAAGGCTGAGGGAGCTGGGTCTCTTTAGCTTGGAGAAAAGGAGACTGAGGGGTGACCTCATCCATGGTTACAAATCTGTAAAGGGTGAGGGGCAGGACGATGGAGCCAAGCTTTTTGCAGTGACGTCCAATGATAGGACAAGGGGCAATGGATGCAAACTGGAGCACAGGAGGTTCCATGTGAATCTCAGGAAGAACTTCTTTCCTGTGAGAGTGCCAGAGCACTGGACCAGGCTGCCCAGAGAGGTTGTGGAGTCTCCTTGGCTGGAGACATTCAAACCCCGCCTGGATGCGTTCCTGTGTGATGGACTCTAGGTGACCCTGCTCTGGCAGGGGGGTTGGACTGGATGATCCTTCGAGGTCCCTTCCAACCCTAGAATTCTGTGATACCCAAGTTCTGCGATTATGTAAAAAAACCCAACAAACCAAAAGCAACCACCCCCCATCTCACAACGCTCAACACCAGGCTCGTGAGACCATGAAACAAGTGGCAATATTTGGTCTCGTGCTGTCTCAGAGTCACTGCACTTTATTTCTTTGAATGAGTAGGTGTTGGTCGGTCGTTAAAACACACGCTAGAGATCAACTTGAAAGTGTTTATTTCTCTCCCAGGCCAGGCTCTGATGATCTGCAGGCACACACAGACTTTGTGCGCAGAGCTGAGCGGTTGTTACATCTGCAATTGAAGTTTATGACCTCAACAGTGGGATTCACTTGAAACTTAGGGAATGACCATTGGCAGATGCAATCTAAACCATGGAGTAGTATTTCCCAGAACACTCTCGTGGCCTCCTGAAGTGTTTGGTATGAGCTTTGAGTCAGAAGTGTCATATTTATGCTGCCGGTAACTTGTGTTCCGTTAATTGCTCGGACAAGTTTTAAATTCATGGAAACTTGCCACAGTACCTTGGGGTGAGGGATTTCACCTCTCAGCAGTGTGTAACATGAAGGAATAGCTCCTTTTGTGTGGTTAGAGCCTGCCACAGGACAGCCAACGCTTGAAGTTCTCAGTGGTGTATTAGGAGAAAGGGTGAACAAAATAAATTCCCATTTACCCCTGTTCAACTCACGAGTTTGTAAATCTCCTGCGCGTTGCCCAGTCATCTCTTTTCTAGGCTGAAGTTGCCCAACCTGTATCTTTTGAGCCCAGACTTTATGAGTCTCTCTCATGGCAGTGAGAAATGCCCTGGTTCTGCTTCCATCCACTATGGTACATCACAGAAGCCCTAATAGCCAGCCAGGGCTCACTGCTGATATACTCACTTGCATCTTCCAAAGGAAAATCTGGGGTAAGGTTAGCTCTGGGTTGGAGCTACAGAGCCACAGAACTGCTCTGCAGGAGAGGGAGGGCTTTGGTTTTCACCAGAATTGGCACAGACTGTGGCTTTATCAGGACTACAGCAGGTAAATGTTTACTGGCTTTGGATGTACCCAGCCCTAAACCCAATTCAAGGAACAAATTCTTCCAGAGGGGAGGTACAAATGTGACCATATTTCTACTCCAGAAATGTATTTTGGTGTTCTACTCATAAGATTTTGTTGTGTGGTCTATACTATATCTTCTTCCTGCCAAGAATCAATAAATACCACGAGTGTAATTGTTAGGTGGAAGGAGTAGCCACAGTTCCCAGTCATGTAAGTGGAATTTAGGAGTGTTCTCAGGCTGTCTGAAAATCACCACACAGGGCTGCAAGAGGTAAGGTCCTGAATAATATAGGCAAGGGACTGTCCTGGCCTTCACGTGTCTTTGTGTGAGAGGTCTTTGCGTGAAGATGTGATCATTTTGCCTTCAGTCAGCACTGATATTGTCTAGGCTTGGTTTCAACACTGCCTTTTCCTTGTAGTATGATATTGCACTGTAGTATAATTCTTGGGAGAGCTCATGGTTGAATTAGAATGGATTTGCCAAAGGACTCACTTCCCAACGTCTTCTTTTCTGGTTCTGTCTACGCAGGACGGCGACTCAAAATTCTCCCTCGAGTCTGTGAAGAAGCTGAAGGAACTCATGGATGAGAGCAAAAGCATCAGCCCTCGCATGGTGGTTTCCAAGGCTCGCTATTCTCCGTGTGATGAGAAGGATCTCCCCGAGGAGTTCCAGTCGGTGTGCAAAAGAGAAGATGCGCCCATGGTCTTTGAGAGGCTGAGTACGTAGCTCATATTGCATAGTTGCCATTTTTATCCCACTTTTCAACCTTCAACATTCAAATAGCAACAGGCAAAGAAGCATCATTACTGTTCAGCCACTTCTAAAGCAGCTGAGAGTGTCTGTGCTGCCTTTCTACTCCCACAAGGGTTGGGCTACACTAGGTGTGAGCCTCCTACAAGAAGATCCCTGGTGTGCTGAGCTTGGCTGGACCCTGGGCAGATCAGGCTGCTGTGGCCATGCAAAAGCTTCCTCCACGTAGCTGCACAGTTGACTTCCATGACTTGAAGTGAGAGAGCCCACGATCTCCTCTGGCTTACAGGACATGGAGGGTTCTATCACTCCATTCTAGCTAACTACAAGCAGGCAGGCCTCATTGCTCTCTCTGACCAGTGTAGGAGAAGGTGTTTTTCCAGGTAGCCTAAAAGAGGTGTGAGATGTAAATGGGGTGAATCACCCTTTGGCACCATCTGTCTCCTGGACACACACAGTGATTCTTGAGCTGGCTGCTGCAGTGTCTGCTTTTTACATTTTATTAAGTTGCATCTGTCACTGTTCCAATACAACGAGCACTTTAGGAAGAAATATGACCAATATAATGAATTCTACAAGCCACATCCCCACCACCCTCCCACAAGATGTCCTATTGTTCTCCTCTCTTACCTTATTCCCATTGTTTCCTCAGTGACTTCAGGTTGGATTTCATTCTTTAAGCCAGATTTTTGCAAGAACTAATTTCACTTATAACAGTAATAACTTCAAGGAACATTAAAACTCATAGAACAGAAAGGAGTCTCTAAATCCCTTGATGTGTGGATCTGTTCTTAAAGAAATTCTCTTGGCATCTCACTGAAACCTTCTCTTTTCTCTCTACCAGGCCAGGTTGTTCAAGAAGCTGATCTGTGTGAAATCTGTGCCAATGCTGCCTGCGCTGGCTGCTTTTGAATAAGGATGAAACAACCCAAAGAAGATGTGTCAAGCTGGGAAGTTTGTGCATTCATACTTTCACCAATCAATATTTGGGCTCCACCTCCACCCCAGTCAAACCGGAGCTGCCAGCTCATGTAGAGATACCAGGGGTAGCCCTGCAGTGGTCAGGTCAGGTGCCACCAGCAGTGCAGTTCTGGCAACAAGGAGGCTGCAAACCTCACCTGAGAGGTTTCAGCTCTGCGTGAGCTGTGTAAAAGGCTGGAATGAAAAATGTCCTGGTCACAGTTTCATTTTCCACTATTTTGTCTAGATTGGAACACTATGGGTGAAGCTGAGCAGCCTCCTGTAGCCTTGTTTAATACCTAAACCTGCCTGTGATTTACCCAGCAGCTTTGGGTGTTATATTTTAATCTATATCATTTTTTAATCTGTATCATCTCTTCCAGCCCCTGCTTTCCAGGGTGTTGGATAACTCTCTCCCTACCTGTAGGGCTGCATGGGACGTGTATGTTTGTAACAGAACTGGAGTGAGTAACTTGGGGACAAGTTACTGGTGTTCAGCAATGCTTTCATAAGCAGGAAATCCTCAGTCTGTTACTTGCAGGAATTATTTCCTGTTGAGGGAATGGATGCAGAGCAGCACAGGAATATTTTCTACTTAGTTGTACAGATGCCCCCTTCTTTTGACAGACAGTCATGCTCATCAAGCTCTACTTAGGAGAAAGGATGTCCAAACTGCAATGCTGGAATCACTTGGAAATGAAAACATTGCCTTGTGTTTTTATTTATTGGTGCAAAGATTGTGCAGAAAGGGTCTGCCCATGTTCACATGCTGTATATGAAATAAAAGCTAGTAATAATTGGGATTATATTTTGTTTGTGTTCTTGCTGCTTTCTGGGGTGGGTTTTTTTGTGACAGTCTGTTTGCCTACTTGCTTTTCTCCTATATAAGCTCTTTTATGTCAGGGTCTTCACTGGAATAAAGACACCTTGTTAATATTGTCCTGAACTTAAAACAATTTGCTTTACATTTGTGGTCCTTATCCTGTCATAGTAATATAAGACTGTATCATAGCTTTTAAATTATTGCCTTTTAAGTGTTGAATTCCATTCCATACGTATATGGTCCCTCAACTCAACAACGATATTCTCAAAAGACTGTTGATGCTAAAAAGCTAAGCACTCATCCCTGGAACTAAGTTCCTAAATCCAGAACTGATTTAAAAAAAAAAGGTACATAAAATTCCTGTTTCATTTGACACAAAAATCTTATGTGGGTGCAGAAAAGAATTCCTCACATCCATTATGTTGACCAGGACAAGAACCACCCGACAGCAAACGCTGAAGAGAGAGTGTCACACTAAGAAGGCTCATGCTGTAGCCTTAAAATTGGCACCTCTGGGTTTCCTGACTCAAAACACAACCTGGGCTTATTTTAGCCTTAAAGTCATCTCTCTGCATATAGAAATGTGGGTTATTATTTTCTCTTAGAACTAACTTGACAAGTCATTAGGCCTTAGCACAGCAGCTCGTAGTGGCTCGTGTAGAGAGGACAGAGAACACAAGGAGGACTTGCTGGGAACAAGGCTGGAGCCAAGATCTCCCTGTTGAGTCCCTGCCAGTGTTTAAGCGAGGTGAGAGGGTTGGACTGGAGACCCTCATGTGTGGTCTCCCCCAGATTCTCTGTCCCTGTATTCTGTGCTGGGAGGGTGGTGAGAGCCTGGCCCAGGGTGCCCAGAGGAGCTGTGGCTGCCCCTCCCTGGCAGTGTCCAAGGCCAGGTTGGATGGGGCTTGAAGCAAACTGGACCTGTGGGACGTGTCCCTGCCCATGGCAGGAGGTGGGATTGGATTGGCTTTGAGGTCCCTTCCAACCCAAACCAGTCTGGGATTCTGGGATTCTGTATACCATGCCCTGCCATCAACAGGAACACCTCAGGCTGATTTGGGCTCACTGTGCAGAGCAGTGTCTTGATGTTCAGAAAATAGGGTTAAAGGAGGGACTCACACCTCTGTTTTGCACTTCCTGGATGAAATTTCTAATAATTGGGGGTTGTGTGGATGGGGAGGAAGCACTCCAAGTCCTAAACTGTGTCTGCTTGGGAAAGAGCCCAGGGTGCTGGATACCAACTGCTCCAGAGTCACAAACGTGAGGCAGGCATGGAAATTAATACTGAAACAGTGCAGTAAAATGTTTTCTTGGGAAGGTTCCGGAGGGACTGCTTGACCACTTGAGACTTTTGCAGAGCCACTTTCGCTTCTGCATCCCAAAAAAATGGTTTTCATTAGCTAACCTGCCATTTTAACCTTTGGAAATTTGGATTGCAGGCCAGATCTCAACCTAAACATCCTTTGTATTTGTGAACAGAGGTAAAGGAATGTTTCCCTGCTTCATAAAGGATGGAGATGCACTGCCAAGGAGCAGATCTCACTGCATGATGCTGGCAATTGGCTCTGAGGAAGAGCTGACTCTTGCTATGAGTGAAAACTCTTACATGGGCAAGCAGTCAAGAGCATGTGCAGAAAGCCACAGTCAAGAGAACACTGAAGCAAAAGTCTTTCAGGCATTGCTGCTGTAGAACATCTTGGAAACCATTCCTCTATAGCCCATAGTCTTGAAGCAAAAGTCTTTTAAAGCCTTTCTCAGGCATTGCTGCTGTAGAACATCTTGGAAACCAGTCCTCTATAGCCATTAGTGTTCCCATGTGCTTTTCTAAAGGGTGCCTGTGGTAAACAGATGACCACTGCCATGTAAGTCCTATTGCTCTGGTCAAAAGCCCATGGGACACTCTGGAAAGGAACTATGACCATATCACAAATAATATAAATATAAATCTATTTTTTCCATTTTTCCACCTGTTGTATTTCATACATAGGTAAATGGATACAATTTCACTCATGAAGGGCAGGCATCTCACTTTCTGGTGCAAATGAAAGGTGGATAGCAGCATATCTTTAAATGACCATAAGGCTTGGTAACTCAATCTCCATTAGGAAACAGCCAGACTTTAGAAGCTCTGAGGATTCCAATTTACTTCTGAGCAGAAGATTATCCTACCCTCCACCCCCAGAACCCCACTGAGAAATGGTCTGACTTAAATTTGATTTCAGAAGTGTGCTAGTTCTTGCTCACAGAGGTGTTTCTAACTGTATATGGTATCTCCATCAAGTACCATCAGATGTTCTAAAGTATCAAGTGCCACAAAGGTGGAAAGGAAAAGAAAAAGAGGATGTAGGGATGAAGGAATTCTTTTCCAGTACAATGATGAGATCAATCCTGTGTTTGAGAGTTCAGACAGTTTAATGTGTTCATTAATCTGATACAATTGGTTTATTTGAGCCATCTATAAGAAAATTCCCCCTTATGTGTTAACAATAAAAAGAAGAAAAGCAGGATCTTCTTTCGGGGTTCCACATTCTTGAAGTCTGAGAGGGAAGGAAACGAGCTCACTTTTTATTTCTAACAGAGCCTGTGTGTTTGTAAATGCTTGCACTCATTCTTGGTCATGGAAACAGGACCGCTGCAGGGTGGAGAATGCTGACTGTCCACGGTGACTCTGGGCTTTGTGGCCTCTTCCCACTGCAGGCATCAATGTGGTCAGAACTGCAGCACTGAAGTCAAACCTGCCTCTGTCACCTGCTGGGAAGGCCACGGGTTCTTGGGTAGACCAGATGTCCTCATCTTCCATGCTGCAAATGCTTCTTCACACCCTCAGCCATTCTGTGTTCCTATGATTCTGTGAGACATGGTAATATGTAGCTCAGTGCACACAATATATATGATACATAACCTTATATATAACCATGTCTAGTTAATGCCTGATTTGCAGATATCACCCAGTTATCTCTGCACCTGAGGAACAGAAAGTCCCTTTACTGTGTAAAACATCTTGAGCACCTCATATCTCTGATGTACACAACTATATTGTCCTGATTGAAATAGTTCAGAGGCAAGCAGAAATAGCCCAGCAGATCAACACCTTGTTCCTAAATGGCAACTTTTTCCACAAGAAAATGTTTGTTCCTCCTCACAAGGTCCCTTCTCAAAACATTCAGGGTGTTTTGTACCCAGTCTACTTCCTTTCTCCCTATTGTTTGTATTTTCCCAGGAAGATGCAAGCAAGGTTATGAAGTTGTTGCTGGATAAACCTATAAAGGAAGTTCCTATAATGAGCAAGCAGCAGTGAAACAGCCATAAAAAGACTTCCTCTTGTGAAGAAGAGAGTAGAATAATACATCAGCATGAAAATGTTTCTAACTGTCCATGCTTGTGTTTGATGCTTTGCTCATTTTATGTGTTAAGATAAGACACGAGATGTTTGTGTCATGGACAGCATGTATTGTGCATGCCAACAAATTGGAGGAATGATAAAAGGGTAAAATATAATTTTGCCTGTTGCTGCTGGCCTGGGCAACATGGAAACCTATTGAGGAGAACCTCTCTAGTTATTTGTCATACCATGTTCCTCGTGAACTTCCCTGAACCCATGGGCTTGAAGATCTTGAAGGATGTGGTGTTGAGTTAATGATTGTCGTTAAGTTTGTGACCATGATGATTATGATTAAGTTATTGATTTTGCTCCTACCTAGCCTTGAGGAACAGGTGACCAAAGGGAGTAAACATGTAAACACATAGGAACTACCTGAATGTAAAACCTCTTCCAAGTGGGAGCTGGGAACCCTGCTCAGTTCTTATTGTCCAGCTTTTCAAAATGTTCCCCATTGGAATACTCAAATTACAGAAATAAATGGCAACTCTTTGGTGAAGGAACTATGAGAGAGGTGAGGGAAAACCTTTTCTGAAATCTAGCAAGGCCAATGGCAATAGAAGCATGTTGAAGTTTAGGAAGCAATTACACCTTTATTACTTCAGCATCATAAGTGTCGTATCATATATAACCTTTTGCACAAGCTTTTGTTTCAAGGCCAAAACATCACACAGGAAAACCAGGAGCAGATTTCAAAGTCTGTAGCTGATAACTACAGCTTGGAGTTGTCCCCACGTCTTTCTTCACAGCATCACATGTACACTCGCACGTGCTCCCACCTCCATCTTCCTTGCTTTTATTTTTTTGTTCAGTAACAACTGAGATTTTGGATAAATCTTGGAACCCAGTCCCAGAGACTGGAAAATATGGATTATGAGAAATGACTGGGGGATCTGGGGGTATTCAGTCTGGAGAAGAGGAGGCTCAGGGGGGACCTCCTGGCTCTCTCCAGCTCCCTGAGAGGAGGTTGGGGTGAGGGGGGGGTCGGTCTCTTCTGCCGTGCCCACAGGGAAAGGACGAAAGGGAATGGCCTGAATTTGCAGCAGGGGAGATTCAGGTTGGACATGAGGGACAATTCCTTCCCTGTGAGGGTGATTGGGGGTGGGAATGGGCTGCCCAGGGAGGTGGTGGGGTCACCGTCCCTGGAGGTGTTCAAGAGGCGTCTGGATGTGGCGCTGGGGGCTGTGGGTGAGTGGGGATGGAGGTGGGGGTTGGACTGGATGAGCTTGGAGGGGTCTTCCAACCTTGATGATTCTGCAATTCTATCACTCTATATTCCTTAAAGGACCATCTAACCAGCCCAGGCAGCTGAGGAAGCAAATTCTCAGGGTACATCTTCCCACTGCCATGCAACGTGGCTACCCCTGCCCCTCCCAGGCTCTTCTGGGTGAGAGGATGGTGGCATCTGCACACACTTCCTATTAATATTTAATCACTAATGAGAGTATAGATGATGCGGATATCTTTCTCCCCTCTTCATATGAGTTTGACAATCAACTCTTGACTCAGGGCTCCTGTTAGAAAAATCTGTATCACGTTTCTGTATTGAGGAGGGGAGTAAGTACTCACAACGTGCAACAAGAGGGCAAAAGGCAGCATAAGGAAAGAAATCATGTAGGAGCACTGTGAACCCAACCTACAAAGAATCTATGCAATATTTCCACTCCTCTTTATGATCTTTGCCTCTCAGCCTACCTCTAACCACGTCACAGTTTGGATCACTGGGGTCCTCTCTTTAAAGCCCAGTGAGTTTCCCTGTCTGGGAAGAGCTGGCAGAGCTTGATCAGCAGTAGGATGAAAGCCAGGGAATCAGAAAGACAAGATTCAGCTATAAATCACACTTTATTGCCCACGTCACTAAATCAATAGCCATTAAATCAGAGCAGTAAGTTCAAAGAACACCTCATAGGAGAGAAATAGAATTCAAAGTTGAATGCAGTCACCAGCAGAAATGCCTTCTGCAGACTGAAGGTTTTTAGAAGAGCAACAGTACATGAATATTGGTGCAATCACTTTTTAATTATTTAATGATTTTTTCATTATTCTGGCTGATCACAGATATTCTTGGTCCTTTTTTCCTTGTTAAAACATATTAGCTTTTTAAATATACATTCTCATATCTCATTGATGACAAATAGATGTCAGTCAGATTAAATACAACTCCAGTGGGTATTCTGGAGAGCGTAGGATGGCAACAGTGTCCACATTTCCCCAGTTACCTCCATCAGATTTACATGGAAGCCAAATCAAAGTGAATATTGAGCAGTTTTTCTGCATTAGAAGCTTCCCACATTGCAGGAAGGAGGTATTGCTTGGGTGGACTTGCATCTCCAGCTTCAAAAGAATAGATGACAACAGACGTCAGGACATCTCTGGTAGTGAAGTCTATCACTGGTCATGTGTAAGGAAAGAAGTCAGTGGAACAAACTTTGTATACACTTAATCTTTGGGGATTGTCCCAATATAACAAGATTTTCTCAGTAGCTTTGGTCCTGGGTGCTCATCCAACATCTTGGGACAAAAAGAAATACAGTTCTGTAATCAGGTTTTAAGCAAGTCACAGGTTTTTATGTACTGAGCTGAGAAGTTTTAGACTAATTTTGGACATGTCCATGTTTATCTGCAAATCTGTTACTTCTGTACATTGCACAGTTTGACAGGCTGAGAGAGTTGGGGGTGTTCAGCCTGGAGAAGAGAAGTCTCCAAGGAGACCTTAGAGCACCTTCCAGTGCCTGAAGGGGCTCCAGGAAAGCTGGAGAGGGACTGGTGCCAAGGGCAGGGAGTGATGGGACGAGGGGGAACGGGTTCCAAGTGCCAGAGGGGAGATGGAGATGGGATGGGAGGGAGAAATTGTTTGGTGTGAGGGTGGTGAGAGCCTGGCCCAGGGTGCCCAGAGAAGCTGTGGCTGCCCCTGCCTGGCAGTGTTGAAGGCCAGGTTGGCTGGGGCTTGGAGCACCCTGGTGTGGTGGGAGGTGCCCCTGCCCATGGAGCTAAATGGTCTTTAAGGTCCCTTTCCAACCCAAAAACCATTCTGGGATTCTGTGATTCTATTTCTGCTCCCTTATTAAAGGACTGCCATTGTTTTAACATGGAAAAAAGCAGGGAATACTAATATATACTATTCTATGACTTATTTTTTCATTATTTGGGAAAATTGTCTCCAATTCATAGAAGGCTTTTGGTAAGCATAACAGTGTTCACGTTAAGCAGCACAAACTTATCTGTACACTTTGCTCATGAGAACACGTGCAAACCAATTATGTTTATATGGTCCTGATAAAGCAGGGCTGCAGTGATGCAGATTGCACAACAGGAAAAACAAAAAGGGAACTTTCTACTCTCCTCCTGCTGGTTACTGAAACTATCCTGTAGTTGTAGCAACAAGGAGTTGAGACAAACCAGAGTGTAGGAAATTTGAAAGGAGATTTACTGCTTCTTCAAAGAGATTTCTTATCTTTCTATTTACCACGGTATCTAGTGACAGTGACAGACCTTGACATTGGTCCTTGTAGAAGGTTCGGAGATGTTTCCTTAGATAAAAGCTTTGGAGACCTCCTTTAGTGACCTCCTTTTTTTTACTCCAGTCTATCTCCTAGTAAAAAGGGATCCAGGAAGAATAAGTGACAGCAGGGTCTGTTCTCACCTCTTGGATCATCAAGGACTCCAAAATGGTGTCCCAGACTCCTCACACCTATCAGACAGGGATGACTTTTCTACATGAATGAGGTCTTCAGCACTTCATGTAGAGGTCATAGCGAGATCATACAGAGATTTGTCATTGGGTGTCTGTGGAGGTCCTGCTGTCAAAGTGATTTACATCACCCAGACCAAGGATGGTGAATGTCACATGTAGGTACAGGCTAATTACCAAGAGCTACTCAGTGAGCTGCACAAGAACTAAAGAGGAGTAGAAGCAAGAGGCTGTGTATGGATCATAGAATCACAGAATCAGTATGGTTGGAAGGGACCTCCAGGGTCATCAAGTCCAACCTTTATCCCATCATATTCCTAACCATCAGACCATCAGACCATGGCCTCAAGTGCCTCATCAACCCGTTTTTTGAACACCCCCAGGGACAGTGACTCCACCACCTCCCTGGGCAGCCCATTCCAGTGCACGACCGCCCTCCCAGTAAAGAACTTCTTCCTGATCTCCAACCTAAACTTCCCTTGATGGAACTTGAGGCCATTTCCTCTCGTCCTGTCATCAGCAATTGGGGAGAAGAGACCAACTCCAGCCTCACTACAACCTCCCTTTAGGTAGCTGTAGAGGGCAATAAGGTCTCCTCTCAGTCTCCTCTTCTCCAGGCTAAGAAGAGGGAGCAGCAGCATGAAGAAGATCCTGTTGGCAACCATGTAGTGTTCTGCTGGACTACAGCATTCCCATCACTACTGCCACATCTTGCAGCTCTTCCCAAACCTGTTCCTACCAGGGTGATCCCGTATGCTGCAAGGGTGCAATAGTGAGTATTTTGTAACTTACTTCATCGAGGAGAAGAGATGACTTCCTAACACAGATGGATATTCACATGGAGTGAAAACTAAATGGTAAAGAGGAGGCTTTTATGTCAAGGGTGTAACAAAATGCTAGTTAGATAAATGCATAGTTTTAGCTGCAGTTTCTTTTTAGGGTGTGTAATTAAATAATGGAGCAGTTTGCAAGGGAGGTTGAGTGCCTGCTATTTAAAGTATTGCCTGAATTATCTTTCTTAAACACATACTTTGGATCCACTTCCTTAACCACATACGTATTCTCAACATGTGCATCTTTCTCCAACCTAGGTTACATCCAAGTTCAGACTAAGTATGCTGAGTGGTCTTTTAGACTTCAGAATCCATGAATTCTTGTTTCTAAACCACCACCCTCTTCCCTATGAGCCACAGGAAGGAAGGGGTGGGCTTGTACTGCTCTGGAAACCCCCAGCTTTGCACCTTAGGCTCAGAATCCTCAGTTAAAAGGTTTAGTTAAAAAACTTAGGTTTAGCTTTAACTGGCAAACTAAGGTGCTTCAAAGGAAGGATTCCCTTCTGTGTTGTGTTACTAGGACAGCTTCAGAATGAATGCTCTTCTCCCAGGAGCTGAACACTTGTGATCAGTCTGGCACAGATGTCTCAGTCTGGTGGCCACCAGGGCTAATGGTATTAGTGGCCTTGTAGCTCCCAACACTGCTGGTTTGGGGTTTTTTTCTTGCTGTTGAGCGCTGAGATGACAAATTCAATCAACTCTGTAATTTCAAGAGCTTCATCTTAAAGCACTGGTTAATGCAGAGACTCTGCCCTGTGTTCAGGACTTGACACTTGCTGCCTCTGATTCCCCTTGCCATGTTATTAACCTGGAACTCAGTATTATTATGGCCATCAGTAACTCTAAAATCATCAGGAATATGTAATTTTCTCTTTTCTCACTGTTATAATGTGCACAGACTTTTGTGCTTGCTCTCTATTAAATTTACCTCGTATTTCCCTCAAAATTTCTCTTACCCTTCTCGTTACTCAGCTTAGCTCTTCCAAATCTCTGCATCAGTCTCCAGACCTTGCCTGATAAATCCTTTTACTCTACTTATTGGCCTCCAAGTGCTGCCAATTCTGGTCCTTCTGCCCACTGACACACAGTTCCTATTCTCTTTCCCTTAGTTTTTTTTCCCCCTCTTAGATTCTATTGTGTGGCTCTTTTTTCACCTTTCCTCACTCCTTTCCTTTCATTTCTGTCCCTGAATCCTCTTGGTCCTTATGTGATTTGCCTGCCCATTTCCCCTTGCATTCTGCTGAAGCTCAGAATTCTTGGAGATAATATGATTATTTTTTCCCGTTAATTTAGAAAGTACCAATTTCAACATATTTCTCATAGTTCTGGTCTCTCCTCTAGTTCTAGCTACCAGTGTTCTCAACCAACCAGCTTTAGTCCCTATTACAATTCTAATCTCATCATTTCTTTCCCAATTCCCACCCACTTTAGCCTCTATTCTCTCTCTTGTGTCCCTTCTATCCAGACACTCTGTGTTTATCTGCTTGTATTTCTGTTGACCTGTCTTCCCACCCATCTGGTCATTACTGTGTCCTGGTTTGCCCATGTTCTTCCTGTATTTCAGTGTCTATTTACTCCCCACTCCTCTCCTTTTTTTTCCCCCTGAAGGCTTTATTTTGTTCAAATCCAGGCCAAATTTGAGACAAGCAGACCCAAAGTTATCTCACTAGCAAAACCACTTCCTTCCTTTCAGATGCTCAAAAATGTGAAGGCTGAAGACCATTTCTTAGGTCTTTTTGTTTAATATGGGTGAATTTTGGTCTGGCCTCCTCCTAGGAAATAGAAGAGTTTTTGCTAATTTAAACCAAACCTTTTGCTGGGGAAAGGAAATTTCAACATCAAGAGCTTTTGCTGTGAAAAATGCAAAATGATTGCAAGCAATTTGGATGGCATTGGTCTCAACCCTGGATGGTGCTCTCAATCCCACCAGCCACACAGATGTAAGGATCCAGACTGAACACTCAGCAAACACTGAACACACAAAGGTGTGATTGTCCTTTGAGTAATATTTTAACCATGACAAAGGGTCAAATAAAGTACCAAGGATGACGTGTTTAGGTTTACAAGCAATAAAAAGCCTGTAAAATCAATGGCAGAGCCAAGGAGTATTGACATTAAATATTTTGTATGACTGCCATGGGTTCTGATAAAAAAAGAGTAGGGTCTAGATAGAAAAAGCCTTGGATCTTTCCAGGAGCTTATCTTGTTTTTTCAGAATCTGAAAGACAAATTCAACGTGGGGATATTTTCAGACACTGGAATCAGAATTGATGATGCAGGTCTTTTTCTGTTGTTTTCAATTCAGTCATGGGGAGATATTATTTGACCAGATCAGCATCTTTTCTGCTTTCCTATTCCAGTGAATTAGGGGATACCCTTCATGCTGATATTCTCCTTAGCATTCATCTGCTTCTTTATCAGCAGGGCGAGGGAGGGGATTCTGCTCCTCTACTCCACTCTCGTGAGACCCCCCCTGCAGTGCTGGGGCCACCTCTGGGGTCCCCAACACCAGAAGGACACGGAGCTGTTGGAGAGAGTCCAGAGGAGGCCACGGAGATGCTGCGAGGGCTGGAGCAGCTCTGCTCTGGGGACAGGCTGAGACATAAAACAGGTCATGCTTTGTCACAGAAAGGTTCCTGGAAGTTCTCAGGTGCCCTATGGAGGGAGCACCTAAATAGAAAGGGGGGAAGTCATCTGGGGAGTTTGGAAGCAGCTGAGAGGGGGCTGCAGCCTGCCACTCTGGACACGAGTGCACATCACTGCTGCCTCTCCCTGCATGTGCCAAGGACCCTACGAACTACCCTGAGAAGGCAGCACCCTCTTCTGTCTGTCTTCCACGCCTCTCTCTCCTTAAGGGCTGGTCTCCACCTGCTGCAGCGCTCCAGTCGCACGAGCTACCAAAGCCACCAGCTATTGCAGGGATGTCTGTTGGAGCTCTGTGACTGCAGGTGGAGCTCTGGTTCTTCCAGATCATTTCTCAGCGACTGAGCATTCGCACACACACGCTGCGGAGACACCTTCCACCGTGCCTCTTGTACCAACCAAAGAATCATAGGATCCCAGAGTGGTTTGGGTTGGAAAGGACCTTAAAGCTCACCCAGTGCCACCCCCTGCCATGGGCAGGGACACCTCCCACCACACAAGGTGCTCCAAGCATGAATTTGTGCTGCTTAACGTGGACACTGTGATTCTATAAATTCTATATTCTATAAATTGGGGACAATTTTCCCAAATCATTAAAAAAGAAGTCATAGAAAAGTATATATTAGTGTTCCCTGTTTTTTTCCCCTATTAAAACAATGGCAGTCCTTTAATGAGGGAGGAGAAATAGAATCACAGAATCACAGATTGGTTTAGGTGGGAAGGGGCATTAAAGACCATCTAGTTCCAGTC
>VZRW01003302.1:200140-255930 GCA_013398125.1 Aegotheles bennettii | reverse complement strand
CCCCAGAGCAGAGCTGCTCCAGCCCTTGGAGTATCTCCGTGGTCTCCTCTGGAGGAATCCCTTCAGGTAGTGGTTTGGGCTGGAGAAGCTTTAATGTCCCTTCCAATGCAAACCGGTCTGTGATTCTATGATTTTATGATCATGAGATCTGGGGGGGGGGGGCAATGGAGAGATCTGCTTACACGTGTGCATGCCCATTCTTGGCAGACAATGGAGGAGCGTGAAGATGCAGGACCAGCTCCTGAATTGATGTGCAGCTACTGCAAATACATGCCCAGCCTTGCTACTGGCTGCACCTGGTGACATGGACCTGTGGCAGCCTTGCCTCTCTTGGGGTACCAGTTTTTGCAGCTCCTTAAGAGGGACAATGCCAGAGAAGAGCCAGAGCAGTTAAATTAGTCAGGGCCTGGAGTATCTCCAGGGAGGCACAGGGCACGTGTTCTTTGTGAGTACAGGATGCCAGGAGGTAGCTGGGCTGGAAGACACAGGGCAAATTAACACTTAAACAGAGTTGTGACAGTGTTTGTTTATGAAGCATCAGAATGCTTAGGATTAAATAAAATCCAGAAGATAGGAGCCCTGCCCCGAAGAATTTATGGCAGGAATGATGTTTGCTCGGTGTAAAGCAGGGACAATTGCAGATCCTGCTTCCTGGCACTGGCTGATGGCTCTCGGGTCAAAGCTGGCAAGTGACCAGGTACAATTACACCATGAAACACTCTCATTTGCAGTGAGGCTTTATGGGAGGATGTGGACAAAGGCTGTTTCATCCAGTCAGGTGGTATCCAAGTTATTGAGGCCCTTCTAAAGCCATTTGCTACCTACCAGCCTTTCATCTTCTCCTTAATAAGAATAACAAACCCATTCCAGTAACACTCTGGCAGTCAGGGCTGAAGAATATCAACATTTATTGCCTGATAAAGCTCTGCACGTAATTCTGACATCACCTTTCAAACATGCACTCTGCTGGGCACTGGTGAGGCCACGTGTTGATTCTTGGGTTCAGTTCTGGGCTCCTCACCACAAGAAGGCCATGGAGGGGTTGGAGAGTGTCCAGAGAAGGCAACAGAGCTGGGGAAGAGTCTGGAGCCCCAGTGTGACAGGGAGTGGCTGAGGCAACTGGAGGTGTTCAGTCTGGAGAAGAGAAGGGTTGGGGGGACCTTATCCCTCTCTACAACTCCCCGAGAGGAGGTTGAAGTGAGGAGGTGACTGATCTCTTCTGCCAAGGAACAAATAATAGGACAAGAGGTAACGGGCTCAAGCTGCACCACAGGAGGTTTGGACTGAATGTTAGGAAACATTTCTTCACTAAAAGAGTTTTCAGGCATTGGAATGGGCTTTCCGGGGAGGTGGTGGAGTCACCATCCCTGGAAGTGTTCAAAAAACATATAGATGAGGCCTTTAGTGACATGGTTTAGTGGCAGTCCTGGGAGAACGCTTGGACTTGAGGATGTTGAAGGGCTTTTCCAATGTAGTTGATTCTGTGATTCTGTGTCCCTGTCCATGGCAGAGGGGTTGGGACTGGCTGATCTTTAAGGTCCCCTCCAAACCAAACCAGTGTGTGATTCTGTGATTCCATGAGGATAAAGCCTAAGGGAGCATTATGAGCAGGGCTGGAGAGTGTCCATGTCCTTTAGGAGGAGCTGGGTATTTTTACACCTTTTGAAAAGAGCTGGGAAGATGAGGGAAGAAGCAATAGCTGTGAGAAGGACAGCAGCAACTTCCTTCTGCCAAACGACCTTGTTTCCCCGGCCTTTATTTCTCTTGTTAACCACACGAGGGCAAACTTCTCCTGTCATTTGTAGGCAACCTGGTCTGGGCTCTCTGTCAAAGCTTAAAGAGACCCAACAGAGACCCCAACACAAAGGGAACCATTCCTCTTCGACTTTTTCTTGCACTAGAAGTGTGTTGGTCGGCCGGGGGCTTGCTCTGTCATAGCATCAAGTGATGAGGTGCCCATGTCAGGCACAGAAGGTCCCAGTGTACTCCAGTCTCCTGATCACAGCAGACTCAGTTAGATCAGGTTGTCCATCTGAGTATTGATTATCTCCACTAGTGGAAATCCTCCCACCTCTCCGTGTCCCTGTTCTGGTATCTGACATGGCACAAAATGTTTTCATTAAATCAAGATGAAATTTCCAACTTTCAGATTGTGCCTGTTGCCTCTGATCCCAGCCCTGGGTGCTGCACACCATGAGAGGAGTCTGTTTTTGTCTTCTCCACACTGTTCTAGAAGGTATTTGTACCCATCTTCTCCAGACTGAACAAACCCAATGCTCTCAGCCTCTCCCCATCATGTGCTCCAACTCCCATGCACCTTGGTGGTCATCAGCTGGACTTGCTCCAGTGCTCATAATGCTCCCTTAGGCTTTATCCTCATGGAATCACAGAATCACACACTGGTTTGACTTGGACAGGACCTTAAAGATCAACCAGTCCCAACCCCTCTGCCATGGACAGGGACACAGAATCACAGAATCAACTACATTGGAAAAGCCCTTCAACATCCTCAAGTCCAAGCGTTCTCCCAGGACTGCCACTAAACCATGTCACTAAATGCCTTCCTTATATTGGGAAGTCTCCAACTGGGCTTGGTATTCAGGTGTCACCTTACAAAGGAAGAAGATCCTTTTCCTCACCCTGCCAGAGGCACTGTTGCTAATACAGCTGAGGATGTGGCTCCCCTTCTTCGCTGCTGACTTTAATTCAATTTGCTGTCAGCCAGGACCCCAAGCTCCTTTTCTGCAAAGCTTCATCCTAGCTGGTCCCTGCCTGCCTGCTCAGGATTATTCTGTATCAATGCACTGCTTTACATTTGCCTCTATTGAACTTCATGAGGACCTCTCAGCCCATTTTCCCAGTTTATCCTGATGCCTCCAAATAGCAGCTCTTAACTCCAGCCTATTGACTGCTCCCCCTGGCCACTTTGGGATAATCTACAAATTTACCCTGAGTGCCCTCTGTCCCATCACCCAGATTATTATAGCAGGCATCGAATGGTAATGGCCTCAGCCTCCAAGGGACAACACTGGTGACTGGCTGTCAGTTGGTTTGTGTGCCACTCATCAGCACCTTTCCACTTTGATGGGCCAGTGAATTTTTGAGCAACCAGGTCTAGTGGGAGATGTGGGAGGGGAGTTGGAATCATAGAATCATAGAATCATTATGGTTGGAAGGGACCTCCAGGGTCATCAAGTCCAACCTTTATCCCATCATATTCCTAACCATTGGACCATTAAACCATGAATGAAATGGTCTTTAAGGTCCTTTCCAACCCAAACCATTCTGTGATTCTATGAACTTTCCACCTACCTTATAGTCCTTCAGTGTAGTTCATATGTCATTAATTTAGATCTGAGGATATTACAGGAGACCATATCAAAGGCTTTGCTGAACTTCAGGTACGCAATGTCCACTGCTCTCCCCTCGTCCATGGAACCAGTCATCTCACCATGGAAGGCAATTGGGTTACTCAGGCATGAGCTGCCCTTAATAAATCCCTGCTGGCTGTTTCCCATTACCTTTCCTTCATATGGCTAGAAATAGCTTCCATGGGATTTTTTTTCCATGACTTTCCCAGGGACTGAGGTGCAGCTGGCTGGCTTGTAGTTCCTCAAATGCCCTTTCTTTTTCCTCTGGAAGATGGGTGAGGTGTTTGGGGTTATTTTCCCAGATATCAGGAACCTCCTTCTTCACCATGACCTTTCAGAGATGACAGAAAACAGCCTTGCAATAACTTCACCCAGTTCTTTCTGTGCCTTTGGGTGCATCTCTTCCCATGTCATGGACCTGCGTGTGTCCAACAGGTAGAAGAGATCCCTGTGTCTTGCTCTGCTGTGGGAAATGCTGTCCTCCCACAGATCCTGCCAGGGGTATTTCAGGGCAGACTTCAGCGAGGAAAACTGAAGGGGGCATGAAAACATTGAGTCTTTTCCATGTCCTTTGGCACTATGAAATAAAAGATTTCATACACAAGCTCATTTTCTTTTCAGAAGCCAATGAATGATGGAGCACAATGATTTCTTACCTAGAGAAAAGTGTCAATGGAGCCTAAATCTGCTGAGACCTGAGCACAGAGAAGCCCAAGTTCAGATCTGGTGTGTATCAATGAACTTTACAGTTCAGTTCTTCTACTTGCCTTATTCTTCAGCAAGACCCTCAAAGGAATCAGACCTCTTTAGTAGAGTAAAAGGGGTAAAAAAATCCGATTTTGCCACAGAGATTTAACGAATGAAAACCTCCAGTCTGTGTGACAGCAAATGCAGCCCACAATGGCCCATAAAGACTGGACTTGATGACCCTGGAGGTCCCTTCCAACCATAATGATTCTATGATTGCCAGTGGTGGCTTCTTTCATCTCATAAGTCTCACCAAGGTCCAACTGAACCAACCTCTTCAGGTGTAAGCACTGAGTTGGGCAGTAAATGCTTCTCAACATGAACAGTGGATGCAGAGAACCAGCAGAACTCACCTCGTGGAGAAGGATTTCTTTATCATGTTTCAGTCACAAGTAGACAGTTCGTGAATCAAGTGAGGTCTGGTGGCACTGGGGATGGGCAATCAGGTCTCAGTCCCAGCTCCTGCTGGGAAAGGACCTCAGACAGACAGATTGCTGGTTTTAAAGTGGGTAACCAGGATACTGTTAACAGTCAATCTAAAGCAGAAGCTCAGCACAGGCTCCTGAGGCCCTCAAAGAGCAAGGGAAACACTCAGCCCAGAAGCTTATGTTGAACTCCTGCGGTTGCAACAACTGCCAGCAGCCCCCGAGCAGCTGGTTCAGTACAGTCCCATCTTTAACTGTTGTTAAATGAGCTCTGTGCAAGGGTATAACCTGAGAGGCTCTAATTAATACTGCTGCAAGAAACATTGCTCCCCCACTCCATTGCTAAAGCAACAAAGAGAGGCTCAGCTCCTGCATGAAGGCTCAGGGCATTCTTTCTGTAGGACATGGCTTTTATGAGCCCATGGAGAAAGAAGGTTCTGTGTGTCTCAAGACTATTAAATGTTCTGCCATGTCTCTGGTCCCAGAGAGAAAATCAACTCAGTGAGGAACCACCCATCCTGCCCCTGGTCTGGAGTGCCTTCAGAATGGTGGAAAGCACATTGAGCCTTAATTTTGATAGGATAAGAAAGACCACTAGAGGAGGAAGAAATCTTCATCTGGGCTCTGGATGGATATAAAAAGAATTTTGCTTGTATTCTTTAGACTCCTGAGCACAAGGTAACTGTGCCAAGCACATGACAAGCTTTTCTCTATTCTGCCCTCAGCTGGGCTCCTCTGCATTGCAATGCTGCTCCAGCTTTAATCAGATGATCCAGGGGACTGCTTCCCAAGAATCCTTTATGTCTTCAGGCGTGGTAGATACGAACATCACTCTGAATTTTGAGATTGAATCTTGAGCTGTGTGGCTAGTAACATATTCTAAACAATGGCTCAGGAAGAGAAAACAGGAAGAAGTGATCACAAAACGAGCAGGAGATGAGAACCTGGATAACATTTAAGTCCCCAGTGCTGAGATCGCATTTTTGCATGGTGCTTTGGGCAGGCACAATCTCACACTGCCACAGTCTAAGCCAGCTGGAAACCACGAGCAGAGAAGATCAAACTAATCTATTCTGCCTTGCAGAAAAGTGAATTATCTCAGGCTCTGTGTCTTGCTCAGCATGTTCAGGAGATTTTTAATCTGCTTTGTGCATGGGCACAGTGAGCTCCCATCTGTTGTAGACGCAGGCACAGCGAGTGGGCATCTAAGGGCAAACTGGCATGTAGAGACACCAGCAGGAAGAAGCACCTGCCATCTTGTGTACCACAGGGGTGTCTGGAGGAGGAAGACCTTCTATGACAAGGTGACCTGCCTAGTAGATGAGGGAAAAGCCATGGATGCTATTTACCTGGACTTTAGTAAAGCCTTTGACACACTGTTTTCCACAGCATCCTGCTGGAGAAACTGGTTGCTCATGGGTTGGATGGGTGTACACTTCTGTGGGTCAAACACTGGTGGCTGGGCTCAAAGAGTTGTGGTGAATGGAGTTAAATCCAGCCAGTGGTTGGTCACCAGTGGTGTTTCCCAGTGCTTGGCACTCTTTAGTATCTTTATCAATGACCTGGATAAGGGGATCGAGTGCACCCTCAGTCAGTTTGCAGATGACACCAGGTTGGGTCGGAATGTTGATCTGCCTGAGGATAGAACGGCTTTGCAGAGGGACCTGGGCAGGCTGGATCAATGGCCCCAGGCCAGTTGTATGAGGTTCAGCAAGACCAAGTGCAGAGTCCTGCACTTGGGTGACAACAAACCCATGCAATGCTCCAGGCTTGGAGGAGAGGGGCTGGAAACTGCCCAGCAGAAAGGGACCTGGCGGTGTTGGTTGACAGTTGCTGAAGATGAGCCAGCAGTGTGCCCAGGTGGCCAAGGAGGCCAACAGCATCTTGGCTGGTATCAGCCATGGTGTGGCCAGTAGGACCAGGGCAGGGATTGTCTCCCTGTGCTTGGCACTGGTGAGGCTGCACCTCAAATCCTGGGGTCAGTTCTGGGCCCCTCCACCAAGAAGGACATTGAGGGGCTGGGGGTGTCCAGAGAAGGGAACAGAGCTGGGGAAGGGTCTGGAGCTCAGGGCTGATAGGAAACAGCTGAGGGAGCTGGGGGTGCTCAGCCTGGAGAGAAGGAGGCTGAGGGGAGACCTTCTGCTCTCTGCAGCTCCCTGAGAGGAGGTTGGGGTGAGGGGGGTCGGTCTCTGCTCCCAAGGAACAAGCGATGGGACAAGAGGGAATGGCCTCAAGTTGTGCCAGGGGGGTTTAGATTGGATCTGAGGAACAATTCCTTCTCCAAAGCAGGCTGCCCAGGGCAGTGATGGGGTCCCCATCTCTGGGGGTGTTTCAAAGCCATGTAGATGTGATGCTGAGGGCCATGGGTGAGTGGTGGCCTTGGCAGTGCTGGGTTAACTGTTGGACTTGATGATCTTAAAGGTCTTTTCCAAACAGAACAATTCTATGATTCTAATGCACAAATGCCTCTCCATGTCCTAAGCACTGTGAGTTGCCTTCCTTTGTTCACATTCTTTATAGGATGAATAAGCTTAGGTTAATTTATGGCCATTTACCAAACATCTACCTTTTTTTTCCCTGATGCTTTGAAGAAATCTCACCTATTAGAAAGACCTCCCAATGAAGACTCTTGACACAGTAATATTGTCCTGAGTAAATGAAAGACAGATTCTTAAGGTAAGTCATCCAACATTCAACTAATTTTTAGAACTCTCTCCTCATAATCCATCTTTCTTTTTGTTCTGGTAGGTAAACACCATCAATATGTCCAATAAATGGGATAAACCAGAGCTGGAGAATTATAGAGAGAGGCCCCCTGTATGCTCTAGAGATACAACGTGTCAGCTGATACAGGAATGACTGATGAAGAGACTGATGAAGCAACGAGATATTTCTAGCTTTGGCTTCAGAATTAATCTGTTGCAACAGATGATGCTGTGATCTGGATAGAAGATAAGTTTCAGAGCAAGCAATAAGTCTCAGGTAGCATCCACGCTTGCTGACTTTTAAAGGAAAAATAACAATGAAAATACATCAGCAAGGTGGTACAGCCCTGGAACATATTACTGGAGGGGTGGGGGATTGGTGGACTTTAAATTTTTCCAAGATGGGCCCAGGCAAAGCCATGACTTCCCTGATCTAGTGTTGGTGATTGTCCTGCTCCCAGCATGATGTTGGATTAGAGGCTCCAGTGCCGCCTGCTGCAATTCTGCAAAATGATTAAAGAAATGACCCATTATCCTGGAACAGAGAAGACCGAGGGGTATAGGAAAGAGGGAGGAAAATGAATCAGCAGTATGGAGAAGGTTGGTGGGATTTAATGTCTCAATGCCACTTATAATGCAAGAACTAAGGAGCACCACATAAAACAGCAGGGTTGTGGGTTCAGAACACAAGCAAAAGAATTTGTCTTTTCCCACAAGGGATAATTAATCCGTGGACCTCCTTGCCAGATGCAGTAACAGATGGCAAATATTTACGTGAGTTTAAAAAAGGAAAGCAAAAGCTCATGGAAGTTCAGTCCATGGAGGGCTGCTGAGCAAAATACACACTGGGAATTATCACAGGGACGACACCGTGTGTTTGCCCATTCTTTCACTTTGCTTTATGCATCATGTGGCTTTCCAAAGGTCTTGATCAGAAACATCCTCACTTCTGCAATGTTCTTCAGCCTCCTGGTTCCTACCTTCTTCCCCCCAGTTGTGGTGGCTCTGTTTGGAGGAATCTCATGGGAAAGGTTGTGGTTTTGAAGGTGAAGATGTTACTAAACTGTCTTGATGTCTCATTAGAAATCCACCCCCTTCTGCTGTGAAAAAGTTGCTTTGTGTTTCTGAGAGGCAGTGGAGAGGCTGCCAGTGAATGAAGTGCAGACCTGTTCCCATTTCCCATGGCACTCACAAAACCATATTTCTATCAGCTGAGACATCTGCTGCAGCCCTTACCTTGTGATTGCATGGGGACTGATAACTTAGAATGAAAACCAGGGAAAGAACAAAGTGCGTCATAAAACCAGATCACCCTCCACAGTCCAGGGTCCAAGGGCAGGAGTTTCTGGCCATGAGAGCAGTTGTTCTTGTTCAGATGGAGTTACAAGGGCACACTTTGAGAGAGATATATGATTACACTGAAAGCAAAACACAAGCTTTAGATACATAAGAGATACAGGCACACAAAAAAAAAAGCAGCCCAGGGATTAAGCTGATAACTAAAAATCACCATCAAATGCCCTAGAACATGAGCCAAGGATGAACCATCTTCTAAGAAATGAATCTCTTAAAAACTACTTTGAAAATACTTTTTCTCAACTGGAAAAGAAAAGCTAGGGAATAAAACACCCACCTCTAAATATCTTATGGTTTCCCTAAACCAACTGAGGAGTCTGATTTCTGCAGGCTGGAGATGTGTTTCTCTCCTGGTTGCATGGTCCCATATCCACCTCCCATAATATACTTGCACCTTAATTCCTGCTTAGATTTTGTGGCATTTCAGTGGGCACAAAAGAGGTAGGAAACAGAGGCTTAATTAATTATTAATTACATTATTAATAGAATAGAATGGACCCCACTGACTGTTGATGTTGCATCTATGCTTCTTAGCATCACTCCTGAATCCCGACTCTGCAGTTTTCTGGAAGATGAAGACCTGGAGTCACCAACTGCTTTTTACACCTTAGAAAACTGAACTGCAATAAAGGAAAAAAAACAAACCCAAAACCTCCAGAGATAAGCACTTTTCATTCTATTTGGTCTCCGAGAACAATATACAAAAGTGATTAATGCTGATTAAGATACCTGTGCTTGTGATGTTGAGGACTGTTATGGAGATAAATATTGACACTATTGTATCTGATCATGCTGTACATATTTAATGCATCTACCATCAGATGGCAAGAGGATCACCCCAATGCAATGAAAGTCACAGTACTAGCAGATCTGTTGCTCCATCATGTGACACCTGGATTGACACCTGTATCAACTGCTAAAATTATCATTCTCTGATCAACTGCTCATGAAGAGAGACTTTTCCACCATCTGCTGTTGCAACCACACTAATGAACATGGCTGGGACTAAGCAATAATAGACCGTCCCTTCCCGAAGTAAAATTGAATATTTTTCCAACTTGCTGGCAGCCAAGAAACTCACTTGGTTGTAATTGTGCTTATGGCTGGTCTTATAGTAAAAACACATGCACCTGTTTAGGTGCACTGCTGAAAATCACCTTGGAGCAGGGAAATTGTAATCCACAGAATGACTGGCCTAATGTGAACATAGAGCTGGTCCAGGAGACATTCCTTCAGAACAACTGGCATAAGATGAGGACATAGCAGAAAATCACCCTATGAATAACTTGGACACAGAGCCAAAACCATTCAGGAAATTAATCTGGGAAAGTAAAATGAAAATCAACTGCATGACCTGTTCAAGAAGAGGAGTGCTGCATATGATAAAGAATCTGAACCAGCAGGGGTAGTTGTAGGTACAGGAACATGTCAAGAGATCACCATGGTAAAAGGAGAGGATGTGCTTGGTGGAACAGCTTGGGTTGGATCCTGCTTGTCCAGGTCAGGATCCTGGTGCCTTCCCAGCTCAAATATTTGGGTTTTTTCCTTGAGAGAACCAAGGCATAAGGAATGGTGATGTATTCTCTGGGTCTTATCACCAGATAAGGAGACAATCATGTGTAGGGTTGGGAGGAGATGAGAGAGTGCAAGACCAGAGGCTCAGGAACACTTATGGATTTACCACCGTAGATACGAACCACATGAGATGCAGGCACTGAAATGACATATTTTCAGATTGTTCAGTCTAAATTGAGGTTTACCTTCAATTAGGAAAGAATCCAGAACAAAAATTAAGAATAAATTCTCCAGGATTACAAAGAAAAACAGAGCAGAAGATAAGATGTGTAAGAGCACCAATAACAACAAAAAACCCCCTGTTTGTCCTCAAAGAGAGAGAAGAAATCCCCATTTCTCAGGTTCTGCTTGACAGTTTTTTGTTTATGAAATCCAGAATTGAATTATATCCTAAATATGACTAACAAGTGAATTAAAGAGGAAGGCAGCAATATTTGTGAGAAGAAAAGCTCTTTTCCTTCAGGCTGGTTTCTTAGGTCTATTGGTATAACACCGTGATTCACCAGCTGAAGAAAATGCTGTATCTAGAGAAGGTTTCTGTGAGACAAGCTGGCCCAAGGCATTACACTGCATTGTTTCTTCTTGCTCATTTCCTGCAATTTGCTAACAAAGGCAGCTGTTGCTAAAACCAGCTTCAATCAGGACATGGGTCTTGGAAGTGCAAATAAGTCAGTGAAGACGTCTCAGAAGCAAAGGTGGGTATGGGGCTTCAAAGTGCTCTGTCCATGTTGGAGATTACTCATGTCCAAGAAATATCTCTTGCCTTGATACGTCTAAATAGCTTAGGAAAAGCTTCTGCTTCAATTTGAGAGGTGGCTGAGTCTGGGCAAGCCCAAAGATTTTACCTAAAGCTGTGGAAATGGAAGCAGAAGCTGGCATGAGTTCTGGGAACCACCAGTCATCTTCTGTTATGAGGTTGTTTTAGCACCACCATCATTTTCCCTTGTGAAAGCAAGGGGTATTGTAAGAACCATTCTTTAAATCAGACTGCCCCAGCAGGTATTTGTTTAACACATTGTCTTGTTCTCATTTGTTTTGAAAGCAAGCTGTATTGCTATAAAAGGATCCTTCGGGGTGATTAGCTGTATACCCAAGTTAGCAATGATTCCCAATGGATGTGGAGGACACTCCTGGGGTGTCATGCTGCCTTTGCTGCTAACAGATGACATGTCATAGGAGGGCTGCCAGCTGTATAATGTAAGGGGCCCATATGGACTGCACCAGCTTTACGAGGATTCACTAATTTTCTTTTCTAGCTGAGCTAGCTGGAATTGCTGCCTTTCTACCAGGAGCCCTACAAGAGCTGGCTGAGGTCTTTCAGCTTGTGACTTTTTTGCTGAGCATGCTGGGGGAGCAGAGTATGGTTACTAGAGCTGGGTTCCCACCATGCTACCACATTCTCTTCACTATCATATTCAAACCCTTCACTCTGCAATCATAGGAGTGTGGTGGGTACTGAGGAACAATATTGATTTCACTCATTTGGTCGTACCTGAGAAGAGGGTTTCCATTCCACCCAGCCACTCTTTTCATGGGGACACTGGTGTTACTGGTAAGCTGGACATTATTGTCCCTTTTCCAGCACTCTCACTTACATAGGTTCAGGGCTTTCAGAGGCAGAGCTTGACTTTATTCACATGATAAAATGCTATTAAACAGCTATCATCATCTCACTGGGTTTTGACTCCTATAATGTCATTATCACTCCCAGTAGCCTCTTCTCAAAAAAAAGAAAAAAATTAAAAAAAAAGAAAAAAAGAAGAGATCTGAGTACATTTTTGGAAATGCTAAATGCTGAGAACTCTGAATCTGTTCTCCCCTCCAGGGACCTTGACAAACAGTTTGTCATAAAACGCAGAGGAGTGAGTACGTGGAACCTGGCAATGGTCTGTTGATGAAGAGTAATCCTTAGTCTGGGATGAGATGCCACTCCACTTTGTCAGGTTATAGTTATTGTGGAGCAGATGTGCTGCACATAGATGTGTTCATTTGCTGAGAGTGTAACATCTTGCTAAATAAAAATGAAATGTAATTTTAGCCCAAGGTTATTATTGCCATTCCTTATTCTGTGCTTATTACGAAAAGCCAATCGACTGTGTCCTAAAAACCCCCTTGGGATTGTCTAATCTATTCTGCATCTTAAATTTCTTTGACTTATTCCGCTTCTTAAACTTCTAATATTTTCTTCTGCTTCATAAGATGAAGCTTTTTATTAGGGTTCATAGTGTAGTGATGAATAACTTTGCAACAGATTTTAATTTTTTGACTAAATATCCTTTTTTTTTGCTGTTCTGTGAGTCTAATGGGCACCTCTGTGGATTTTTGTTGACATGTACTCCAGAGGACTCCAGGAACTGTGGCAATGGAGATGTAGGAGCAATGCCTTAAGAGATGTCTCCTAGTATAGAAGATGCTGGTGGGAATCTGGTGAGCAAAAGCTGGTGGCTAGGCTGGTGCTGTGGGGGCCTCAGAGGTCCTTGTGCCCTCCCTGGGCATGGAGAAAGGTCCAGCAGCTAGGCAGGGGAGTCCTGCCTGAGCCTGGTGGTGTTTCCTGGTGGTGTTTCTATTAAAAATTAGTTTAATGGTCCAATGGTTAGGAATATGATGGGATAAAGGTTGGACTTGATGACCCTGGAGGTCCCTTCCAACCATAATGATTCTGTGATTCTATGATTCTATGATTCTATAATTCCTTTGAGGGTAGGGTCAGACAGACACTTTCTGCTGTTTTTACCCAAACACCAACCATCTTACACAACAAAAGTGTGCTTATTATTCCATAAACAATTAAAACATCTGCTTATCCGGGCTCAGATTTCCCATCACAATACAAAAGAGTGACAAACAACCCCAAAAACATCATTGTAGCCCATTTTTTATGACCTTACCCCAGACAATCTTGCAGATGTGCCAGGATGGGGTGCTGTGACCTTGTTCAAAGCATTCCCTCCAGCTGCAGACACTGCCTTGAGCTCTGAATGAATTATTTCCCTTTCTCCCTTTAATTACACCAGATTTTCTGGTTCTGTTCAATGAGGCTGGAGCATAAATGGTTGCTCACACCTGACCCTACCAGTGTCTGTTCAGCCCCCTCCCCCTGTCATCTCCGCTGGCCCAGAATTCATTCTGAGAGCCTGTGGCATTTGATAATGTTTAGCAATAGATCATATAGGAGGTGTTTTATGATTAATGGCATTTGGAAAAATATCAGATAGCCTGGGAAGTTTTACACCCTCTCTATTCACATGCCAGCAAGTGAAGATTTGCAGGGTGAGGTAATGTCTCTTATTAAACCAACTGATACAACAGTAAAGAAGAGAAATGGTTTGGAGCATTCAACATCTTCAAGTCTTAACCAGAAACTGCAGATTTCGAGCAAAGCTCTGGCTGGGAATAGTTGAGCTGAGTTCCACTTCATTTTTTTCCAATCCGTTTGAAATAAAAGGGTGGTTGGTGAAAATGTGAGGTGTGGTGGCTAATGTGGGGTAAAAGGTATTGCTGGAGCAAGGAGCAAGTAGTCAGTGGGAATCCAGAATTAGCTCCATGGTGACCTTGTGGACCCATTGCCCATCAGCTGTTCTAGCCTGTCCTTCACTTCCATCCCAAGGAAGTTCTCCATGCTCTGAAATTGCAATGCAAGCCATGCTCCCAAGGGAGGACACAGAGCAGACTTACTGAAAAAGGTGTTCTGGAGTTGAACTAAAAGTAGATGCTCCTGATGGAGCCAGCTTTTCCTCCAAAATCTCTAAAGGCCCCTAGAGTTCTGATGAATCAGTTTGCTCTTGAAGCTGAACAAAAGTGCTAAGCCTTCATGTTCTCCTTCGTGCACAGACCCAGATGGAGACAGCTCCTGCAGAACAGATTTTTTAGGGCAGGATCCTTTTAAAGGGCAGGTTGACCTAGAAAGAAGAGACTGGCAGTGGAGAAACCTTGGTGTGGATCATCAAAGTATGAGACAAGCTTCACCCACCACTAGCAAGGGCTGGATTCAGATTCTAGGAGCTGTGAATGCTGAGTTGGTCTGGCACCCCTACATCTGGATGAGGGAGATGAAACCACTCTGTTCTTCCGTGAACTTGTTTTGCCAAAGTCAGATTTACTGTCACTGGTCCTGCTGGAAAGACCCCAGTGACAGGGGCAGGCTCACCACTTGCTGTCACCAAGCCCTCTAAGAGCTCCTTCTGTGTTTGGCTATGTCAAGACTGCACGTGACGCAGAGGTTTATGCACAGCCCTTGTAGCTCACAGGAGGCCTCCCAAACAGACCTCCCTAACTCCTCTTTAAAAAATAAACCTGACCTTTGTCTGAGGTTATGTCCTGTTGCTCTACACCCAAGTGTCTAATTGCCTAAGGCTAATTCTCTTTAAGAAGAAGAGCCCTGAATATGAAGATCTGAAGAACTTCTTTCCCATTGTGTTTTAATGGGAAAGAAGTTCTTCAGGTCTTCCTATGTCTCCATACACAATAAGAGAAAATAAGTGGAGACTAAACCCATTTTAGGTCTTCCCCAGTCTCTCGGAGGCACATCTCTCTTCAACCTAATGCACATGGGGTAGTTCTTCTCTCCTGGGCTCCAGGAGGCTCCAGGAGGCTAAGCCAAGAGTTGAGGAATGATTCTGTACTTTTCAGAGGAGCGAGCCCCGAGGACACTGCAAACTGGTGAGGGCTGGAAATGTGAAGATGTCTTGCCTTGGCCTATTGATATCTCCTCTGAAGCTCCCAGCTGGTGGATGCAGGCCCATGTTGAAAGGCAGAGCTGCTTGCTCTTCACTGTGGGTCACATTATGGTGTCAGGACTCAACACTCGGGACTGAGATGAATGGGTTTATGCTGCAGCAATTCATTGTCAGCGTGTGTTGCATAGAGCTTCAGAGCTCTGGTCCTAGGAGCAGAGAGAAACTGAGTTGGCCACCACTTGAAGACATTTTAGCTCCCATTTCCTATTAGAAGGAGGGCAAGAAATGGGAGCTAACAAGGAAAGTTGAGGCACTCTTCCCTTCTCTGGTAAGTCTGTGCCCTGGCTTACGGAGGTGGCTCTTCTGAGTTGGCTGCCATAGTCATACCTGCTTGTGACCTCCCTCAGTCTTCCAGAGTGGGTGATTCTCCAAGGAAGAAGACAGTTGGAGATCCTAGCACCTGAGAGCTGGGCAGCCAGAGCATTCCCAGTCAGTGAGTAATGGGTCTTCGACATTTATTCCAGGCCCTTTGAAAGAACTGAGAAGCTCCAAGACCAAGCTTCAGAGCTCTGTGTGCTGGGCACTGAGGCTTCCTGATGTTAAACAACGAGCAAAGCCTTCCAGAGTCCTGCCTCTGCCAGACAGCTTGCGTGCCCTGAGATTTTCAGCTGGAGGGCCAGCAAGTTAGTGCTAGACCAAAGCCTCTGTTTCCCAGCAAGAATAACACACAAATACTGAAAATGACTGAGCAGAGGCTGTGTAGAGTTCATAAAATGAGCAAGAACCACCACAAGGATGCAGCTGAGAGAACGGAAGGTGAGATCCCAGGTCAGACCTACATAAGGTCCTACCTTTCAGAAGTGTCCTCTGTTGTGAGTGGTCATAGAATCATAGAATCATTCTGGTTGGAAGGGACCTCCAGGGTCATCAAGTCCAACCTTTATCCCATCATATTCCTAACCATTAGACCATGGCCTCATGGTCCATTCATTTCTGAAGACAAAGGCAGAATGAAAGTCAATGTTTTGAAGCTTTGGAAGCTTCCAAATTGTCGTGGGTGATATTTTACCAATGAATGCCAGCTGGTGCTGGATCAACTGAAAATGAGATGGGATTTCTTTCTGTCTTTGGAGAAGAAGGTCAGCCTGGAGGGAAAGTGCAGCAGGACATGATGAGATCACCACCAACAGAAGGGAACACACACTGCGGGGCACAAAATCCTGACCAGCACCTCAGACTGAATATTTGTTGTGCAAAAGGCCAACAGTTTGAAAATGTAGTGTGGTGAGGAGAAAAGGACCGTTGATATTTCAGTGTCACGTACAAGCCATAGGCAGGTATGGCCAAGTTCCTGAACAGCTTCGGGTACTGGACCATGTCTGCAGGAAAGACAGAGCATCCCTGACAGTCCTTGGTAAATTGGGGAGAGAGAGACTTCCTTCCTGAGTCTCCTGGAGTAATCAGTGTAATCATGAACACTGGGCCAGGATGTAGAGAGGTGGCACCTTGGAGGCACCAGTGCTCCTGGCAGCCCTGCTGCACCCACCATGGGCTTCAGAAGACTTTCTGGAGCCCCCAGGAGCTCTGGGCTTACTAGGAGATACTTCATGATTCATCCTATGATTCATTGCTTGTGAATCAATGAACTAACTCCCTTCCCACACATTAGATGTTTTATTGTACAAAGTCTAAGGAAAGACAGAAGAAGATGGGAAGAGATGTTGCAGACATTTTAATGATCTCTTCCCATGTCTAATGGGAAGGGGGTTAAATGTTGAATTCCGTAACTCTTCAACATTTTTTTATAAGTACTGCTTGGGGTGGTCACAAGTAACCATATTAACTGTGAAACTGTCCAGTCCCTGCTTGAAAGTTCTGAATTTAGCAGGGTTGTAAAATCTCAGGGCAATGAACCCAAGCTGGTAATCTGCAGATGGCTGAAACCACCTCCGTGTAATGACAATTCATGTTTGTGTCTGTGTGATGCAAGCCATGCACACATGAATCACGGGAACTCCAGCCTGATATGCAAGCACAGATAGACAGTGGATCAACCAGTCAAATTAATAAAGCAAATACAATTTACAACTGTTAAAAATTAACAGTGATGTCCTCTGCTCGGGATGTCCTGTGGGTTTGGTTTCTGCCTGTGTCCCCACTATCTCAGGAATATTTGCACCTCTGTTTGCTTATGAGACTGTCTAAAGTTTGTGGACTGGGTGGGATGGAGTTTTCTTTTGGGAGTTTTCTTTGCCACGGTAACCCCTGAGAAGTTGCAAGCTCACAGCCTGGGATATCTCAGATCATAGCTCTTCAGCTTAAACAACATCAACTTCTTTCAGCCTTTCTGTTTCCCACGCATGTTCACTCTTATATGCACTTTATAAACACTTATATAAAATATATCTGGCCTGTACTGGGCTATTGGCACCTTCGAACAACTCGGTTGCTCAAATCACACAATTTGAATGCAGCAGTGAGAAGTTCACTGGAATCCCTCCCAGCGTGTCTGGATCTCAAAGAAATGGAGGTGGTGATGAAGGCTCAGCTGGTTCCCAGATGGTACCACAAACACGTATCTCAAAAATCTGTCTGTTCCTCCACGTGTCCTATCCTGATCACCAAACCACATCTGTGCCAGCCCCAGGACCTCACCCATCTCCTTGTGGACTGGTACCATCTACAGCCTGGGATCTGTGGGCATCAGAGCGTGGGGAAACTCAATAAATGGGCTGAGACATCCCAGACACTCAGCTTTTCACCCTGAAGGTGTCTCTCTGTGGCCCATCTTGGTCCAACCTGGTTGCCTACAGAGCAAAATGAGGTACTTGAGGCCATGGTCTATTGGTCTAGTGGTTAGGAATATGATGGGATAAAGGTTGGACTTGATGACCCTGGAGGTCCCTTCCAACCAGAATGATTCTATGATTCTATCCTACTCTGGGTGGAAGGCTGAGCAGGTTGGGTGTTGCTGGCAGGTCATACTCAGCAGTGCAGCTTGCTACAACTGCTTTTCTTACCCAAATGCAAAGTTGAAGTGTGGTAGCCACCATCTGCTGCTCCTAGCCCATTATTTCTCCTGCTTCATTTCTCCTGGCTTATTTCAAGCCAGCCTGCCTTGAAAACAGGGAAGGGGTCAATCAGATGAGCAGCAAGCCATGTAAATCCTGGGAATGCAGAGGCATCTCTGGGGGACACCCTGGCTTAGCAGGACCTGCCTTTAGCTTCTTGGGTCAGGCATCTTTTTATCACTTTTTCTTGCCTTGAAGCAGAAGGTGAGGCTTTAAACTGGAAGAGGGTAGATTAAAGTTAGACACTTGGATTAAATCCTTCACTATGAGGGTGGTGAGAGCCTGGCCCAGGGTGCCCAGAGAAGCTGTGGCTGTCCCTGCCTGGCAGTGTCCAAGGCCAGGTTGGATGGGGCTTGGAGCAGCCTGGTGTGGTGGGAGGTGTCCCTGCCCATGGCAGGGGGGGGCACTGGGTGAGCTTTGAGGTCCCTCCTAATCCAAACCATTCTATGATTCCCTGTGTAACTTTGGGTTTATTACCCCATCCTCTTGTAAAAATCCACCTGGAGAGTGTTTGCGCCTCTCTCCCAGGAGATGGCAGAAGAGTCCTCATGATGGAGAGTAACAGTCACCGCAGGCTGTCCCTTGGCTGGGTGAATGATGTTTTAGGAGTGGGAAAAATCAGGGAGCTGTTGAGGCACGATACAAATGATCAAAATGTGACAGATTTACAGCCAAGGCTTTTCATGCTCTCCCTAAATTTATGCCCTAGTGCTTTGCACAGAGTGATGTGTTATGGCTTGGTTTTGTGCCATATGTCCCTCAGATGAAGCAAAATGAAAAGTCACTTATAATGCATCCTTCAGCTGGGGGCAAAGGAGGTTGTAAATGGCTGGGCTGTCTGTGGGGAAGATCTTGGGTCAGGAATGATGGGATGACAGTGCCAGTGTTTAGCTTAGAACTCAGACTGCAGGGCTGAATTCCCCAAAAAGGGGTCAAAATATTCACATTTTACAAGTCTGTGGGTGGGGGATGGCAGAAACGGGGTCTGAGGAAGTCACAGTGCCACCCAGCTCAGACCAAGCTCCTGCACCTGACAAAGTGGGACTGTGCACGTCAGAAAAAGGGCTCCCAGGTAGCAGCACAAAGTGCATTGGAGTGGTTGCAAGCAAGTCACAGCTGCTCCAGCCCAGGCTTTACATCTGCTAAAATGTTCACAACATGATGCTGAGGTCCCTCGCAGGCATCAGGCTGCCTGGTCACCCACCAACCAACAGTGGCCGTGCATGGTGTAAGTTTCACCCAGCCCATGGATGTGGAGGGGCACCAAACCTGACACAGCCAACAAACCAAAGGGTGTTTTAGATGGCCAACATAAAGAACATGGGCCTCACCCTCGCAGTTTCATAGCTGGGGAGGTTTTCTGCTGCACAAGAGGCCTGGTTCAGATCCCTCTATCCTGAGCCAGATGTTCCACCTCCTGGAACAACGCCCTCATCGGCAAGTTCCAGGCTGTTCTCCAGCAAGTTGCTCTTGATCTAGGAGACTGATCTATCTCTCTTCAGCTCTAGGAATATTTAACTACTTCATAGGATGCTGAATATCCGTAACAGGCAGGAGAGAAAAAGCCTCATTGTAGGATGTGTGAGATCTGCTCTTCAAGGCTTTTCATGTAGGGGAGCAAAGATCAATTATGAACAACTTAATTGTCTTCTGCTCTTGGCTATCCATCAGCTTTTGAAACCTACAGGCTGATATTACACACATTCCAGCTCTACCCCACAAAAACAGGGAAACCAAACACTAAGGACGTGTCTTAGACAAGCGCAAAGTTCATCAAGTTGTCTTAACTCTGCCCTCTAAGGATGCCACGACGGAGGAGGAATAAAACTGATCGGTGTGGTTTAAAAACCACTTTATTTGAAACTATAAACCCGCAGCCACAGAAGTAGTTGTGGTTTCTTTGTAGGGATTAACTGGGTTACTTAGTCATGCTGCATTATTTTTTTTTGAAGCGTTGGTTTTGTTTTGCTTTGTCTGTGAGGTCTTTGCATTTACTCCTTCACACCTTGCTCAGCTCCCAGTCTAAATTTGATTAATTCGGGAGTTTCCTAGAAGATCAGAGGCAAAAAGCTGAATGATACCAAAATCTTATTTTCTTTCAAGGTGTATAGATAGCTGCCCTTTCATTTGAACAAAGACCTTCTATCTCATTTTTCATAGGTAAGTGTAACACTATTGCAAATAAAAATAACGTGTGAAAAAAATCTCTCTTGCTGGATCAAGAATCTGAACTCTTTAACTGTTTCCAAGATCACCGTTCAAACTGAATTAATACTTTAAAAGGACATTAATCTGCCTGTGACCCTGAAATGCTGTAGCGAAGGATTTTTGTTGTTACACATTAGCTCTGCCCAGGAATTTCTTAAAGCATTTAGGAATTCAACATCACTTGCCTCTGATGGTGAATAAGCCATGAAATTAGCTCCACAAACCCTCTTGCATATCAAACCAACATATGAAACTATGAGAAAAAAGGTATTTTCAGTGTTTTTCAAGCTGCAATTTGTTGGTGCAATTGAGTCTGGTTTCTGCTTGGAAATGTTTCTGCTAGAACCTGACTGGCAGCCACAAGCACCAAGTTCGAAATTTAGCAACCCCTGGATAAATCTCTGCTCAGGAGGTCTTGAAATTTAAAGAAATTTAAGTTAAACTGGTGCTTACCTGGCTCAGCCTCCCTACTGAGAAATAATAAATCAAAGGGGTCAATGAAGAGCATCTTTCGAGTGGAGGACAAGGGAAACAGAAGGGTAAATTGCTTAATATATAAAAAATCAGTTCTCTTTTAAAAAAGTAGCACTGTTTGGCTGCTTGCTCTGAATTTTGATGAGACAGCCCCTAGTCCCTCAGACTGCTGTCCCCCTGCTGGCACCTGGGCACCGCAGGACCGAGACCTTGATAGGCTGGAGAGTTGGGCTGGAGAGTTGAGAAACTTAATGAAATTCAACAAGGGCAAGTGCAGAGTTTTGCATCTGGGGAAGAACAACCCCATGCACCAGTACAGGCTGGGAGCTGACCTGCTGGAGAGCAGTGTAGGAGAAAGGGACCTGGGGGTCCTGGTGGACAGGAGGATGACCATGAGCCAGCAATGTGCCCTTGTGGCCAAGAAGGCCAATGGCATCCTGGGGTGCATTAGAAAGGGGGTGGTCAGTAGGTCAAGAGAGGTTCTCCTCCCCCTCCATCCTGCCTTGGTGAGGCCACATCTGGAGTCCTGTGTGCAGTTCTGGGCCCCACAGTTCAAGAAGGACAGGGAACTGCTTGAGAGAGTCCAGCGCAGAGCCACAATGATGATGAAGGGAGTGGAACATCTCCCTTATGAGGAAAGGCTGAGGGAGCTGGGGCTCTTTAGCTTGGAGAAAAGGAGACTGAGGGGGGACCTCATCCATGGTTACAAATATGTAAAGGGTAAGGGGCAGGACGATGGAGCCAAACTTTTTACAGTGATGAGTGATGATAGGACAAGGGGCAATGGATGCAAACTGGAGCATAGGAGGTTCCATGTGAATCTCAGGAAGAACTTCTTTCCTGTGAGAGTGCCAGAGCACTGGAACAGGCTGCCCAGAGAGGTTGTGGAGTCTCCTTGGCTGGAGACATTCAAACCCCACCTGGATGCGTTCCTGTGTGATGGACTCTAGGTGACCCTGCTCTGGCAGGGGGGTTGGACTGGATGAGCTTTCGAGGTCTCTTCCAACCCCTAGGATTCTGGGATTCTGTGATTCTGTGAGGTGTGGATCCTGTGGGGCAGAAGGTCCTGGCCCTGTCGCTCTGGGCTGGCTCTCACAGCTTGCTGCACGCCCTCTCTGCACCTGGATCTGCTCCCAGGAGTGATGCAGGCAGCACACAAAATGCCCCATGACTCAAATGAGAAACCATCCATGTCCTTGCTTTGTTGCCTAAGGCTAGAGTGACCCCTCAGCACAGGTCCATGCTGACAGGGGTAGATGGCCCATGCTCTACACATCCTCTCCACTTCAAAATGTCTTCTGTGTTCTTGCAGGCTTCCTGTAGATAATATAGACCCCTTTGAAAACATGCTTTGATTATTTTTTGCCTTTTTTTCTCTTTCTGTCTGCTCTCCCAGTCAGGGTAGGCTTCCTCTGCAAACAGCTCCAGGGGGGAGCAGCCAGGGGTGCTCAGACACCAAACAGAGCTGTATTTTCTGCTGTCACATCCTTCCCCTGCAATCTCAACTCTGCTAAAGGGGTAGGGCAGGCAAAGGCTGTGCACAGACATTTCTGTCTCTTCCTGCCACCGATCACTTGGGTTTTTTGCTTAGGAAGATGAATTTCTAGATTTTATTTGAACTTTTGAGATTTTTTTGGCTGGGTTTAGCTTAAAAGAACTCCCATCTTCTTGGAGTGAGAGGTCAAAGCTGTGGCCGGGGGGGGAAGTGCCACGGGATGCTCTGAGGCTCCATAGGATTCACCCTAGGGCAGAAGAGTGGCCTCCCTTCAGGAGGAGATAAAAGTTTGTGCATTAAAAAGTGGAAGTGTCAGAACTAAGATGCTGCTGCTGTATAAGGGGAATATGCAGAACAAAGGTCAGAAAAAAAGGTTGAACACCACTAAACAATTAGCAGTGTAGAATGGCATTTGCCTTCTCTCTTTCTTCTGCAGAAATTGGTCTCTGCTGGAAATGAGGTTAATGGCCTTCTCCTCACAGCAGGGATCTTGGATGCAACCTGCCTTTCACCAGCTCGGGATCACAGTAGCACAGGAAACCACAGCTGGGAGAGAAGTTCCCTTATCTCACGGTGTTAAAAACGGACTCATTTTGCCATAATGCAGAATTCTGGATTACTCTATCCCTGTTTTTTCAAGGAATGGCTAAAACATCTGAAGCGTTCCCTAAGATCTTTGCCCTAGTTCACTTGGAATTAGTTACTCTGAAAAAAACAAAGTGAAAATTTGTTCCCTTTGTTTAGCCATGGTGGATAGAAGCTGTTCTTCAGGTTGCCAACAGCCTGGCAACTGTGCACCTATCATCACCAGTACCATCAAAGTCATGGCCAGAAATTTCATGCTTGACTTGGCTGAGTGCTTTAAATTTATAAAAAAATATTATTAAAAATATAAACACAGCTTCAGGATGTGCAATGTGCTCCACGGAACAGTTCTGGTTATTCATCGATTATTGATTATTCACTGATTATTGAAATAATTGGTTATTATTCTATTTATTAAGCAACTCTCAGATAAAAGAAAGATTGACATGTGGTAAAAAGATTGCCTAGGAAGACATCTAGCCTGGTTTGTAATATACACATGAGATGCACAAATTCAGACCATTCAGATCATGGATGGAGTGGTTGTTGATCATCAAGAAGCCGTTGATGTGCAAACTCTTCTGCTGTCCAGGACACCGTAGTGCAAAATGAGATTCCAGCCCCTTGTGCCATGGATAGGTGAGTGTGGCAACTGGAAATGGGCAAGGGAAAATCATTTCAGCTTCCCAGTAACTACCAGTGAGGAGAATGATACTACCCAATCTGCTTCCCTTTGTGGTAGGGTGCTGGTTGCTCCAGGCTCTCTTCATGCTTAGACAAGTGAAAGTAGCATTGTTTGTTCTACTACCTGCCCACAAATGTTGAAAATTACTTTTTTAAAGGGAAAAATGAATCTATTTTTAATTTTCAGTGGACCCTCTTAAAATTAAGTGATGTTTGAAAACAACTAATTTTGTTGTTGGGAAAATGATGGGGGTTTTCACTATTTTTGTGATTTTCATGATTTTCATTATATTTTCATTATTTTCATTATTTTTCATTATTTTCATGCAAATCTTGCAAAATACAAACAATGCCTTTTTTTTTTCCCTTAAGGGATTACACATCTGCTTTTCAGTAGACCTGTGCCAGAAACATCCTATCACCTGCTGGAAGTAAACCAAGTGAACAGAAACCTTTTTGCTGTTAGTGATCACTTCTCATCAAGGAAGTGGACGTAAAGAAAACATTTGCAAGGTGAACAATGAAATAACAATGAAATAATGATCCACCAAACTCAAAATAGTGACTGAAATATACTTCCCCCATGGATCCCACTCATTTCCTTCTCCTTTAGGCATGTGCTATCAATAAAGATCTTGCCCTTCACGTTTCCAACCTAAATGTGCCATGTCCAGGCACTCTGGTTGCCAAATCTCAGCTGCTGATCTCTCACCTGCTGCTGGCAATAGGAGGGAGCTGAGAAATTCCAGGTCAGGCATTATTCTCTGATTCATTTTCATAGGGGTGATTGTAAACGGGATGTTGGATCCCACCGGCTGATCATCTCCCAGAAGGCAGAACCTGATACTTCATACTTCACCCTGAGTGTGAACATCTGCGGATCACTTTGCCAGCCTGCAGAAGGAATATGCAGAAAATAAGCAGAAATATGCAGAAAAGCAAACAACACTGTCTGCCTCTTTCTGCACAGATGGCATTTTCACCACAAAAATGGAGGTGACTTCTGTTTTTTTCTGTTTTTTCTCATTTTCCCCCCCCCAGCTAGATGATGGACATTACCAATTCTATTGCTCCTAATGGAGATTTATTCTGAAATATCTAGTCAATACTCACTGCTGACAGCAACTGCTGGAAAACCTTTTGTGCCTTTCTCTTGGCGAGATTATCCAGGCTGGGAGCTGACAAACCCAGTACCTCCATGGAATCACACCTGCTCTACACCAGCAAGGTTGTGCCTTTGGTTTTTCTACTAAATTTACAAAGTGAAATTTCACCTGAGCTTCTCTCTACTAGGACAATATCACTACATTTTCCCGACAGGTCCCTGAGGTGATGTCCTGAAAGAGAACAAAAAAAACCCCCAAAACAACAAAAAAACCCCAAAACCAAGAAATACTGGAAAAATTTTCATTCTTTTTAGGGTAGAAAATCAAAGGGAAGTTGGGAAGAGTATCCCAGGGAGTTTTTGCTCAGATCTGTGGTGAGGCTTGCAGAAAATTCTTCTAGATGAGAGCATTATTATTTAAACCCCTGCGGTGGCATTGTTTAAACAGCGGAGCCGTTAAACCCGCGACGGAGGCGAAGGAGGCGGCAAAACGCGCATTTCTGGTGCAGAAGGGTGACATGAGATGGAGATGGGAAAGGAAAAGCAGCCATCATGGGCTTCACGCTTCAAGCATCTGTTTCCACAGTGCTTCTCACAAGGCCCTGAGCCCTTCTGAAAGGGGAACTCGTAAATAATTAAAGTCTGAGATCTGCTCACCGGGAAACTAGCAAAGAATGAGTGGGCTCCTGCTCGCCTCTTAGGCATTCTGGCTGGGGGGCATTTTATTTGTATAGCAGACTGCAATGCTTGTCAGTTGATATCCTGGGTGTAGATGGAATTTCCCAACAAAAGATTGCATTAAACCTATATTAAAGCAGAGTTCAGGCTGAAAGAACAGGCCAATTGGGGAGGGTTAAAAACCACCACGGGGATGTTGTTGTTGCATATGTGACAAATTCAAGAAATTCCAAGTGAATACTGCACATCAAAATAATCCACTCGTAGTTAGGGAAGAAAATATGTTAAAGCACTTCAGATTGCCCTAAATCTTTCCAAAAGTATTTTGTGGCTCTGCTGCCAACTCCTGCTATCTTTAAAAACAAACCCACATGTTCTGCAATATTTTGTGCCTAAGAAAGTAACTCAGCTGTGAAAAAAAGCCTTATCTGGTTGTGTAGATTGCAAACATCCCAGTTATCTGTATTCCAATGTCTTTCAAGTGCAACCTTAACTGAATAATTTGAGCTTATTGTACTTGTTTTGAGAAAATTATCTCATCGTGCAGTAATTACGACATCCTTGTAAGACTGATTGAAGAAAGACAAGCTCAGAGAGGAGTTATGAATGGTTCTCTGTCAAACCAGGGTGTTGTACCAAGTGTGATTCTGCAGGAGTCTGCGTGAGCCAGCACTGTTCAATATTTCCATTTAACACCTTGCATCGAACAGATTTTGCTTACATTTGCAGATGAAAACAAGCTGTGAAGGATGTACAGGGAGACACGTTGGAGTAAGAGTGGTTTTTCCCAGCAGCCTGGGGATGGAGTCCTTTATTTTTTATTGAATACTGTTGAACACAAGCAGGTAGATGCCATGTAACTTCAGCAGGAGCACCTGGCTCCATGTAACCACATGGGAACTACTGGTCATGGAGCACTTCAGCAAAAATCTGGGGATTATTATGGATTAAAGATTTGATGTGAGATGTGAAATTGAAAAAAAACCTCAGGGTAAATAGCATAACCAAGGGCTGTGGAGGAAATAGCATTTCCTTGGCAAGGGAGAGGAAGGAGAATAGCTTAGAACAAAACCAAGACTGAGGATGACTCTTCAGGCTCTTCTTCATAGCAGAAAAAAGCAGCTTGTACCATGGGGACCACTTTTTAACTGTGCCCACAAAACTTAAACTAATGTTGATGCAACAGCAGGTAATTCCCATAAACCTGTATGACAGGAGCAAGATTTTGGGATTCTCACCTCTGGGAGGGTGGTCAGGCACTGGAATGGGCTGCCCAGGGAGGTGGTGGAGTCACCATCCCTGGGGGTGTTCAAAAAACGGATTGATGAGGCACTTGAGGCCATGGTCTGATGGTCTAATAGTTAGGGATATGATGGGATAAAGGTTGGACTTGATGGCCCCGGAGGTCCCTTCCAACCAGAATGATTCTATGATTCTATGACCTTTGCTATACCCATGGAGCTGCCTTTAGCACATCCCACCCCTCGCAGGAGGACACACAGTGCTTGTGTGTCAGCAGCTTTTACTGGAGTTGTCTGTGATGAGGGATGATGAGTTACCTCCGGCATCCCAGACCTGCAGTATCGCAGGGATTAACAGGCACAGGGCTCCAAATCCAGTGCTCTTCATAGTGATTTGTGTCACCTTCTGTCACCCTCTTTGGAAGCTGCTACCACTCTGGTAATTCCCAGAGAAATCTCGACCCACAAATGGTGTAAGTATAATCCTCAGAGAGACAGGCTCATAATATCATCCCCTCCCACAAGTCTTAATCCTAGATGAAATTCCTTGACATCATAGATAATGGTCCTCATAACTCCCAGCCTGTGTGACCCCCTAAAGTGGAATAGCACTCTCTCAGTAATTTCAGACTTTGAACAGTTATTTTATGATTTTTTTCCCCAGATGGAGATGCAAGTCACAGTCATGATGGTCTGTTCCAGGTCCAGGTCGTCTAAAACTCTTGCTCGATGAAGGTTGGGCTGAAATGTGAATTTAGTCCTTTGTGGGGTTATACAAGGCACATCTTCCCAGAGCAGTAGAAGTGCACAGTATTAATCCTAATTTTGAGGCCAGGAGACATGTGAAGGAAAGGTATCATGTAGGTTCTTGACTATGTACTGTGAAATGACACAGAAGATAAGAAAAGTGATCTTTAAGCAGTGCCTTCTACGTTGTTTTGGTTTCTAGCATAGGTAGGGAGAGCACCACGTGCTGCTGGTTCCCTGGCCAGGAGACCAGATGAGGGAAGACCTCAATAGAACAACTTCTTGCTCACTTAAAATGCACGATGGGGCTGGATACAGGAGTGTGGGACACCACGGAAGGTCCATAGCCCACAGCATCTCTGGTTCAGCGTGCCATCGGCAGGATGAAATTCCACATCCTTGCCCCTTTGTGCATAAAACCAGGAGGGATTAAGCCTGGAGATAACACTGCTTTTCTCATCTACCTGCAGCCTCAGCGAAGGTTCCTGTAGTGAATTCACAAGAATCTCTGAAATTGTGCTTGTGAGACCAGCAGTGAAACTACAAGTCGGAAAATTCTGGGAATTCCACCCATAATGTGCTGCTGTAGTGAGTGAAGTAACCAACGCAGAGAGATGCTTATATTCATCCAAAAAACCTCATACACCTTAACAGGCATTTTCTTTGCCTTCAAGAGACTATATTTACATCTATTTACATGAATTTACAGGTTTTTACATGGTTTTACATCCACCTAGAAAATATTCTTTAAAAATGTATTTATTACAGTATCAGTGTAGAAAGAAATTTGGTTTGTTCTCAGCTTCCAAATAAAAAATAAGGGCTATTAATTAATCAAGAAATGAATCACAGTTGTTCAAATAAAACAAGCATGAGCAAAATGCAGCCTAAAGAAATAAAGAAAAGCATCCTTAAGCAATAGGATGGAAATCTCTTCTTGTTTCAATAGTTGTGGTTTTGTTGTCAGTACCTGCCCTTTTCTAATATTGCTAAAAATCAGCATGGACCTCACATGATTTTCTATTGCAATGTGGTTCAAACGTGCAATTCCTCCAGAGCTGATGAAAAAAGGGAGATTGCTAAGGTTTGTCAGGTTAAAATAAAAAAAAGAGCAAGCTGGCTTCTGATTATCCTCCCAGGTGCTAAGTGAGTTGTAAATCTTGAGAAAGGCATGAGCCAAAAGTGTAAACAAAATTCTATATGAAAGGTAAGTGATGGATGGAGATGTTGTACCGACTGTGGTACTGGATGCAGTTCCAAAAGCAAGGTGTCCTGAAGTGGGGTGATTTATGCAGTATTTATGGTGTCTGCACAGACACTTTGCTAGGAATCTGAATGGGAGAAGTGTTTCAGTTTTTCAGGTACAGGAATGGTAGCAAATCTTTTCTGTTGCTCAGAAATCCTGTATTTTGCCTGCTTATTTTTTTTTAATTAATATTTTAATTTTAATTAACATTTAATTTTAGGGAAATACCCGTCTCTTGCCAGAAATGTCAAAATTCACCCTCTATCCAAAATAGAAAATAAAATAGCCAAGAGCTGGTAAAATAGCCTCAGACACAATCAAAATGAATTGTTTATTATTAAAGCTTTCATATAAAATTCACCTAGGATTGATTATACTTTTACGAGCCCAGTGCAGTTCCGTTCCAGTTACTCCCTGACTGACATTCCACAAAATTGCATGAATTACAAAAGGAAAAGGAAGGGGAAGCAGGTACCTGACAAAGCATAAACCCATCTATTAGGGAAGAAACTGCTTGGCAGTGTCAGAAGAAAACTCTTCCTTCTGCTGCTGTTCCAGCCTACACTGATGACCTTGGTACCCAACGCGTAGACATGAGCATAGCGAGACGTCTTCCAGCATCGCCTGAAATATGGAGCTGGATCTTCAGGCAAGAACAACCGAGGGCCTCCAACCACTCACCCCAGATGTGCCTGGCATTTTGTTATTTTTTTTAGTAAATAGGCTAAAGCTGACTCACACAAGGGGAAACACACGGGCAGTGTTTGTTCTGGTTCCAGGAAGGTTTGGGAGATCCTGTCCCGAGCGTTGGCAAAATGCTGTGTACCCAAGTGGGCATTGGCCAGTACTGTTTCATATTGGTGTGAGATGAGTTGTGTTCATGACTCTGCCTTCAACATAAGAAATGCTTATGTATTGTGAGCGAATTCTTCAAAGCCAAAAAACTGATTGGTGGAAATGCTCAGCAGAGGATCTCAGTCTTTATCTACCTTTATCTCCACTTGTCATGAAGATGCTCCAAGGGCTGGAGCAGCTCTGCCCTGGGGACAGGCTGAGAGAGTTGGGGGTGTTCAGCCTGGAGAAGAGAAGGCTCCAGGGAGACCTTAAAGAGCACCTTCCAGTGCCTGAAGGGGCTCCAGGAAAGCTGGAGAGGGACTGGTGCCAAGGGCAGGGAGTGATGGGATGAGGGGGAACGGGTTCCAAGAGCCAGAGGGGAGATGGAGATGGGATGTGAGGGAGAAATTGTTTGGTGTGAGGGCGGTGAGAGCCTGGCCCAGGGTGCCCAGAGAAGCTGTGGCTGCCCCTGCCTGGCAGTGTTGAAGGCCAGGTTGGCTGGGGCTTGGAGCACCCTGGTGTGGTGGGAGGGGTTGGGACTGGATGGACTTTAATGTCCCCTTCCACCCAAACCAGTCTAGGATTCTATGAGTCTATGAAGAGTTTACCAGTTATTACAGGAGAAGGTATGACAACTTAGCATTTTCCATTCTGGAATTGGCCTACTATTGTCATCAAGAGATCGTTTCACCCCCAGTTTGGGTGAACGCAGAGCACAATGTATCCCAATTGCCTGTTTGGGATCTTTCTGATTTTCTCTTTAAGCAGCTGCTTTTTTCTTCATTAAACAACCAGCTAAATGTGATTGGAAATTGTGACTGGACATTTTTATTCCAGGCAGCACCGCAGAATCCCTTTACATTCAGCTCCCTCTTGCTCTCATTTCATCCTCCTGCTGACTTCTCTCTTCCCATGTTTCCCCACAACCTTTTGTTAGCAGGATGTTATTATATCAGGCCATCTTATCCACGGTGCCCAGGTGGAACTGAAATTAAATGGCGTGCGCTTGCCCATCTCTAGCAGAAATATCACTCCTTGGAGGGATAAATTATGAGCTAAATGAAAGCAGGCAGAGCAGCTTCCAGGAGGAGTTGGCATCAAACCACGAGTCTGATAATTGGTTTCTGAAAAAGGAACGGCCATCAGGGGATGCCTGGCATCTGCCTGAGAGCAATTACTACCAGACCACACGTGGGTAGGATGGAGGCATTCCCCTCCCTATATCCCTCCTGCTTCCCTGCCGTGGCACTGTGCGATGCAGAACCCCTGATAAAGCATGGGAATGAGGAAGAAGTGCAGGAACTGGGGGAGATGGACCACTCCAAGACGATGTGTGATATCTCTGCGAGAGGCTGCAAGCTCCATCCAATTTCCTTCCAAGCAGTTTGACAGGAGCAACAGGCAAGAGGACTGTCCTGCCTGAGTTGTAAGTCTTTCTCTCTCTGCTATTGATCTGGGTTTTGATTTGGGATGATTGACCAGAGCTCAGTGGCCACGTGAAGATAGGTGACTTTGGGTATGAGGTGGGCTCCCAGAGGGATGAGAAAACAGGAGTTGCAGGCTGTCAGGGTGCAGAGCTGTGAGTTTCCCAGGTGGCCATGGTAAATAATTAGACACTTAATTACAGGTTAAGCATCCAGTGCATCTTATACTTGAACTATTGTTTTGTTCTTCCAATTCCTGTTTGTATGTCTGCCAAAGGGCCTTGAATCCTCCTGTCCAGTTAGGAAAGTGACTTTTTTATTTTTTCTTCTGTTCTGAGATACCCTTGAGTGTATTTGAGCATGAAAAATCCATTTATTCTCCTTTTTAAAAAATATTTTTTTCTAGGTGGCTGATGCTAGAGACCACAGTATTACTGTATTTCAGCCTGGCAATGCACTGTCTGTGCAATAATTCTACCTTTAAAGTGATAATTCACCATTAAAGTGATTTCTGTTGTTAGCCATGAGGGGACAGGTTGGGTGTGCCAGAGCACAGCAAGTTGAGAAAAAAGTGTTTTCCAGGACAATGTGTGGATAATGTGAGCTTGAGGGATATATGCTCTGTTTTAGGCTCTAAGAAGAAAGGGATGGAAGGTGACTGAAAAAGACACACGAGCTTAAGAAGTGGGTGCTGGAGATAAATGAGACATAACTAAAAGAGAATGGGAGAAAAGTCATCCCTGTGTGCAGAGATGGAGGTTGTGAGGAGAAGCAACTTCATTGAGTCTGAAGAGGAGTGAGCAATGTGGCAGAAGGCTGAGGGCAATGAGCAGACAAATAGCTGGATAGTGGAGTGATCTGTTTATGTCCATCTGGGACACGTTTGGTGGTCACTGGGTAAAAACCTGAACCACCTGAGCTAGGCACTTCCCAGTCTCTTGGTGATGATTCTTCAGCTTCTAGTTGGTAGTGATCACAGAATCACAGAATCACAGAATCTAAGGGGTTGGAAGGGACCTCAAAGGATCATCCAGTCCAACCCCCCTGCCAGAGCAGGGTCACCTAGAGTCCATCACACAGGAACACATCCAGGCGGGGTTTGAATGTCTCCAGCCAAGGAGACTCCACAACCTCTCTGGGCAGCCTGGTCCAGTGCTCTGGCACTCTCACAGGAAAGAAGTTCTTCCTGAGATTCACATGGAACCTCCTGTGCTCCAGTTTGCATCCATTGCCCCTTGTCCTATCATTGGTCATTACTGTAAAAAGCTTTGCTCCATCGTCCTGCCCCTCACCCTTTACAGATTTGTAACCATGGATGAGGTGACCCCTCAGTCTCCTTTTCTCCAAGCTAAAGAGCCTCAGATCCCTCAGCCTTTCCTCAGAAGGGAGATGTTCCACTCCCTTAATCAAAGTGATCTATTTGCCTGGCTACCAGGGGTCCAGTGTTGACCAGGACAGGCAAAAATGTCACTCTCTGTGAACAGGGAACTGATCTGAGAGAGGTGCATTCAGGTGCCTTGGACTTATTGCTGTAATGAGAAAAAAACCCTTCTTTCAAAGGAAAACCGTGCCACTGGCACCTCAGTGCAGAAACAAGGTTACAGAGAGATGCTGGCAGAGAGTGGTCCAGGCTGAGAATAAGAGTTTTAGAAGCTCTCCTGGATTCAACTGGAGGATGCATAATTTGAGCCTGAGCTTCAGGACACGACACAGCATTTCAGCTTTGCTTCTTCTTTCCTCTCTAGGGAAGACAGAGGAATCTGTCCTATGCATGTGCTGAAAATTCCATAGATCTACAGCCTGCTTGTGCACTGCCATTGACTTCTTTGTCCCCATGAACATTATCACAGTGCTCTGCCTGCTAATTGACTGCCATCTCACCAAGGGGCAGCTGTCTTTGAGGAAGCCAAACAGAAGCAGAGGAAGATGGGAAGATATCAAGCTCAACCGAGATACCCACAGGAACAGCAGAAGGCAATAAAGATCAACAAAATGTTGTGTAAGCAGTCAAGACAAGATATATGAACCCGCATGATCTCTTGGGTATGTTGAGATCTTGCACTTCACAGTGACAACAGCTTTAAGTACGATATCTGAAGAGCAAATATAAACAGCTTTTCAAAATATTTTGGTAACCCTCGCTGTTATCGTGCCCTTCCTTAATTTGAATTTTTCTCCATCTAGTTTGCATTTTAATAAGGAGAGGAGGAGATCTATGGAGCTGCCAGGGCCTGATGTGATCAGCTTTTATTCTAGCCCCTTTTATAACCATATCTGCTCGGTCTCAGTTCAGCTGTTTCACCCCCAGGTCACCCAGTGAGAGGCCACATGCCTGCAGTCCTTTCTCCAGCACAACTATCTGCCCAGTGCTCTTGTGCCTCTACAAGCATTTCCTCTGCATTCTGCAGCACTCCATAAATTCTCTGCATCCTGAGGTTGATCTAATAATTTCTGCCATCTAAAGATTACCTGGTAATTAGACAAAATGGTAACTGGCTTTTAATAACAATATCCTAATTCTGAGATTTTAACCAACATCGACCATCATATTCAACTTCTCATTTTTATCTCTTTTCATAGAACCCCAGAGTGGTTTGGGTTGGAAGGGACCTCAAAGTTCACCCAGTCCCAACCCCTGCCATGAGCAGGGACACCTCCCACCACACCAGGATGCTCCAACCTGGCCTTCAACACTGCCAGGCAGGGGCAGCCACAGCTTCTCTGGGCACCCTGGGCCAGGCTCTCACCACCCTCACACCAAACAATTTCTCCCTCTCATCCCATCTCCATCTCCCCTCTGGCACTTGGAACCCGTTCCCCCTCGTCCCATCACTCCCTGCCCTTGGCACCAGTCCCTCTCCAGCTTTGCTGGAGCCCCTTCAGGCACTGGAAGGTGCTCCAAGGTCTCCCTGGAGCCTTCTCTTCTCCAGGCTGAACACCCCCAACTCTCTCAGCCTGGCCCCAGAGCAGAGCTGCTCCAGCCCTCGCAGCATCTCTGTGGCCTCCTCTGGACTCTCTCCAACAGCTCCGTGTCCTTCTTGTGTTGGGGACCCCAGAGGTGGCCCCAGCACTGCAGGGGGGGTCTCAGGAGAACAGCGTAGAGGGGGAGAATCCCCCCCCTGGCCCTGCTGCTCACGCTCTGGGGATGCAGCCCAGGATCCTGGGGGCTTTCTGGGCTCCAAGTGCACACGGCCAGCTCATGGTGAGCTTCTCCTCACCCAACACACCAAGTCCTTCTCCTCGGGGCTGCTCTCAATCCATTCACCACTCAGCCTGGATTTGTGCTTGGTATTGCTCTGACTTAATTTTTCCTCAGAATTGCCACCTATGCTGGCTTTCACTTTTGAAACACTTGGGATCATCATTATAACCACCTAAATAAGTTCTGTGCTGGGGCAGACACCTGGCCTGGGAGCTCTAAGCCATTCCTCTGGCAGTGATTACCAGGAGAAAGCAAACTGCACACTTCAAACACTGAAAACTCCCTGTCTCATGGTGAACATCTGAAAACCATAAACCAGACTCCTCACTCTGGGGCTTAACTCACCCCCCACGGGTCACAGACCATCACTGGTGTAATATTCTGGGAATACATACCTGGGAATCCTGACTACTAGGAAAGTTATGAATGCCCCAGTAACAATCCCTATGGCAGGACCATTGGAAATAGGGATCTTTAAGGTCCCTTCCAACCCAAACCACTCTGATTTTATGAACATTGGCATCAATTATATCCAGTTAAGAGAATAATATGGAAATGCCTGGTTCATATTGCCTAGAAGCATAGACTGTCACGCTCAAAGTCATCCAAAATACTTTTCCTCAGTTTCCCAAGGACCCCTAAACCAGGACAAATCCCACTGAGCCAGAATCTAGGCAGCTCTTCACTGCTTTCAGAGCTCTAGGGCTCAGGTCTTGCCGTACCCCCTCATTCAGACTGTGGCAACAGATGGAAAAGTGCCACTGGAAGCAAAAATCAGAGCCTTTCTAGGGCTCCTTGCTCATGTTTTCCTTTTTCTTCAAACCTGAAGACCGTAAGACCCATTTTCCTTTATCCCTATTTTGAAACCGTATGTTAGCTTCAGGCTAGCAGATCTCTTCTTTCTTTCTAGGGAACATCCTTTGTCTTGTTCCCTTCCCCTCCAGGCTTTCCAGTCCCTGCTGGGTGATAATCTTTTGTGACCAATTTGTTACACTTTTCAGCCATTATATCCCACAATATGAAAACCAAGCCAAACGCCTGATTAAACAGCATCAGATGGTTTGAGCTGCACTTCAACATGTCCCACTGGAGCAATCCCTCACCTAACAGCATGCAGATTTTTTGCCCAGGGTCCCTGGCAGTCCAGAGGGACACTGTTAACCGTGTTTCTCAGCCAGTCCTCTCTGCTTCTGAGCTCTGTTTTTGTTTAACGCTTGGTCTTGTTCTTGTTTCCTGATGCCTCTTGTCTGCACATGGCATGGCAGTGGTGTTCATGATATTCATGACATGCTGGATAGTGTTTGAAGCAGAGAAGCTGCCGGGGGGGTCTGGTGTCCACTGGGCAGACATGGTGCGCGTGGTCTTCCAAGGTGTCCACATCCTGCTAAGGATCTCCATAGAATCATAGAATCATAGAATCATTATGATTGGAAGGGACCTCCAGGGTCATCAAGTCCAACCTTTACCCCATCATATTCCTGACCATTAGACCATGGCCTCAAGTGTCTCATCAACCCGTTTTTTGAACACCCCCAGGGACGGTGACTCCACCACCTCCCTGGGCAGCCCATTCCAGTGCCCGACCACTGTCCCAGTAAAGAACTTCTTCCTAATCTCCAACCTAAACTTCCCCTGATGGAACTTGAGGCCATTTCTTCTTGTCCTGTCATCAGCAATTCGGGAGAAGAGACCAACACCAGCCTCACTACAACCTTCTTTTAGGTAGTTGTAGAAGGCAATAAGGTCTCATCTTGAGTTATGACACCAATCCTATCATTTACAGCCTCTTCTCCCATTTCAATACCTACTGCCCAGATCTGGTGTGCTGCTGATCTAGGAGTGCTGTCTCTCCCTCCCCTGGGCATCACTGCCAGACCAGGACACCACTATGAGATGGTCTTCACTTGAACAGTGTTCATGTTATGACATTGGACTTTGGATAACAGGGGTGTCTCTTACTGATATTGGAAGCTGCCCACAGAGTGCGTCCTCCAGAGCCACAGGATCAGGAGCCCAAAGGTAAGACCTCAAACAAAGAGCTCTTTCATGCAAACATGGGGTTCTACCTGGTGAACTAAAGCAGGGCTTGTCTTAGCTGATGATATACTGCTGTTATGTCTGCAAGAATGAGGCCTCCAGGGAGCTGTTGTCACATTAAGCCAACAGCTTGTGCTCAGCTGGGCTGCACAAGTGTCTATTAAATGTAAATGGAGATTGCCTCACTTCTCTGGAGACAATAGTGGAGATTTTCTGGCATGTATTTTCTCAGCGACTGCTGATCTGCAGCTCTGTAAACCGAGTCATGAGATGTCAGACTCTTCATAAAGGCAGATGTGAATGGACAAGAAAGGATTAAACTTGCAAACAGGCTTCTAGCCTTTGCATTTTGAAGCATACATGACCTTATCTAGAGAATGCCACCTAATAACAATATATATTGAAACTTCCCTGCTAACTGTTAAGTCCTTAAGCATTTGTTGGTATTCATTTCATGGGTGAAAAGGTGACAGGGACTGGCTTTGACCTAGCAGGTCTCTTAATCTCTTCTCTCTCTTAAAGGGTGGATGCTGACATTTCTTTCTAAACAAATCCTACAAGTTCTTGTGGAAGTGAAAAGTCAAAAAGCTTGTACTTGACATCACAGGGGCTTAACACATCCCTCTGTGACAAGGACATCAATACAATTCTGAGGAGGAAAACAGGGAGTCTGGAGTTAGTGTGTAATAAACTTCCAGTGTCTGACACCAAGGCCCAGTCCTTGCCTGACTTCACCCTTTTTTTCTGAGTCTTGCTCTGGTGATAATTGCAGGCAGATGGACACATCACCTTACTCCCATCATGGAAAGAGAAAAGCTCAGCAAAGATGTTGCCTAGTAAAGAACTGCGACACAATGCTCTGGTTGAAGAGAAGTATGAAGAATGGAAGCATGCAGGTATAAATTGCTATTTTCAAAAGGTAAGTTGAAGCTTGATATCCTCACTTGTGCTAATATTCCTGAAGGTGAAGCTCTAAAAGGGAAGGAGTTGTCTTAACTTACCATGGGACCACAAAAAACATCACCATGTTCTGCTTTGGTCCTGTTAATCAGTGAACTTCAGGTCTTCAAGGCAATGTTGATGCAACAAGTTGAGAACTTGCCCTTTCCTGGCAGGCAGATGCTGAAAGTGTCTCACTTGTATCTGAAGAGTTGCTTGTGATAGAGTTGGGTCCATCTCAACCAGCTGGAGGCTGGGGATTCATAGAGTGTGATTCATGAACTTATTCTAAATATGTGCTTTAATATGAGATGAATCCACTCAACTGACTAGAGTCATTAAATCTCAGTGAGCAGAAATAAATTCAAAGGGATTAGCTCAAATGGAGATGTTTGTATTTTGCCAGATTTATCTAATTCTTGGTGGTTCAGAGCCTTTGTAGACTACACACCCTTTTCAGGGACACTATTACAATAATATGCTCCTCAGAGCAGAATTTGGTCTCCTGAACCAATAAATAAGCTTTGGGTTTTGATGCTGGGAATGCTAATGAAGCATGTTCTATTTGTTTGGTTCCCTGATGAGTAATTACACGTGCATTTTTAATCACAGGGTTCCTGTAGGCTGCTGCAGACACATCTAGTCACCTTTTAGAACACACACTTGTGTGACAGTGAGCAGCTGGGTAGATCTTTACACGTTTGATGTACCTGTTGTTGGAGGCAGTCTCTGACACAGATGAAATAACACTGGGATGCTTTTTAGTTCAGCAACAAGCTTAAACAAACACTTAAAAAGTTACTCAGAATGGTGACTTAGATTCTGTATCCAAATGGAAAGTTTATGAAGAACTGTTAAACTGGTACAAAGCACCTTCTACTGTGAGTCAGGTCACACCAGGTCACAGAAGCCAATGCTGCTCTTCTTAGGATGCTGTTAGGCATGAAGTGACAGAAAGAAATTGGACATTTGTGTTTGTAGCGCTGACCTGGCATCATGACCCTTGCTGCTCTCTGTGGATGATTGGGGTTCTCCAAAACTCCACCTTATCCTGCCTGCCACACACAGCCTCTCCCAAATCCCACCCCAAGGTCTCCTTTCTCCTCTCCATACCTGGTCTCCTCTCCTGCCCACACAAAGGGGCAGTGTAGGAAGCTCTTGTTCACCTTCCTGGTGACCCAAGGTTTGTTGAGTTGAGCTTTACTGCAGGTGTGGATTCACACCAGGAATAACGAAGAGTTGTACTTTGAGTTATGGGAACGAACAAGACCACCAAAAAGTATCTGTACAGGTTTGAGGGTGAGTCACTGGAAAAGGAAAGACTTGTTAGTGTCTGCAGTACTGATGGAAACATAAAACATCTTAATGTCTCCATCAGACAGATGGAGACAGTCCAGTGTGTTGTTTCATCCTGACCAGTGAGCGACGTGGGATATAAATCCTAATTTTTCTTGGAAGCTTTTAAAAGAAGCTGGTGGGTAAACAATGACTTCTTTTGTTCCAAAACAAGAAGAACAGCCCCAAACCAGCACTTTGTCCTCGCTCAAAAAGACTAGGGTTAGACCACTCATATATCTTGCAATCAGACATTACATCTTGTGAGCTTGAAGCCTGGAGATCACTGTTGTGTCAGGCATGCCATGACAGGGTGTAGGCATCTCTAGAGGAAATCAACCCTAGTGCAACGTATCTGCCTGCACACATCCCTCTGGGCATGATCACACACGACAGCAGCAAGAATTTGCATAGAGTTTATTGCTGTTGCTATAGCCCAGATTAAATACTTGAACACAGGAGGTTGTACAAGGTATGAAATGTAATCACATACAAAGTCTAGAGGAAACCAATACAGCAGCAATCGTGACTGCCTGTAAGGCAAGGGTCATGTTATTCCATGTGTTTGCCAGGGAACTGAAATTCCCAGAAAAAAGGCAGGGAACCGAGTTTGCAAATCACAGATTTCTGGGCCTTCAGTGATGGTTTCTCCACTCAAAACTGAAGCTGATGAACTGCACATAGAGTGGAAACAGTGAGACACAACAAAAGAGAAGGGAGTCAGGGAGATCTATTTTCTCATCCTCTCTGAGGCATGTCGACTTTCAAGACTCTGTGTGGACAAGCAGCAGAAGGAGGTCACTCTGCAAGAGGATCCAGCCTCATACAAGTTATGGTATGGGAGAACACGGACTTTAAAAGGTCTTTGGCTGTGCTGGCAGGCCCACCCTTTCACACTTCCTTTGGGATTTCCATGCTGTACAACCATAGAGTCAGAATCCCAGACTGGTTTGTGTTGGAAGGGACCTCAAAGCTCACCCAGTGCCACCCCTGCCATGGGCAGGGACACCTCCCACCACACCAGGCTGCTCCAAGCCCCAGCCAACCTGGCCTTCAGCACTGCCAGGCAGGGGCAGCCACAGCTTCTCTGGGCACCCTGGGCCAGGCTCTCACCACCCTCACACCAAACAATTTCTCCCTCCCATCCCATCTCCATCTCCCCTCTGGCACTTGGAACCCGTTCCCCCTCGTCCCATCACTCCCTGCCCTTGGCACCAGTCCCTCTCCAGCTTTCCTGGAGCCCCTTCAGGCACTGGAAGGTGCTCCAAGGTCTCCCTGGAGCCTTCTCTACTCCAGGCTGAACACCCCCAACTCTCTCAGCCTGTCCCCAGAGCAGAGCTGCTCCAGCCCTCGCAGCATCTCCGTGGCCTCCTCTGGACTCTCTCCAACAGCTCCTGAAGAGCCTTAGAAAAACCCTTGGACTGAAGAAGAGATATTTTTGAGAGACACAGCGAATTCTCAGCCCTTTGATGACACCAGTCAATAACCAGAATGGCCATCAAACAGACAATGTACGTGTGGAGACTTGAGTGCTGGGCTTTTCTCATGGCATCCAAACACCATCCATCCAACAGACATCCCCAGGTTCTATCTGGCCTGTCGCATACTGGCAGGGATCACAAGCCATCAAAGTAATTTTAGAAGTGGGACATAACATATTAGTTGGGCAAAAGAGTTATTTGCCACCATCTTTCCCTTTTAAATGGCATCCATAAAGCCACACAGACAGGAGAGTCTGGTCAGACAGAGATTTGGAGCCACCTCCCAGAAGTGTAGGGCAGAGTAGAGGGGACATTTAGCTATAGAACACAGGTTTACGAAGTACACGCACCACGTTGTAGGTGTTCAGTCCTGGTGCATCAAAGCCAGGAGACAAACCCTTCCGATCGAATGGATAAAAGTTAAAAAGCTGCCCATTTTGGGTCTCCAGTGAGATGGAGGCAGAGCCCAAGTGCAGAACACATGGGAACTCCTTGTCAAAAACAACTTGGAAAACACGATCTTCCAGGTGGTGGAGCTTGATTGTCCGGTACTTTTCAGGAATCAGCTCTTCCACATGAGGCCCAAACTGCTGCATGACCAGCACGCCACCAGGTCCAACTTTGATCTCATAGAAAGTCAAGTTGGAATAGGTGTAGTAGCCAACATAAGGGCCCGGACTTGGAGGAGGAACCAAGCTTTTCTCTGTCTCTCTGAAAGCTGTCTCCATGGCAGGAATTAGATACTCGTATGCCTGAGTCACAATATCCCCACCCTGAGGCCTGGGCCCTGCCATCAGCACGATGAAGCTCAAGCGGAGCTTGGGGATAAGGGAGAAGGTGGCTGAGTAACCATCGAGGTCTCCATCCTTCCTAACGACATCATATCCCACTTGCTCATTAATCTCCCAGGGTGTGCCCGTCTTGTTAGCAAAGTAGTCCGTGGAGCACTTCAACAGAGGGGTCAGCATCGTCTTCACCGTGTCAGGCTCCAGGAGACGACGGTGGTAGCTGCCTAAGAAGACCATTGCCAGCTTGGCAAGGTCGGCAGCTGTGGAGTACATCTGGCCAGAAGGCCTGTACCAGCCGAGGTCGTAGAGAGGGGCTGGCTGCCCACTGCCGTAGAAGCCCACAGCCATCTGAGAGCGGATGGGGGGCGTGATGTCGAAGCCGGTGTCCTCCATGCCCAAGCGGTCCAGGATGTTCTCCGAGACCCAGCGCTGGTATTGCCCCTCAGCCGCGTGGTCGGCCAGCACGTGTGCCAGCAGGGAGAAGGCCAGATTGCTGTAGTGGCATCTGAGAAGAAAGAGGAACATATCCAGATCAGCCTTACCCCAGTGTGGGTATGACTACACAAAAACATCTGGTAGGTCTCTCTTCTCCGGGGAAAAATGGCCATTTTATCAGGTAACGTGGTAACGAGAGAGAATAGAGGAAGGAATGACAGAGAAAAACTAAATGTTGTTGCTTTGATTTGTTGTTAAGTCCAGAAAGAGAAATTTCTTATGGGAACATCAGTGGAGCTATTTAACCACTATGTATGGTAAGAGAGCTGGACATGGAAAACTATAAAAAACCCCCAAACTTTATGCAAAAACCTACATATTTGCATGTCCTGATTTATTGTTTGTAATTGTTCCCCAAAGAATATATCCATCCTTTTTAAAGAAAAGCTGAGAGTTACAAGTGCTTACCTTAAAGGTCTCGAGATCCCAGGTAAGCCACTTTGGAGATTTAACATGGTGCAATCACTTAAGCACCTAAGCTACCTTTAAGATGGTAAAAGCACTTAAAAAGCACTTAGAAGCCTACAAAGCAGCACCCAACAACGTTGAGTTATGAAAGACACCCCCGCACTTGAGTCTTTAATATCCATTAAGTGATTTAAATCTTTATCCTTGAATTAAGTTTAATGACATAAAGACATGAATGGGCAACCTTTTTTCAAAATTCATGATATTTTCAACTTCGTTTGTTTTGTGTTTTGTTTTGTTTTTTTTTTATATGGTGTGAAGCCACACATCTCACTGAGGCTTATTCAGGTCATAAATTTGGTACCACTTCAACGATTTCCTGCCCATGTAGCTGAATAAAAGCATGATGAGTATATATCAAGAATAAATTCATTGTGGATCTAAGACTTTTTATCTTAAATGGACTTGAAGTCCAACATACTCAGAAAAAATATGCTAAAATTTCTATATCAATGGATGGCAATTTTCTTTAGGATGAGTGAGCTGTTAGCTGTGAAGTATATCCAGAAACACAGAGGCAGAATTAAAACCATCCACATGTCAAGTGATAAGGAGTTGAGAGACTCATGTACCTTAATGATGAGCATAATCATATATAAATATATATATAGATAAATATATATATATATAAATACCAAAGATGATGATGATATTAAAGTCTTAAAATCCTTTGAGGAACATCTATTGCAACCTCCTACATGACAGAACTAACACAAGGTTGCCCAGACATTGAGTTTTCTAAGAGTCTTCTAAGTTTGTAGGCTGCAGGTCATCCTCACCAAGAATCCTCAGCAAGCCTAGTAAAATTATTTCAGAGTGTAACCCCGTTCCCTAAAAATTTTGCAGGCTTAGGAAGTTTTTCCCACTTATCCAGAACCCTTTCCCTCACCTGCTGTGGGCTGGATGCTGTTCCCATATTGAGTGTCTGCGCCTCAGGTAATAGGCTTTTAACAGGCTATATAAATTGTAGCAAACATTAATAGAACTTATAGATAATTTATAGACATTCTACAGGAATAGCAGGATTTTAGGTGCAATCTATGATGGTTTAAACTGATTAAATGAACGTGCCTTTCTGCTTTTGAAAATCTGTATCCGTCACAATTTCAGGCTCCCTGGACTTCATTATAGCAGTTTAATTTGCCTCATCTAGGCTTCTCAGTCAGGCTTTATACACATTCAACAAACTCTGGCACCTCCAACAGTCACTCTTTCCATCCCAAGACAGATGTATGGGGAGGGGGCTGAAGATCCCTTTAAGAATGGCTGTCATGTATCCACTGGCCATGGAGACTGCAGGTGGGGCTGATACCAGTTGGAGAACACAAACCCAGAACAAAAGCTCGTAAGTGAATATATCTGACCTGGTTCCAGGGTCAGCAACCAAGACATCATCTTTCAGGAGAGCTAGAGCATCTTGTGTATTGCCCTTCCACAGCAGGGTGGTAGATCGCAGCCTCCTGGGCAGACCTGTGCCATGGGAAAGAGACATTAACAATTGGAGATGAATCAAGGTCCAGGAAACTTTGAGTCTGGTGAAGAGTGAGCAAAAGGCAAGGTTCAATGGCAAGATGGAAACAACAATGATGCACGCATGTGCTTTGCACAAATAGCAAACCTGCTGCAAGGACCTGTTCATACTGGACTGCAGGACACGGTGTTCAAGGCATGGACCACTGAGTCTGGGCAATGTAAGTCCTACCCCAGCACCAACTCTGGGTTGCTACGCTTCACTGGAATACCTTGATGAATGATTAAAACTACCCTGTGTCCCCAAGGGTATTTTGGAAGAGAAGGGCACACTGGGTGTTGGGGAAATCCCTGTCCCTATTTCCATATGACAGAGGTGTGTAACCTCTGAGCAGGGTTTGATTCTTTACACTTGAACTTCTCTGAACCATTCCAGGCTTGGCCTAAACAATTTCTTAGAAACACGGTTGTAGAAAAAAAATGAAGGTCTTTTCACGNTTCCAGGCTTGGCCTAAACAATTTTTAGCTTTCTTTTTTTTCAGCTTAGAAACACAGTTGTAGAAAAAAATGAAGGTCTTTTCACATTTAATTCCTCAACACTGAAAAAAACCTTTGGCCAGGGCTTCTAAAAACACCACAGCTCCTTTGCACAGGATCTCTGGCTCGCCGAGTCTGGAACTGGGATTACGTCTGGAATGAAATCCTCATTGCGGTTTGCAGCTGACTTTAATTAGAGGTTAGGAGGAAATCAGGAAGGGGACAGGACAGAAAAAATGACTTGCAATCTCGGTGAGCATGTGGTTAATCATGGCAAAGCTGAAGGAGGCCCTACTCGTTTGTAGCAGCAACACCTGTTTTACTCAATTGGCCCGACCTTGGGATCTGAACTGGAACAGACCACTTTTTCTGCTTCTGGTCTGTGGTTATTTGTGCAGCTGAATGACCAGATAAGAGCATCCTTCAGTAGACAATGGGCTCCTTCATTCCCTGCTTGCCACAATGGCAGCAAAGAAAACGTTGCTCCACTGGGAGAGTTGAACCAGCACCATGGCAGCAGTGCAACGTCTCTCCTGAGGTTCATTAGAACCGATAAACCAGAGAACGTGTGGGCATAACAGAAAATCCACAGTCATTAATTTATACCTCATGGGCTGCTAATTGATGTGACAAGCACGCTGTTAAAAATTTACAATAGCATCTCATCCTGTCATTCATATATGTTTGATAATCACAGCCTTAACAAGCTGGAGCTTCCCTCTAGCAATGGACCCATCAAGTGTCGAGGAGAAAAATCTTTGGAGTTACTTTTGTAATATGCCATGTGGAAAAGCCCAGATAATGAGGATATATATTATAGATCAGTTTCCACTGCCAGAATTTAGATGAAAAACACTTTACAATATGTCATGCAGTGGCTTTGATCTTGATGCTAAGCAAAACCTGCCCCTTTCTGGGTTTTGACAGACAGGAAATGTAACGTGTGACCTCAACATTCATTTGATTTTCAGTTGGGATTTTGAAACTGTGCTTCTCCTTCTACTAAATTGTCCAGGTCCAAGCTGGTTGCTGTGGCCTGCTGGTGTGGTCTGGGAAATTTGGGCCACATTATAAAAGACATAGGAACGTAAAAGGAGACAAGCAGGGACACAGATCCAGCACAGGGATGGAAGTAATGGGATGGCTGCACATGACAAGCAATTATGATATGACCAGGTACACTTCTGATGTCCACTTCCCATGAGTATTCCTAGGGCGTAGCTCACACCTCATGAGGTGACAGGGCAGAGGGGACCAGCCAGAGGTGGTGGCCCTGAGGACACAGTCACACTGGCTAGAGCAAGACCTTGTCTGATCTTTCCTTCTGCCTCCTGCTGCCACTGGCCTCTTTGGGCTGTTTGTTTCCAGATTTCAGTTACATAATTCCTTTTTGGGGAGCCCTTGTTTTGATATTGGCTTCCTTCAGGTGATGCTGTACCCTGTCCTGAGGTACTGCAATTTGCCCACATGAGATTTTGATCTTAGGTCATAATTTTAGAGCGTTTATTCCAATCTGGAATAATGTAGGTGCTACAGAGTTTAATTAAAAAGCCACATGAGATATCAGCACAGTATCCTTGGCCATTAAATTCTGGAATGTCTGACTCGAGCATTAGCAGCTTCATTTCTGAGAGAGGTTTAAGTTCTCCTGAGTCCCATGAGCTCTTTCTACCTTAATGTGGGAGTTACACAATTAGGAAGGTAACAGCAGATTAATAGTCTTCTGCCAGCAAGTACAAAGCTATTAATAGCTCAGGAATCCCAGATCAGGAACCACACTGACAGCTAAATTTAGCTCAGCCATCAAGGTCTATCAGTTCAAAGCTAAGAGGTTTGGTGCCACTTTGACCCTCAACTCTACATCTCAGGAAAATGAGGGCACTCTGGGCTGGAGTACAAAAACCTGTTATGCAATTGGAACCTGATTTCAGGTCATGCTGCTGTGGTAAAGGAAATATCTGGATCCACCTTGCACGGGAAAAAACAATTCCCCAGCCCACGGCTCAGCTTGGCCACCTTCCCAGCAGGTGGCCTGGACAAGAATTCCCTTTCAGCACTTCATGAAGCTGCTGACAACTTGTTTCCGAGGGTCCTGCCTGACCTCTGGACCTCAAGGTCCATACTGGGAAATGGCCTCAGCAGTAACCTTTTCAACCCCTGGCACATGGACACTCATAGCTGTGGTCTCTTCTGAGCAGTATAGTGGTGGGCAAAGGCTAAGCAGATACCTGTGTGGTCTCACCTGAGAGCTGGCTGGCCATTCTGCGCAAGGTGACAAGTGAAGGCTTAGGTGGCATTGAGCCTTTTTCCAAAAAATTCATCCCATCTCCTGTGTATCTCTGTTCTGATTCCTTGAGCCTTCCCAGAGGGTTCTTAATAACAAAGTTCTGGGCGTAACGTTCGATTGGGTCATCAAGAGATGTGACTTTTCCCTCCTCCCACATCTTGTATAACATAATGGTGGGAAAGATCTTGGAGACACTGGCAATCCTGTTAAGGAACAAACATTTGTTGAAATTAAGCATTACCCCACAAATCAAGGTGGTCAGTACATGAGATCACCCAACTGACCAGCTGCCTGTAGCTTTACATGCAACACCTTCGCTATAGTGTTATGGAATGGCCAAAATGCAGCTTGAATTAATATCATTAACTCTGGCCTTTATGGACTGCAACATAACCTTTAGTAGTATTATCTCCTCACCAGTGCAGTGGGCTACAGAGCTTTTTCTGTTCACTTAGTTTCTGTAAGATGACATATTTGGTAAATTATTGCAAATACCATAACAAGTTGAAAGTAGTTAATTGGATTTTTAAGGTTAAAAGTTTTACATTTCATATTTGGTGTTGATATTTGGGTGGTTTCAGAACAGAGTCAAATTTACAAAAGGTCTCCTGGACCAGGACTCTGGTTCTGTTTTGTTGGTTTTCAGAAGGCTGAGGGAGCTGGGGCTCTTTAGCTTGGAGAAAAGGAGACTGAGGGGTGACCTCATGAATGTTTATCAATATGTAAAGGGTGAGGGTCAGGAGGATGGAGCCAGGCTCTGCTCAGGGATGGCCAGGGACAGGACAAGGGGGAACGGGGGCAAGGTGGAGCACAGGAGGTTCTGGGTGAACATAAGGAAGAACTTTGTCACTGTAAGGTGACAGAGCCCTGGGCCAGGCTGCCCAGAGAGGCTGTGGAGTCTCCTTCTCTGGAGACATTCGAACCCAACTGGATGCGTTCCTATGTGATGTACTCTAGGTGACCCTGCTCTGGCAGGGGGGGTGGACTGGGGGATCTTTCGAGGTCCCTTCCAACCCTTAACATTCTGTGACCCTGTGATCTTTAAGAGGAACAGTCGTATTGTGCCACTAGGGTTGAAATTCTTGGACCGGTGCAAGACAGCCTAGAGTGAAAAGATTTGCCAAGAATCTTTTCATTAATCAGGAATTAAAGTTAGAGGTTCAAAGATAATCAACTACTGTCATAGTTCTGACCATAAATGATGCTGACTGCCAATAAGCCCTTCTTCAGGAGTCTCTGTGGTGCAATCGGTTAGTGCGTTTGGCTGTTAACCAAAAGGTTGGTGGTTTGAGCCCACCCAGGGATGGCTTCCCCTTCCCGGCGAGTGGGTTGGAAGTAGATGACTTTTAAAAACCCTTTCAACCCAAAGCGTTCTATGATGCTGGAAGAAATAATATGAGGTCACCTACACAGAGATTTTACCATCATACACAGGGGGAAAAAACAGGTAATCCCGGCTGCTGAAAGCTTCCAAAATTGTTTATTCTGAGGACAATATTTGATAGTCAGAGTGCAGCCCATATGTTTCATATATAGCCCAGTTATAAATCACTGAAAACAGCTCTTTAAAGGAAGTAAACACTTCCCTTTTGTTTTTTGTTTTTGTTTTGGTTTGTTTTTTTTTTTAACACACACTAAGAACTTTATCCTATCTTCATGTAAAAAATAATGGACAATAAGACTTTGACTTCACTGGGAGAATAAAAAAACATACAGGTCTACTTTATGTTCTGTAGATACTCTTCCCAAACTCCAGTCTTTGCTAGAATGATTTATTTTATTTTTTTTTTAATCCTATGGCACTGTCTCCTTGCTGCTCACAAAGTCTGTGCCAGCTCTCAGTCTTCAGAGTCGTGCCCTAGGCCTCCTCAAAGCATGGAGACATTCCTATGTAAGGACTAGTATGATTTCATAGAATCATAGAATCATAGAATCATTCTGGTTGGAAGGGACCTCCAGGGTCATCAAGTCCAACCTTTACCCCATCATATTCCTGACCATTAGACCATCAGACCATGGCCTCAAGTGCCTCATCAACCCGTTTGTTGAACACCCCCAGGGACGGTGACTCCACCACCTCCCTGGGCAGCCCATTCCAGTGCCCAACCACCCTCCCAGGAAAGAACTTCTTCCTAATCTCCAACCTAAACTTCCCCTGATGGAACTTGAGGCCATTTCCTCTCGTCCTGTCATCAGCAATTCGGGAGAAGAGGTTCAGGTTCTTCAGGATGGTCACTGCTATCTCAATTTAAAATATTGTCAGATTAAATTAAAAATAATAATAATAAAAAAAATCAAAGTAAACGACTCAGTAAACCACAAGCATATGATAATTTAGGGACCAGATGAAGTATTGGCTCACAAAGTTTCTTATAACCCACAGCAGTGGACCTGAGCCAGTAGGAGATGCCATTTGTGACAGTGGCTCTATTCCTAGATATCAGACCTCCAAATGGCTCGTTCTCTGCCTCTCCTGCCTGCGATGCATCTGTCTCACCTGTAAATCGTGTACTCGTTGGGCACCACTGAGGAGGGGTCCGAACCATTCTTCTTCCCGAAGTTGCCCGTCCAGAGCACAGTGTCGTTGTAGATAACGATGGCAGACATGGCAGGGAGACCAGAGCTGTGAATCTTTTGGCGCAGCATCCCATCTACCTAGAGAATGATGGAAAATAATGAATTTCCAGAGTCCTGTAATACATCTAGTGTGTAACAGGTGGTAGAAGATCCAGGCCATCAGACCTCCTTACTTCCAAGCTCCTGAGAGGGATTTTTTTCACATGTTCTATCTAGAAAATATTCTATCAGTACTGTTCTTTATGCTGAATTATTCAGTATCTTTCTTTCAGTCTACATGTCCACTGGGTAGAAGAATGTGGTGCTCATCCTTGTACTACCTATGACATTGATGTGATTAAAAACAAACGCCGAAACCTAATAATTGTAATTTATTCCTTTCTAAATTGGACTGTGCACATCTGTTCTTTGCACTAGGCTCAAAGATGTATGGGAAAAAGACCCAGAATTTTCAGATATCCCATGACACTTTCCATCCCATGAAATATGCTGAAGCTAGGACTGCTGAAATCTGAGAAACAGCACTGAGCAACCGGAGTTGCTGTGCCTGCTCTTTGCTCCCTGCTGTGCCAGGGCTGTGTTGACCCCAGCAGCCAGCTGTGCTCCATCCACCTCTTGCTCTTCCGTGACTTTTTTAAAGCTATGTCATCATCATGTGTAAGTTATCTTTTGCACAGAAAGGTTAAGACATGAGAAATGTCCTTCCAAGCCCAGTGTTTGAGACAAGAAAGGCCAAGTTGAGTCATGTCCTCAGGACCTCTTTGCTGGATGGGCCTGTGAGGGCCACTGACAGCCAGCAGTGGGAACATCCAAGTCCTTCTGTAGTGGTTCTTTGCCCTTCCCTTCCTGTGTGTCCACCCAGTATGGTTAGACAGCCTGGTGTCGTGTCACCAAGCATGGTCCTCCTTAGAGTTTTCTCAGAGTCTGGCATGTAGCCCTGCCTGGACCTGCAGGAAGCTGACAGAAGCACACGATGCTCTTCTAGACTTGAATGAATCCAATGCTCAGTGTTTGGACTTGACCAGTAGCACCATTCTTCTGAAGAAAATGGAGGTTGTTCTGATTAGCAAAAGATTTACCCTTACGAGAAATGTTTCCTTAAGCCTCACGCATGAGTGAATGGCACTCTCCTGTTTCAAGCTACCATGGGTTAGGAAGAAGTCTCCCCTGCATGCAACGTGTTCACATCTGGTACTGTCCCGAGTCCCAGCTCCAGGGTCCCTGGCCTGGCACAGGATGGTAGCTTGTCTCAGGTAGTGCGAGATCTTTAGTGTGGGTTTGCGTGTCCACAGACTTAGGCAGAACATAAGGGTATCTGAAGATCCACTTTTGAGGTGCCCAAGCCCCCTTCAAACACCTGTCTTCCCATGCCTTGAGTGTTCAGGTTCTCTGTGCCTTATTCCATCTGCAAAATAGGAATAATTTCACCAGCCTACTTCGAAGAAGTGCTTGGACACTTCATTTCTGAGGAGCACAAAGCATGGAGATTAGATGACTCTGGTGGACACTCAATGTCCTGCACATTCCTCCACCTCCCTGACTTACCCTTATAAACCACGTCTCTACAGTAACCCCGGAGACTTCATAAAAGTGAATGTGAAGTGATAGCAATTGAAATTCAGTGTAGATAAAGTAATGTGCATGCAGGAAAACAACCCTGACTTCACAGCACGTACACACAGATGGGCAGTGAGCTGGTCCTCAACACTCAGGAACAAGACCTTGGGGCTCTGGTAGATGCTCCTGTGTAAACTCAGTGCTCAGTGCCCAATGGTAGAAAAAAAGGTAAATAAAATATGAGGGATTATTAGAGAGTTAACACAAAATAAAACAGAAAACACCATTTTATCTCTAGAAATCCCTGGTCCACTTGCACCTTGAGTACTGATTTCCCACATCTCCACAAGACAGCTGGAAACTATTCAAAGAGGGGTAAAAAGAACAATCAGAGCTGTGGGACAGCTTCTGTTGTGATGAATTAAGCTACACGTGAGAAACAGATGAGAGGGTATAATATGTGATAGGGGTCTACAAAACCAGGAGTGGGCTGTCAGAACACGGCTGTCCCTATGGTCCATACAGCCAAGGGGATGCTGCGGTGTCTCCTCATTGCAAATAGACCCCACCAGAAGTTCAGACAGCGCTAAAATTTCAGAGACAGTGCATCATGCTGAGCAGGTCTCTCTTTCTCAGATGTAGGTCCCCTGCCTCTCCCCCTTCCCCTCCATTCCTTTCCTTGATGTTAATTACAAGTAGCTTTTTTGATCTTTAATGGTGGCACAGGGAAAGCCAGCAAAGGAATTGGCAGTCACTGATGAATGGGAACTCATTACAAGAGTCACCTGCTTTCCAGGACATGAGGGCTGCCTAATAGTAGACAAGATGCCAAGAGCCACCATTTTGTGCTGATTTGTGCTCACCAGACCTTCTGGTGGACAAGTAATAATGTTTCTTCATTGTAGCTTACCCTTCAGGTAAGATAACTGCTTACTTCAATGAAGTTCTGTTCTCCACATCCTCAGTTCCCCACCTCCTTCCTCAGAGATGTTCAGGGGCAAACTACAGATTGTCCCCTTCACACCTTCAGAAAAGCAGTCATGAGCTCTGCCTGTCTCTGTTCCATTCTCCTCACAAACCTTCTCCAATGCGTCCTTCAGGATGGGGATTGGATGGTCCAGCGGTACCGGTTCAGGATAGCGGGGGCACATCTGCACAGCTTCTGACCTCGCTTCCATCACAGATGGGCCTGGAAAACATTTCAAAGATAGGAGATGTGTCTTGAATAGACACATTGACAAGCTTTAACATCATCCAGCAGTCAGCACTATCCTTCTTGCTTGTGCTGTCCCAAGCTGAAGGTCACTTGTGCACAGGCAGAGACAATCTTGGATTGTTCCTATCTTGCATAAACCAGGGTTTGAAGAGTGCTCTATGCTCTGTTTTTATTTATTGCAACATAGCACACGGATTGACAGGGGCTGCAATAGGCTTCATCTGACTCTGCAACCTGGAAGAGTAAGGAACTGGGACTAGAGAACTCTGTAGGGTCTAACAGTGGGTTCAGGCCCCATGAACAGGGGTCAGTCTGAGTGTGGGTGCAGGAGGGCAGAGCTGTCCCATGCATACTGTAACCTCAGAAAATGGGTGCAGAAGTGACTTGTGAGCACCACCTGAAATCTGATGCTGCAACAGCAGTGTAGAATCATTCTGGTTGGAAGGGACCTCCAGGGTCATCAAGTCCAACCTTTAGCCCATCAGATTCCTGACCATCAGACCATCAGACCATGGCCTCAAGTGCCTCATCAACCCGTTTTTTGAACACCCCCAGGGACGGTGACTCCACCACCTCCCTGGGCAGCCCATTCCAGTGCCCAACCACCCTTGTGCATTAGCTGTCTTCCAAATTAGCTGTATCCTGCATATGCCAGAGACATATCTTAAATTTTCGTGGCACGCAAAGATCTTTAAACTCAGTGAGAGATGGGAACTCTTACTTGGAGATATTATTTCCCAAGGTGTTCACAAACACAGGTCCTCTGCTCTGTGAGCTGTAAACAAAACCCTTATTTATCTTTTGCTTACCAACTGAGCGTGAAGCATCAGAAATACAGATGAGAGGAGAAACGGCGCTATGGAAACATTGAGTTGAACAGGGATGGATACACAAGAGCCTACAGGCAGTCTCTGATACTCTGTGATAAAAATGTAGGGTCTGAAATCTTATCAGACACTGGTCTATGGAGTACGTCTGGTATCTTCACTGTGGATTTTATGCCATCTTAGGGCTATTTAAAACCCTAAACCAGTTCCAGTGTGCATGTTTATTCCTTGCACACGCAGTGCCTTGAGTCTCTCTGTTGAGTTTTCTATAATCAACATAAGGGAATTCTGGTGTGAACTGGTGGCGTGAGCGAGCTCAGGGGTCTGAGGTGGGAATAGGAAAGGAAGCAAACCCATAAACTGAAGCACTTTGTACAGTGTAAACCAAATCTGTTCTAAACTGGAGTGACTTTTACAACAGGATATCAAAGAAAAAGATAGAGAATGTAAAATAAAATGTCTTTGCATATGGCTAGGTTAGTGCCAGTAGCAATGGAGTTCTCTGAACACCAACAGTTACGTGGCTCAACATCAACCCAACATTGATCTCCTCTGTGTCCGAGGAGGAGGTAAATCCATGTGCTGCTTGAGGAAATGCTCTTTGGGCAAAATGTCCACGTGGGGAGAGAGGCATTTATTGATCTCACAAATCTCTGTGCCAAAACCTGGACAAGCTTAAAGGTGAGTACTCACCAGGCTCCACCTTGGGGAGGCTGTACTGCCACAGAAAGCAGCCTGTCATTGCAACAGCCAGCAGGAAGAGGAAGACAACCAAAATGTGAATCCACTTCACCTCCATAACAGGCAGCTTGAGGAGGCTCCGGCCGCTGGATGCCTGCTGTAAGCAGAGAAGGGTTGGTCTCAGAGGGGGGAAAACTGCCTCTCCTGCAGACCTGCTAGGTGACAGAGGCACACTGCAAAGGAGAATACAGCTACTGCAGGGCCATGGACTAATTCCAGTACTACTGGGCCATACCAGACCATGCTGAAATAACTGGCACCAGAAACGACGTCTTGCCTTGCAGTGAGGTTTGCAGGACCTTACTCTCCTTACCTGGTTGGCCTTGCGGGTTCTTGTAGGAGAAAACCATCCACTCCTTTTGCCTTTTCCCCTCCCTGCAGGTGAACCCCATCGGCCCAAGCCAGCAGGATTCTCTGTTAGAGCTCTCATTTCCTCCCTTCTCAGCTATCATGGCTTACTGGATATCCCGGATATCTTTCCAACTCCTTTTTTCCAGAGTTCAGCATCTGTTCATGGCAGCCATCAGCCAGATCATCTGAGCAGACCCAGCTTTTGTAGATGAACGATGAAATTTTTCACCACGTACTGCCCCTACCCTTCTATTTTGTGCCTGTTGTTCCCATTATATCATGCACCATCTGTAGGCTTGGCATTTACAGATGCCATGTTTGGGAAAACTGGCTAATATTTTGGGTTTGTGCAGCTCTCCCAACACTGGAGACCATCCAGGTTGGTGATACTGCTGTATGAGTGTGGAAGAAAAACAAGGAACAGATGACAAGAGATTAGGTGCCTAAGCATGAGCTGTGCTCTTTCACTGACTGTAGGAGGTCAATAGGGTGCTTTTTAAAGTTTGGCAATTAATGTTATAAAACATATGGCCTGCCATTTGCATCCAATATGGTCCACATTCCAAAGCTGTTTCAGGTTGTCTGGTCTCACTCGGAGGATAGACAGACTAAGATCCTCCCTTTAGATTTCCACATAGCCTTTTTTTTCTTTTTCCCTTTTTTTTTTGAGATAAAGGATAGTTCATGCAAAAGCTTCTGCAAGACAACTGAGTCTTGTCACTCACAACAAGGGAACCTGCAGAGCCACTTCCAGGCTTGCACCTGGCTCTGTGAGGATCCAACTGGGGAACCCAGCTCCTGCTGAAACTCTTGTGTTGCCATTCTGCTTTCTATGCGATAACAGAAACACACCACAATTATTTCTGAAGCCCTTTAGCCTCTTCAGGCATTCCCACATAAAATTCTGAAGGCAGCTTACCTAAGGCTTTTCCATAAGGTAATTAAGACCTCAAGGATGGCTTAAGCCCATACAGGTGCTGCAGACCCACTCAGACCTGAGCCTGCCAGAGCACACGTCTGGTCCATATTCCAGCTATCCGACTGAGTGACGTGCTCCTAAATAGGGGAATGCTATTTTATCACCAAACCCATCTTGCTTTAGATATACAAAACCTCATTCAGTGCCTTGGTAGGCAGGAGATCACATCCACACACGGATGTGTAGTGAGATCTCTTTAATCACCCCCATGCTGGCAGCTTCAGTGTATGGTGAGGGATGTTGCCCAGAGCTGTAATGAGATCCTGTTTTCCTGCAGCAGGGAGTGGGACAGGGCTCTCTTTGCCCTGGAATAGTCATGGGGTGACTTTCTTGGATTTAGTCCCATCATAATAAGGTGACTCCTCCACCGACCTGCAGTTCCTCTGACCATTTTTCTGTCCCTTTCCTTGCTTCACTGATAAACTCTGATTCCTGGGTCCCCAAAAGCAGGGTGAAAGGAGGGGTTTTTCTGGTCTATGCCTCATCTCATGGACTCCAGGTTCCCCAGACCACTAACCAAGAACCCAAATCTACCAACACTGAACTCTCCTCCTTTAGCCTAACCTCCCCGTTACCTCTGGGGATGCTGAGTGCCCTGGATGTCTCTTTCAGCCCATAATCCAGTGGCAATGCAATGAAACCATGGCAATGCCATGAAATTAGAGACCTGGATCTCTCTTCTATTGATGGGGCACCAAATATGCAAAAGTGTGAGGAATATTCACCACCCTGAGGAGATGCTCTACCCTCTAAGCTACATTTCAGGAAAAAATACCTCTCTTTCCCTCTACCTGTCAGACAAACAGATGGATAGGTACCTCCAGACTGCTCACCCTTCCCACTCCAGGACCTGTCTGGTCCCACCTCTCCTTCCCTTGGTTTCTCCAGCTCACGTACATTGCTCAGTGACTGTCACTGCTAGGAGCATAAACACAGCAAGGCATGGGGGAGGGAGGCTACCAAGCACTTAGGCACACGCAAATGAATGCAAATCCATGCAGGAACAAGTGCACACAGCTTCCCAATGGGCAGGTTAGCTCTATGCTACGTTTTCCCTCCCCTGAGCTTTGAAAAAGTAGGATATGGGGAAGAAATGGGGGTTTCATAGACCACCTAGATCCACTGTCCTGACCCATCTAGGCAGACACCACCACCCCCGTGTCAGCCACATCTCAACACCAGTTGGGGAGAGCTGGGAAGAGCCCAGTGCCCTGCACATACCATCACCAGAGGTTGTCTCAGTCCCAGAGGCTGCTGTCAGGCATCTTGGTGTGTGGGTGCTGTCCCAAAACAGCTCCATATGCTCCCAGCTCCGGGGTGGGGGGAGCAGAGTCCTTTGCCATCCTCCTAAATTCAGCTGCTTGTCATGTGCAGCTGCTGCTCTGTGACTCTGGCTGCAGTGGCCTGGAGTTCCCCACTCCAGGTTTCCCCATCCATCTGACCCACCAGCCCCTCCAGACAGTGCTGCTCACCTCCCCCGGGGCAAGGAGATGAAGTGACAGGGCCAGGATGGCATTTGCTCCCAGAAAAGTGCCTGATTGAATGGTAATTCCTCCTAATGCTTCTTTGCCATGTGTGTGAATCACAGCTGAAACCAGGAGGGCTTCACCAGCTATTTATAGCAGCTTCATCTCCTTCTGACATCTGAACAGGAGGCGATTAACTCGTGTGCTGGACAGCCCCTGGGCAGGCTTGGGAGGGTGCAAACTGGGCTGTTTGCAGGAAGAGGGGGAGAGCTTAAGCTCAGGCACTCTCTGGGCTTAATCCTGAACAGCCTCCTGGAGTTCCCCCACAGGGAACTGGTCCCAGTTAACAGACTCACTAGACATAGCTGGAGCTGGTATTTCCCTTTCCCT
>VZRW01003302.1:185845-200042 GCA_013398125.1 Aegotheles bennettii | reverse complement strand
CCTTCCCTCTTCCCCCTTCCCCCTTCCCCCTTTCCCTTCCTTGCCTTTGCCTTTGCCTTTCCCTTTTCCCTCTTCCCTTTCCCCTTTCCTCTCCTCAGGATGGTGGCAGGTTGTGATTTGTAGGAGCTGAGCCTTACCCGGAGCTGTAACCCATCCATGGCTGCTCAGAAGTCTCTTCTCATCCCCTGTGCTGCCCCTCTCCACCACAAAAGGCTCATAAAACCCTGCCATGAAGTGAAACAAAGAGTTGGTGAGGGGGAAAAAAAGGAGTCAGAGCAAGGAGGAAAGCCCAGAGTAACAAAGTCTGGGTCAGATAAGCAGACCAGTGGGGAGGGACTGGTTTTGGATGGGGAGGTAAATCACAGTAACCCCAGGAGATAAATCCCCAGTAACACCTTCCTGTCTACCTCTGCTTTGGCAGTGCCTTGTGTTTACTGCAAGGGCTAGACCCAAGCTCTGGAATTGGCCAGGCCCCATGGCCATCCTCATCCCACCTCCCCAGCACAAGGAACTGGAGCTTTGAGACTTTCAGGGCTGACACATTTCCATTGTGCCTGCTCAGCTGGGTCCTTCCAGCCCTCCCCTTGGCTTCTCAGCCTGGATCCCACTACACAGCCAACAACAACGTCCTCCTTAGCCTTGGGAAACAGACACAGCCCAGAAACCATGGCAGATTTGGAAATGGCAATGTAATGGCACAGCTGCCACCTCTCCCATGAAGTCTTCCTCTTGCCTTGCTGCAGCCCCCCCCATAAAGAGCTCTTACCAGCCTTGCTGCTGCCCTCCGGCTTCCAGCGCTGAGGAATTTGGGGCTGTCCCGGAGCTGCAGATGTTAAGAGCATCTGAAGCACTAATCCCAACAGTCAGCCTCTCTGAGCACAGATTAATCAGCCGTGCCTCACCCCTCCTCAAGCGAGGCAGCATCTGGCCAGGGATGCAGCCAAAAGGGAGTAATTGCTGGTGATTTCATGGCTTGAACAATACAACAGAGTGGAAAATGGGGAGCTGGGGGAGAGGGTGTCCTGAACACACTGTGAGCTGGAAATGGGAATAATGAGCTGCCACTGCCATGGAAAATACATTATAAACGTCCCCAAAGAGGAGAGCATGGTCATGTCCCCAGTTAGGCACCAAATCCAGGGGGATTATGCACCTCAGGGGTCCTGCCATCCTTATTGCCTTCTTCAGATGTTCCCAGCTCAGGATATTGTCTTCAACACCACCTCTGTCTTCCAGTATCTCCAGTAGCACCCCAGGCTCTGACAGTGCCCAACACACTTGAGCGGAGCCTTTGTAGCCGTGTGCCTCTGCCCCAGAGCTGTGCCCAAGGTTTGGTGGATGGGGCTGCAGACGACCTCCTTACTAATTAGAGGAGATCAAACTCCTTGCAGTTTTCTTGATCCTCATTTCTGGGAACTCCTATTTCCTTCTGTCCCTGCTACCGACCTTCCCAGGCTTTCCTTCACAGTCTTTGCAGTGATCTTCCCTCAAAGCCAAAGAGAAGAAGTGTATGTGTAGGATAACTCATGCTCTTTACGTATCCCATTCTTTCTTCTTTTTCACTCCATTTTTGCAGAGTTCTAAAAAAATCAGAGTTTTTCAGTCTCCAACTCAGTGTGATTTGTGGAAAATCACTCATTAGCCCCGTATTTCTTGACCTTCTCTCTGAGAGCTGTTGGCTCTGTGCTTTCCCCCCAAAAAGGACCTGCGTACCCACAACCATGGTGGAGCTTCAGTCTTTCCTGGCTCAGCAGTGTTTCATGTTTCACTGTCATGTTTTTCAGTCCCTCCTTGCAACTGAATGGCCTTCCACTGGCTCAGAAAGGGGTCTCATCTTAGGGAAGCCTCAAAACACATAGAACCATAGGCAGGTTTGGGTTGGAAGGGACATTAAAGCTCAGCCAGTGCCACCCCCTGCCAGGGGCAGTGACCCCTCCCACCACACCAGGGTGCTCCAAGCCCCAGCCAACCTGGCCTTCAACACTGCCAGGCAGGGGCAGCCACAGCTTCTCTGGGCACCCTGGGCCAGGCTCTCCCCACCCTCACACCAAACAATTTCTCCCTCCCATCCCATCTCCATCTCCCCTCTGGCACTTGGAACCCGTTCCCCCTCGTCCCATCACTCCCTGCCCTTGGCACCAGTCCCTCTCCAGCTTTCCTGGAGCCCCTTCAGGCACTGGAAGGTGCTCCAAGGTCTCCCTGGAGCCTTCTCTTCTCCAGGCTGAACACCCCCAACTCTCTCAGCCTGTCCCCAGGGCAGAGCTGCTCCAGCCCTCGCAGCATCTCCGTGGCCTCCTCTGGACTCTCTCCAACAGCTCCGTGTCCTTCTTGCGTTGAGGACCCCAGAGGTGGCCCCAGCACTGCAGGGGGGGTCTCACAAGAGCAGAGTAGGTGGGAAGAGTGGAGTAGAGAGGGCAGGAACAGCAGAAAGGGGGTAAGAAGAGCTTGTGCCTGCTCTGTCCTGAGAGACTTTCCAGGGCAGTCTTTCCCTCTGACCTGAAGAGCCACAACCAGGAAATTATAGAGTAGTTGTCCCCCCTGCTGCCCAATCGAACATGTATGACACACAAAAGATTTTATGTTTCATAATGCCAGTTACAACAAAGAAACACAGCCTGAGGCTATGAAGGTCAATCTGTGAAATGGCTTTGACCTGGAAGCACCCAGGAGCCCAGCAGGATAGGGAACAACCAAAACCAACAGCTGTCCAAGGGCTTTTATGACTTCTCCACCTGCCCAGCTGCAGATCAATGCAAAGACCCAATGGCCCATGCAGACGGTCTGGCTGTGTTCCTCTCTGTTTCCAGGTCGTTTGGAGCCAGCCTTGGATGGTGGCAACCATAGGTGCTGGGCATGGGGCACTCCACTTCTGCCCAGAAGCAATCCTTGTCATTGGCACTGTCACAGTGGGACAGCAATTAAAGGAATGGGAGATGCTCTCATTACCCCTCTCCCTTCCCAGAAAGGGAAAGGGAATGAGGGAGAGAGGCTGAGGGGCTGGGAACTGAACTGCACAGCTGGGATGGAACAGTGAGGATGAAGAAGAAAATGATGAAATATATACAGAGCTATACAACTATATACAAATCAATATCGACCCCTCCCAGTAATGCTCCAGGGCCCTGGGAAAATCCCAGACTGGGCTCCTGGAGTCAGCCGTAGGTGGGAGATGGAGGCAGATCGGGAACACAGGGATCTGGATCAAGGGCAGATGAATGGATGGAGTCCTCCCAGTGGCCATGGACCAAGAGAGCTGGACCCTCGTGACCCCTCAGATCCATGAGATGGAATNCTGTGTTCCTCTCTGTTTCCAGGTCGTTTGGAGCCAGCCTTGGATGGTGGCAACCATAGGTGCTGGGCATGGGGCACTCCACTTCTGCCCAGAAGCAATCCTTGTCATTGGCACTGTCACAGTGGGACAGCAATTAAAGGAATGGGAGATGCTCTCATTACCCCTCTCCCTTCCCAGAAAGGGAAAGGGAATGAGGGAGAGAGGCTGAGGGGCTGGGAAGTGAACTGCACAGCTGGGGTGGAACAGTGAGGATGAAGAAGAAAATGATGAAATATATACAGAGCTATACAACTATATACAAAATCAATATCGACCCCTCCCAGTAATGCTCCAGGGCCCTGGGAAAATCCCAGACTGGGCTCCTGGAGTCAGCCGTAGGTGGGAGATGGAGGCAGATCGGGAACACAGGGATCTGGATCAAGGGCAGATGAATGGATGGAGTCCTCCCAGTGGCCATGGACCAAGAGAGCTGGACCCTCGTGACCCCTCAGATCCATGAGATGGAATACTGTGCTTGGTCACTTCTGGTCACCTGCCCCCTGGCTCCTCCATGCAGGAGGGTCGCAGGTGGGACCCCCCTGTCCCCCTTTGTCTTCAGCCCCAGGCAGTGGCCTTGGTTCTCACACCATTCTCCTGCAGAACCTACAGACATGGAGGGGGATCAGTCCTGGGGGCAGGCACTGACTGAGCCCCGAGCTGTTAACCCCAGCAGTGCAATTGCTTAGAAGAGACCTAAAAGTAAAATTACTAATCATAGAATCATGGAATCATCGAGGTTGGAAGAGACCTTCAAGCTCACCCAGTCCAACCCCCACCTCCATCCCCACTCACCCACAGCACCCAGCGCCACATCCAGACGCCTCTTGAACACCTCCAGGGACAGTGACCCCACCACCTCCCTGGACAGGCAAGAAAATTGGTTGTCCTGGCTCAAACCAGGACAGAGGCCTCCAGAGAAAGGATGTAAACTGCACAGAATCTACAGCAGGTGGCAGAAAAGCAGGGGAGAATTTGTGTTCCCTGGGTTGGACCACTGTACCAATGCCAAACACCAGGTTTGGTCATGTCTTGTTTGGAGACTTTGAGTTAACCCCAGCAGTGCAGCTGCTGAGAAGAGACCTAAAAGCAAAATTACTAAAAGAAAATTGATTCTGTCCTGGCTCTAACCAGGATGGACACGAAGAGCCCTAAAGGAGAGACATGAGATATCACCCCCCAGTAACACCCCTTGCACACCTGCAGAATCCTGCTGGGCACCCCATGTACTGGGTTCTTCCAGAATCTCAGTCTTCTCCTTTTTCTGGAGTTCCTCTCCCGTTGTGGCTGTTTTGCCTGCAACAGTAACTGCCAAGTGTCTTTCTTGTGTTTATCTCATCCCACGAGCTTTATCACTCCTGTTTTTTCCTATTTTCTCCCCATTCCTGCTGGGTGGGAGTTTCACTGTTGGCCAAGGCTGACTCACCACGTGGGTATGGAAAAGCCCCACAGGCCCTGCCAGGCAGCAGCAGAGCCCTGATGTTCTGGGTTTCCTCTCTTTCTCCTCAGTCCCAAAGCAAGATGAACATTTTCTTATCTCAGAAAGGGAAGGAAGAACGCGAATTCCCATCAGGGCTCTCACAAGACAAACAAACAGAAAGGAAGGAACAGAAGGGACTCAGAGCAACCACTTGTCCCCGAGGACTGGGACACACACCTCTGTGCAAGGCTTTCTTTGCTGTGTCTACTGCAGGTTTGGTTCAGTGGAGAGGAACCACAGACTCACAGAGTGTCAGGGGTTGGAAGGGACCTCGAAAGCTCACCAAGTCCAACCCCTCTGCCAGAGCAGGACCACCCAGAGCAGGGCACACAGGGATGCACCCAGTTGGGTTTGAATGTCTCCAGCCAAGGAGACTCCACAGCCTCTCTGGGCAGCCTGGCCCAGGGCTCTGGCACCTTACAGTGACAAAGTTCATCCTTATGTTCACCCGGCACCTCCTGTGTTCCACCTTGCCCCCTTTCTCCCTTGTCCCATCACTGGAATGGGAGGACCATGGCATTGCTTCCCTTTTGGGGTCTGGTGAGATGCTTTTGTGCTGCCCAGAAGTGCTGGGTTGGTGTCGGGGTGTGCAGCTCCTCCACATCCAGCTGGATTCTGCTGCTCTCCCAGCTCTCCAAGACGTGGTGAAGAGACCAAAACCTGGTGCAAGTAGAAGAAGACTCTGTGATGCCAGAAGTCCTTCTTACCCCATGTCCAGTGCTCATGTGTGCTCTCTCATGGCTTAAAGACACCTTTGCATTTTCTTGGTTCAGCAGGATGCTGGCGTTGGCTTGGGCCATGAGGAAGGGTCTGGGCCTAGGGCAGAGAGCCCTGACCTGACGCAGGCCAGAAGAGCCCCTAAAGCTCTGCAAAACCCCTCCTGTGTGCTGGCTCTGAATCACAGAATCACAGAATCACAGAATTCTAGGGTTGGAAGGGACCTCGAAAGCTCATCCAGTCCAACCCCCCTGCCAGAGCAGGGTCACCTAGAGTCCATCACACAGGAACGCATCCAGGCGGGGTTTGAATGTCTCCAGCCAAGGAGACTCCACAACCTCTCTGGGCAGCCTGGTCCAGTGCTCTGGCACTCTCACAGGAAAGAAGTTCTTCCTGAGATTCACATGGAACCTCCTGTGCTCCAGTTTGCATCCATTGGCCCTTGTCCTATCATTGGTCAGCACTGTAAAAAGCTTGGCTCCATCGTCCTGCCCCTCACCCTTTACAGATTTGTAACCATGGATGAGGTCACCCCTCAGTCTCCTTTTCTCCAAGCTAAAGAGCCCCAGCTCCCTCAGCCTTTCCTCACAAGGGAAATGTTCCACTCCCTTCATCATCTCTGTGGCTCTGCGCTGGACTCTCTCAAGCAGTTCCCTGTCCTTCTTGAACTGTGGGGCCCAGAACTGGACACAATACTCCAGATGTGGCCTCACCAAGGCAGAATAGAGGGGGAGGAGAACCTCTCTTGACCTACTGACCACCCCCTTTCTAATGCACCCCAGGATGCCATTGGCCTTCTTGGCCACAAGGGCACATTGCTGGCTCATGGTCATCCTCCTGTCCACCAGGACCCCCAGGTCCCTTTCTCCTACACTGCTCTCCAGCAGGTCAGCCCCCAGCCTGTACTGGTGCATGGGGCTCGTGGAGCAATAGTGAAGCCGCCACCACCCCACGTCTGTGCAGATCACAGCTGGATCCAGCTTTGGCTCCCTTTCCTCTTTCATACGACGCTCAGAAGTCTGCAGGGGAGCTGGATTTTTATTGAGCCGTTTCAAAGCTCTCTCATTAACTGCTTGCCAGCAGCCAGTTCTCTGATAATGGGTATCGCCTCTGGAAATTGCAGCCCCATAGCAACAAGGAGTTTAATGGTTATTATTCCTAAATGAAGGACACAGGTCTAGTAATCCACCTCTTGCCTCTAGCAAAGTCCCTTAGAAATTATGATTTCCCTTTGCTGGTAAGGCAGAGAAATACACACACTCACAAGTATGTGCAAAAGACACAGCCTGGCCTGGCCCTGCAATTTTTAACATTGCTAAAAAGTGCATTTTTTTTCTCATGGAGTCAAGTGAAGATGCTGGAATCCTGTAGGCATTTTGGAAATGGAGAGGTGCTCATCCTCCTCACGAGAAACAGCAGGAAACCTGGTTTCCAGGGCAGGACTCGCTTCACCTGATTGCCAATGCAGACTGCTGGGACCCTGTTCCAGTGCTTCTCCACTTTCAAGTTGAAGTTTTCCTGCATTGTCCCATTGTACAGAACACGTGCCCATTGCCTCTGTCCTTTCTCTGTACACCTGAGCTCCTTCAGGCAGCAGAAGTTGCTGTTAGATTCCCCTCAGCCTCTTCTTCTTCTGTCAGACCAAACCCAAACTCTCCTTAGACGTCCCTTGCTCCAGCTCCAACCATCTCAGTGACCCTCCTCCAGATCCATTATGGTTCATCAACACCTTTCCCGAACCAGGGTGTCCCAAAAGTGGACACAGCACTCCAGATGTGCCCTCTGGAGTGTTGAGAATCCATTCCTTTGACTTGCCAGCTATGTCTGTGTTCATACAGCCCAGTATGAAGTCAACCTTCAATGGCAGAAAGGCACAGTCAAGGCAAGGACATACAAGGCTGGGAAGATCATGTAGAGCTCTGTTGCACCATCCTCATGCAGGCAGGCAGTGATGGGCAGGCAGCATGCATGACAGTGACAAAGATGCTTCGAGGCATCCTGAGGGGCTCTGGCCCTCATCAGGCACTCAGACTGTTTTCCTGTCCCTAGCAAGTCTGAGCTAACAACTTCCCTCTCCACAAGACAGACACACAGACCGTCCTCCCCTCCTGCAGGAAGCCCTGCTGTCAACTCTGCTCAACCCTGTCCCCATGATCTCCCTGCCACCTCTTCCCTTCCCTCTCCTCTCCCCTTCCCCATCAATTTCTACCCACGCAGCAGCTCTGCCACCCCTGGGACGTGGCCAGCAAGGATTTGTCAGCTTCCTCAGACAAGATCAGACTGAGCTTGGCAAGATGAGTACCCTGACCAGCCAGAATGAGTTAGAGCTATAGGTGGTCCCAGATGTCCCTATGATAGGCAGTGCCCTCACCCTGCACATGCCCAGGGCCACCCTGCTGCTCTCCTTCCCTGTCTCCCATGTACCACCTTACCCCCCTCTGTCATCCAAGGGGGAGAGAAACCAGACTGGTTTGGAGCTATGGAGAGGGCTGGTAAAATGGGAATATCAGCCTGCTTGGGTGCAGAGGAAGGGTTTAGAGAGGCTACAGGGTGGGAGAGAGTTGGCAACCTGAACTGAAGGTGTGCATGGATGGATAAGCAACAACTCTGGAGAGGGTTGAGAGCACCCAGCAGAGAAGATACTGGTGGATGCATTCTCCAGTATCCTCTCTCCAACCAACCTGCTGCATCACCAGGGAAATCACAACACCCCAGGGTCATCTCAAGACAACTCCACCCTGTGACAGCACTCATGGGGACATGTGGGTCCTTGTGTGCCTGACACCCTGGACAGGACTGGGTGCTTGAGTGATGGGGGAGCAGCTGAGTGGGGGAGCAGCTTCATGCAATGCTTGTCCTGGGGTGCACAGCAATAGTGCTTGACTCCTGTGGCCACCTCCACTCACCAGCAGCCATGGTACTGCCTGTCCTGAGAAATATGTAGCTCAGAGGCTTAGAAATAGGAGGTGTCTCAGGGTGTTTCTCTCTGCAGTTGGCTTTTGGAGCTCTGGGGATTGCCTCGCCTGCCTTTTCTTTGTGCCAAGGAGGCTGCAAAAGCTTTCAAAAAATTTTAATGAAAGCAACATTTCTCCCAGAGTCATCACGGGTCTTCAGGAGCTGGGAAACACTGAATATTATCATAGCCATAATAACCTTGTAATATCCTTGTGTATCCTCTGTAGAGTGGACAGAAGGCTCGAGGTCTATGTTTCCCTGAAGAGCCACCTAACCCAGCCAGGCAATTCCTGCTGGGGACCAGTGTGACCCCGGGGGGGCTGTTTTAGAGCAGCTGTGCACTGCTTTGCAACTGAGCAATATCCTGGGGGACAGTTTATGTAGTCCTGCGAGGAGCAGGGAGTTGGACTGGATGATCTTTATGGGTCCCTCCCAACTTTCTGTATCCTCTATTACAGGATATTCTCTATTACAGGATATTCTCTATTACAGATATTCTCTATTACAGATATTCAGTATTACAGGATGCTGGAGCTGGTGTCTGAATGCCTCCAAGACTGACTTTCAACCCAATTAGACACCAGCATACACTTAACCACTTGCATCCAGTTGCCACGGTTGTGCAAACCAAGTCACTGCAAGGAAGAAGAGTTCATTCAAGCCTTGAAAGCACAGCTTGGGAAGCCACAGATCCAGCGGCAGCGGATGCAGGGGAGCTTCCCCCTTTCCCAGCCCAAAGGGGGGTTTGGGCACATGCTGAGGAAGGATGCAGAGGGCTCCCCAAAGCCTGGGTGGTGACCAGGCTGGTGCAGCCCCACCACTCACCATGGACCCCAGCACCCCAAGCACCCAGGGCACAGAGCCTGGCCGGGGGCAGGGTGATGCTGCCAACAGCACCAGCTCACCTGCTGGTACTGCCTAGGCTGGGAAGGAGGTGTGGGCACCCAGTTGCACTGGGAGGTGGCACTGGGATGCCTGACCCTGGCTGCTGCGGGTGACCTGCACTGCCCTGCCTCCGGGTGCTTTAAATAGGTCAGCAGCAAGTGACTGGATGAAATTACCCTTGGTTTTATTTTAAGGGAGCTGCAGACGAGGTCCTTCCCCGTGGCTAACAGCAGGGTTTTTCAGTGACAATGTAATGATTTTAATCCAGCTGCTTTTATTAACTCCTCACGTGCCGTGTGCCTGTGCCAGCCCAGCCTTGCCCTGAAGCACCACCAGCTGGGTCAGGAGGTTGCTGTCACTGCTCATAAATGTGCACAGGGACATGTCCCAGACAGCGTTGTGGGCCACAGCAGTGCAAGCCCAGCACGGGGGAGGTGGAGAAAAGCCTTTTGCTGTGCTCCCCTGATGCACTGCAGAGCCCAGCAGCCAGTGTGAGACCCCTAACAGTGAAGTGAGAGTTTAGCCTGGAGGTCAAAGTCCCTCCATTTCTGAAGGCAAACAGAGACAACGCTGATCTTCATGTGTTGCTGGGTGCCAGTGGACATTCACTGTGGCAGAGAGCAAATGGAGTCATAGAATCACGGAATCATGGAGGTTGGAAGAGACCTTCAAGCTCACCCAGTCCAACCCCCACCTCCATCCCCACTCACCCACATAGAATCATAGAATCATAGAATCATTCTGGTTGGAAGGGACCTCCAGGGTCATCAAGTCCAACCTTTATCCCATCATATTCCTGACCATCAGACCATTAGACCATGGCCTCAAGTGCCTCATCAACCCGTTTTTTGAACCCCCACAGGGACGGTGACTCCACCACCTCCCTGGGCAGCCCATTCCAGTGCCCAACCCCCCCCTCAGTAAAGAACTTCTTCCTAACTTCCAACCTAAACTTCACCTGATGGAACTTGAGGCCATTTCCTCTCATCCTGTCATCAGCAATTGGGGAGAAGAGACCAACACCAGCCTCACTACAACCTCCCTTTAGGTAGCTGTAGAGGGCCACATCACCCAGCGCCACATCCAGACACCTCTTGAACACCTCCAGGGATGGTGACTCCACCTGCCACTGAAAAGGGGAGGCATCCTCATTTCTTGTTCCTCCTCCTGCCTCCCCCACTCTTTTTTGACCCCAGTCCCTGTCCCCTCCCTTGCCGTGTCTCATGTGCTTGTCAACCTCTCTGCAAGGGGGTTCATCTCACAAACCTTCTCTGGGAGAGCCCAGCACCACTGAGGCATCTGCTGAGCACCTCTCGAGGAGTGGAAAGTAAGGCAAGACCTCCCCCTTGTGCTGTGCTGTCACATCACCACATCTTTTACACCTGCAGCTGTGGACAAACGCCACAGATGTGAAATTATTGAAGGAACAGCCTTGCAGAATCCAGAGAGGAAAATCCGTTTTGCTTCAACAAGTAGGACAAACTTACTCAGGTCCTGCAAGAGCACAACGGAGACACTGTGCCTCTTCTTCCCAGCTGTGATTGGGTTTCCTTGGGTTTTCCCCAGGATATCCTGCAAGCTGGAAGGGAATTTAGGAAGTGATTTGGTGCAACATACTGCTCAGTTCAGGGTCAGTTCTGAGGTCACACCACGCTACTCATGGCTTTTTTTCTGTAAGGGCTTGGAAGCGCCCAAAGACTTCTGGTCTTCTGCCAACTGGTCTTGTATCAATGTGGCTCTTCTGAAGTCTTCTTAAGGAAGGTTATTTGATGTAACATACAGCAACAGCTACTGTTCCCCATTGGCTTGGGTTTTAGGGATATAACTTAAAATGTGTCAGTGCCACAAAGATGACGAAGGGAGTGGAACATCTCCCTTGTGAGGAAAGGCTGAGGGAGCTGGGGCTCTTTAGCTTGGAGAAAAGGAGACTGAGGGGTGACCTCATCCATGGTTACAAATATGTAAAGGGTGAGGGGCAGGACGATGGAGCCAAGCTTTTTACAGTGCTGACCAATGATAGGACAAGGGGCAATGGATGCAAACTGGAGCCCAGGAGGTTCCATGTGGATATCAGGAAGAACTTCTTTCCTGTGAGAGTGCCAGAGCACTGGAACAGGCTGCCCAGAGAGGTTGTGGAGCAATGCAGGAGGCTCTCCCCCTCCCTAGTGCCATGGGACAGGCGCAGGGCACGAGCAGGCCATGCCCAGGGGTCCCTGTGGTTCATGAGGAGGATGGCACAGGCACGTATTAGAAATGGGGAAAGCCTCTGTGAAGCAGCAGCTCCACTCCAGGTGGTCAAGCAGCATGGCTGAGACCCTGAGACACCTCCCACAGCTCTCACAAACACTTGTGTGGGGAATAACTGCCAGTTACAAGCCCATCTTGGCTACATTTGAGCTAGCCCCTAGGCTTCAGAGTAACTTTCTCTATTAATGAGTTTATCCTAATTTATAGAAGTGTGGTCAAGTTTATCCTAATTTATAGAAGTGTGGTCTTTCCCATTTTTTTTATCATTTCCCTTGTCATTAGGTTTTTGCTCTGCCTGTGGCATATGGGAAGAAACAAGCTTTGATCTCAGGAAGGCTGGAGATGAGAGGGATGTCAGTGAAGGAGAGGTTGGAATACATTTGAAGTGCTAAAACCTGCCAGCACCTGATTGCACTATGGCTATGGACTAGGTTGACAACCACAAAAGTCTCTTGCTGGTCTGTGCTCCTCTTCCACAGCCATGGTCTGTTTCCAGTACCAACCAGCTCCACGCGATGTGTTTTGCATGTTAACCTTGTGCTGCCTCTGTGGAAACCCTGCCTCATGCCAAGCACCTCCTGCAGGTCTGACATATGCCCAGGACAGCAGGCTGGCTGTAGCTGTGGGTTTTGGCTGGGTGAATGTTTCTGGTCCATTGTCCATCCCACCCCAAAAGCCCAGGAGGGGCCAGGACTCTGTTCCACCTCATGAGCAGCCACTTCTGCCTTGGGGGAAGAGCAGACGCTGCAGACTCTCTTGCCAAGGGGACATGGATGGCACTTTCTGGAAGAGCAAACACACCATGACAACACAATCAATCCACACTCTGTTTATTTGGTCTTCACAGCCCCTTTCATTTCCAGTTCATGAGCTCCCATTGCCATCCTACAGTCTGTCTTCAGATAGAATCATAGAGTCATAGAATCAATATGGTTGGAAGGGACCTCCAGGGTCATCAAGTCCAACCTTTATCCCATCATATTCCTGACCATTAGACCATCAGACCTGCGCTTTTACCATTCATTATCCTAGTCCTACCAAGATTTTGGGGTGATTGGGATATTTGGGTCCATTGGGATTTTTGAAAATGATTCTCCATTAATCTGTAGCAGAGGAATGCTGCTGTGCCAAAGCTTTGAGGCTTGGGAGATAAATCTTCAACACAGACATTGCCATAGGCTGAAAGTACAGTTTGCCTGTGGAAATGTTCCAATTCACAAACTTGGGCTGGAAGGGACCTCAGGAGGTCTCAGGGTCAGCTATTGGGTCAGACTGGGCTTCTCAGGGCTATTGTCAGTCAGGTCTTGAAAACCTCCAAGGACAGAGACTGCACAACCTCTTTCAACACTTCATTGTACACATAAAAACAGACACAGGCTATTCTTTAATCTGTGGGGCTTTCAAATGCATGCCAATCTATTTAATACAAAAACAGCCCTAAAAATGTGATTACTATTTTATAGGCAGCTAGAAATGCAAGTTTCTGCCCTGTGCTACTTCCAGTCCCTTCTCTTCTCATAACAGACAAGAATCTACAGGTGAGCATCACAGGAGGTAAGGAAAGGGTGGGGAAAGATGCCCTCAGATGAGCAGCTTTACCACATCTTAATACTTTGGTCTCCCAGAACAATTTTTCAACAAATCAGAAGGAATAAGAAAAACCTACCCCAAAACCCCACACTGAATTGCTCTACTCTGTTACAACAGAGGGAGAGAATTTAGTCCCATTGTTTGGATGTCACATGCAAGGACCACTGGTCTCAGGAGATAAGGATGAAACCCATAGCCCTGAATATTCCTAAATGTTGCATTCTGAGAGAATATTGAAGAATAAGTGATCTTAAAAGAAAAGCAAAGAATAACCAACTAGTAGCATTTCTTTATGTGGGTGTATTGACAAACAGAAGAGCTGAATCCTTAAATACAGAGACTAAAATACAGGATAAATGCACATGTGAGGGTACAAACACAGACACTGATGAATGGGTCTTGGAGAAGCCCAAATATAGAACATTTCTGCTCACACAGTGGTACATTTATATGAGGAAGAAGGAGTTGTAATGACCACAAAATTCAACTGTACGTATTAGTCCCCTGCCTTGTTCCTCTGCTCCTTGTATCTGGATTTTCCATGCTGTCAGTGAGGATATGCTGTCAATCCTGGAGTGAGAAAGGCCAGCAGAACTACAGCCCTGGCCTTTCCAGTGTCAGTGCAGGCTATCGGCTCCTGCCCCAGGGCTGTGCATCCTCGCTGGAATGGACTGCAACTGTCTCTCACTCTTAACCTCCTGCTTAGTCACACACAGCCACTAAGGCACAGAGACATTGGGTAACTTGCCAAGAGACTGATGGTATGTGCTGATTTTCATGTTAATTTACATGAATTTGCATACATCTCCCTCTCAGTTTGCATTCATTCCCTGTGATGCCTTGAAGACCAACTAAAATATTATCTTGTCTGAACAAGTCAAAATGTTCTACTTATTTTACTCTTCTTTTTTGCTGATACTCATTTTTCACCTCCTAGTTGATTTATTTTCTTCCCTTCCCTTCCCTTCCCTTCCCTTCCCTTCCCTTCCCTTCCC
>VZRW01003302.1:140109-178263 GCA_013398125.1 Aegotheles bennettii | reverse complement strand
AAGGGAGATGTTCCACTCCCTTCATCATCTCTGTGGCTCTGTGCTGGACTCTCTCAAGCAGTTCCCTGTCCTTCTTGAACTGTGGGGCCCAGAACTGGACACAGGACTCCAGAAGTGGCCTCACCAAGGCAGAATAGAGGGGGAGGAGAACCTCTCTTGACCTACTGACCACCCCCTTTCCAATGCATCCCAGGATGCCATTGGCCTTCTTGGCCACAAGGGCACATTGCTGGCTCATGGTCATCCTCCTGTCCACCAGGACCCCCAGGTCCCTTTCTCCTACACTGCTCTCCAGCAGGTCAGCCCCCAGCCTGTACTGGTGCATGGGGTTGTTCTTCCCCAGATGCAAAACTCTGCACTTGCCCTTGTTGAATTTCATTAAGTTTCTCCCCGCCCAACTCTCCAGCCTAAGGAGTTAATATATTTACAAGCACTCTCTGTAAAAGGTACTCAGTAAGGATGTGTGAGGTCCCTCACAAATAATTCAGCGTGTACATAGAGCCTGGAGCTGCCCAACACATCCATCCCCCGAGAAGCGCTGCAGACGGTGAGGATGGAAGGAGAGGGGGAAGAGATGACCCCACAGGGACCTGACGGGGCTGTGATAGCCGATAGCTCCGAGGAGCAGAGATTTTGCTGGCACTGCACTCCAGCCCAGTGGTGGTTTGTAAAATGGTAATGAAAATTAGTGCTCAGTGAAGCAGCTCTGCTCTTTCGGAGTGGAGACACTGCCCAACCACCAGCCCAGCCCCTGGTCCTGCTCGCAGCACGTTATAGAGGGCCTGGCTCTGCTTGGTTGGTGCAGAGACCAGTACTGCTCATAAATGATTTACTGCTCCTTGGTGAAGCTCAGGACAACACTGCATTTGGCACAGATTACTTCTTGGGTTTTACTGCTACAAGAAGAGGAACCTTGTTCACTCACGAAGGAGCACAGGCAGGGGCTGACACCTGAAATGAACCATTAACAGCACAATAAATTAACAAAAATGCAATAAATCTGTGCAAGGTGAGTTTCATGAGAAGGATTCCTTTTAATTAGTACACTCAACTACTGCTCCACTTGATGAACTTGCCATTAACTCCTCTGTGTAAGCGTGGCTGGTTGTGTTAACTCTTGCACTGGGACACACAATTCAGGTTGTGTTAACTCCTGGACTGGGACACACAATTCACCGTGTAAGCTCAGCAAGTCTCAGCTCTGCCTCCCAAGCCACGTGCAAGAAATAAAGTCACACTTCACGATGCTTTATTTCCAGCCTTGCTGCCCCTCACATAATCAAACCAGTAAGTTAGAGCCACTGCTAGAGGCACCACTGAAGGTCTGTGTAAGTACCTTCAACCAGGCACTCAGATTGCCCTTGGGGGTTCCTGCTCCTGCTTTACCAGTGGAATCCTCTCCATCTGCATTTCTCTGAAATACTTGCATGCACATGCTCTTCCTCTAGAGAAATACCTGCAGGTCCAGAGGACTTTCAGCCCAAAATGCCTGAATTAGGGTTTTTTTGCTGAGATGTACTCAGGTACAGCCTCGGCTGTTGGTGCTCAGTGCCCTGGTGCTCGCATGGCCACCAGCTCACCATGGCATTGTAGCAGCTGGGTCACCAACAATGGCAGGGGCAGAAATGTCACTGTAGTTCAGGTCTTTATTTTCCAACATGTTTCACTGTCAGGTGTGCTCCTGAGATTTTGAACTTCCCTGTCGCAGAATCACAGCATGGTGGGAGTTGGAAGGGACCTCTAGGAGATGATCCAGCCCAACCATCCCTGCTCAAGCAGGGTCACCCAAGAGCAGATGGCACAGGATGGCATCCAGGTGGGTTTTGAACATCTCCAGAGAAGGAGACCCCACACCCTCTCTGGGCAGCCTGTCCCAGTGCTCAGTTGCCCTCAAGGTAAAGAAGTTTTTCCTCATGTTCAGATGAAACTGTCTGTGTTCCAGTTTATGTCCATTGCCCCTTGTCCTGTCACTGGGCACCACTGAGAAGACTTCAGTTCCATCCTCCTGACACCCCTCTGTAGATATCTGTAAGCACTGATGAGATCCCCTCTCAGTCTTCTCCTCTCCAGGCTGAACAGCCCCAGGTCTCTCAGCCTTCCCTCATGGGAGAGGTGCTCCAGTCCCTCAGCATCTCTGTAGCCCTTTGCTGAACTCTCTCTGCAATTGGGCTGGGACTCCTGGGCACACCTTTGTGCTCCATTTTTATCCTGCTGTTATTTCCACTTAATCCCCAACACCTTGGTGCTAATGGCTCCCCACAGCTCACAGCGGTGGGTGGGGAGATGGAAGGTCCCACCCTGATATCTCACACGGGTTCCTGGAGCTGACCATGATCAGATCACTGTGCTTATGACTTCACATTACCGGGGGTACCCTCAGTTGTAACTACCTACATGATACACAACCTGTACTTCATCCATCCATCCATCCATCCATCCATCCATCCATCCATCCATCCGTCTGTCCGTCCATCCGTCCATCCATCCATCCATCCATCCATCCATCCATCCATCCATCCAAAGGCCACACAGGTGGCAGAGTTATCCCTGTGTACACCTGATGTTTCTACACGTGATCTTTCACTGCCAGCAACAAGGACTTTGCACTTTTCACTGAACACTGGCACAGGTTGCCCAGAGAGGTTGTGGAGTCTCCATTCTTGGCAATATCCAAAAGTCATCTGGACATGATCCTGGGCAAACAGCTCTAGGTAGCCCTGCTTAAGCAAGGGAGGTTGGACCAAGTGGCCTCCAGAGATCCCTTCCAGCCTCAACTAATCTGTGATTCTGTGATTTTCTGATGGGTTCACTGAAGATTTATCAGCCCAGCCCAATGTCCAGATGTGCTACTGGAGACTCACAGCAATAAAACTGAACAGCCCAGTGCAACATCTAATTAAGCTGAGGAACTCATCGCCACTGGGTGTCTTTGTTGCTGAACGTTGCCATGGGTTCAAAAAGCAATTAGATGGATTAATAAAAGAAAAAAAATATCACCTCTGCTTTTAAAAAATCCATAAGCTACAGGCGATGAGAGAATACACTGAGGAAGTTTGAAGAATACTTCTGTCTATTCTTGCATCCATTCTAACATCCACTGCTAGTCCTGGTGGGAGTTCTGTGGCTGGCTGGAGTGTTCCTGCAGGACAGCATGGCTGGAGATCAAACTGAAGGCTATCATCATATCATATCATATCATATCATATCTTATATCATATTATATATCATATCTTGACTTGGACATTTCATTCTAATGAAACTCCTCAGGAAAGGCTAGAAAGAAGACATTATCCTCCAAGTCAAGACTTCAGCTCCATCAGAGCAAGCCCAAACCTGCAGGTTCTGTTGGGATTAACCAACGCTCCACTCCTTGCTTAGGGGTCTTTTTTGGACACTTCTGTTCTTCGACTTGGTCTCATGCTAAGAGCATGGTTCAAGCAGGATGCTCCCAGTTCATCTCACTTGTGCTCTGGATCTTTTTCCACCCACCCCAGTTTTTAAGATCAAAGTTGCATGCAAAAATCCCCAGGAATTAAAGCCCTACTGGAAAATCATCTCTGCTGAGTCAAGGTTTAAAGCAATCACTGAGCAGTAATTTCCCTTCATCCTAGATCCAGAACAAGACACGAACCACCAGAATGATGGTTTAGAACAGTCAGGAATACATCCAGACAGTGATCCAGAGGACATGTCACCTGAATGGACAGTCAGACTGAAGCCTCATCCAGGCCTGCAGAGCATCTTGGGGGTTCACCTACTTCGTTTCAGGTGGAGTAACCTGCAGGTGACCTTCAGTCTAGCACTGAGGTGGAATCTAAGAGCCTATGTCCCAGAAATGGCTTCAGCTGTCCCTGACCCTCACAGGGAGAGGTGGTGGCCCTCCTCCATGTGGGATCAGGTGGTCATGGGGCGTACCACAGGTCACTGATTCCTGCAGTTCTCCCTATTCCTGGGATCACTCCCTTGTCGTGGAACAGTGCAAGGTCTGAGTGAGCAGTGGGAGGAAAGGGAGCAATGATGGGAGGTCTTGGGGGGATGCTGTGAGCATGCTGTATGGGGGTTGAGATCTATCACTGTCCTCCAACCACTCCCTACAGAGACTTCCCTTGCCTGTAAGCACACACTGCCACCCAAACGAGTCCTCCTGAGGTTCACAGACCCCTCATCTGCTGGAATAAGCTGCCTCTGAGATTTCAATGTGATTAATCTGTGACTGCCACAAGGCTCTCACTTTGTCTTGTACTGGGCTTGTAGAGACTGGTACCTTGTCTCCCAGCGTTGGTTTCCTGCACCCTCAGCCCCCAGCAGAGTACGTGGTTAGTTCAGTCCTCAAAGATTCATGCACGAGGACTCCAGCCAAGAAAAATGCTTTCCCAAATGGTCTTTGAGACATTTGTAATCAACCCCTTGCTGGAAGGATTACATTTACTATCTGGAAATGTTCCCACTTCTCATGTAGGTGAAGCTGTCACAAATTCCTGCCGTGATGTGTCAGAACAAAGACTTCAGAGACTTTGCACATCTTCCCCGCCTCTGTGCCCAGAGCTTATTGGAACAGCATGACCTAAAGCTGATGTACCAGAATCAATCACAGAATCACAGACTGGCTGAGGCTGGCAGGGGCCTCTGGAGGTCATCTGATCCAACCCCTCTGCTCAAACAGGGCCACCTAGACTGGTTACCCAGGACCATGTCCAGATGACTTTGGAATATCTCCAAGAATGGAGATGTCACAACCTCTCTGGGCAAACTGAGAGAACCCTCCTATTTATGTGCTGATAAGGTCCCCCCAAGACCTCTTCTCCAGGCTGAGCAGTCCCAGCTCTCTCAAGCCTTTGTTCACATGGGAGGTGCTCCAGTCCCTTTATCACCTTCATGGCCCTTTGTTGGACCATCTCCCGTATGTCCATGTCTCTGGAGTTGGTCACTGTGTAGAGGGGCTGAGCTATCAGAAGTGCAGAAGGGACAGTGCTCACCATGGGCTACCACAGTGACCTCTGCCATTGCTCCCTCCCACCACAAACCCCAGCCACTGGTTTTTCACCACAGCTGGCACTGGTTTCGAGGGACCTGGCCATCACTTTTCAGTGCCCCAGTGTTCACCCACAGTGGGTTTCTGCCCTCTCTGCGTGCAACCTGTGAGTAATGCATCTCCCTGTGTGCAACGTATCCTGCGAGCAATGCATCTGGCTTTGTGCAATGCATGCTGCAAGCAATGCATCTCACTGTGTGCAATGCATCTGGCTTTGTGCAATGCATGCTGCAAGCAAAGCCTCTCACTGTGTGCAGTGCATCTCAAGGCAAGCAATGCATCTCTCTGCATGCAATGCATCTGGCTTTGTGCAATGCATGCTGGAAGCAATGCATCTCACTGTGTGCAATGCATCTGGCTTTGTGCAATGCATGCTGCAAGCAATGCATCTCATTGTGTGCAGTGCATCTCACTGTGTGCAATGCATGCTGCAAGCAACGCATCTCACTGTGTGTAATGTATCTCACTGTGTGCAATGCATGCTGCAAGCAATGCATCTCACTGTGTGCAGTGCATCTCACTGTGTGCAATGCATGCTGCAAGCAATGCATCTCACTGTGTGCAGTGCATCTCAATGCAAGCAATGCATCTCTCTGCGTGCAATGCATCTGGCTTTGTGCAATGCATGCTGCAAGCAATGCATCTCACTGTGTGCAATGCATCTTGCTTTGTGCAATGCATATCAATGCAAGCAATGCATCTTGCTGTGTGCAATGCATCTTGCTGTGAGCAATGCATCTTAATGCAAGCAGTGCATCTCTCTGCCTGCAATGCATCTTGCTTTGTGCAATGCATCTCGCTGTGTGCAATGCCTCCAGTGAACAATGCATCTTGCTGTGTTCAAGGCTTGCAGTGAGCAATGCATCTTGCTTTGTGTAATACATCCTGTAAGCAACATATTTTGCTTTGTGCAACGCATCTCGCTGTGTGCAATGCATCTCAATGCAAGCAACGCATTTCTCTGTGTGCAATGCAATTTGCTTTGTGCAATGCATCCTGTGTGCAATACATCTTGCTGTGTGCAATGCATCTCACTGTGCTCAATGAGATGAAACAGGAGCATTCTGAGCTGCTCCATCCTTAGTGGAGGCTGACTGCAGCCTTGCAAAGCCAAGCAGCTCTTCTCTGCTTCCCATGCACACCAGCAATCCCATCCTGCTCCCTGGCCAGAGATGCATGGTGTGAAGTGGGCAGGTGACTTGAGGCCATGGTCTAATGGTCTAATGGTCAGGAATATGATGGGATAAAGGTTGGGCTTGATGACCCTGGAGCTCCCTTCCAACCATAATGATTCTATGATTCTGTGACTCCTGCAGGTCTGTGCCATGCTCCTCCAGCCCATCCTCCCCACTTGCTGGGTTGGAACAGGCCTTGTGGGCAGCCAGCCTGGCACTGAGTGTCAGCAGAACCATGCTTGGACTGGGCACCTTCAGGTGGCTTCACCAGAGACCTGGCTGCGACCTGGCTCTTCCCTCTCATTGGGATGTCCTTCTCCTGTGATAGCCCTCCGAAGGGATGTCCCACCTTGGGTAGGGCATCCATTAGGTATGCTGATGCATGATGTCCTCTTTCCTGCCCTTCTGGAATACTGGGACATTGGCCAGCTTCCAATCAACCAGGATTCCCAAGATCTCCCAAAAATCATCGAGAGAGGCTTAGTGATGACATCAGCTAGCTCTTTAAGGATTCTTGGGTGAATCCCATCGGGTCCCATGGGCTTGTAGGGATCGAGCTGTGGCAGCAGATCTTGCACAAGTTCAGGGTCAACTAAGAGTTGACCCTTGTTGCAGTCATGGTTCTCCAGTCCTCCAGCATTGAGGCCCCCTTGGTCTATCATCAGTGTTGAAGACAGAGGCAAAGAATGTGTTAAATAGCTCTGCTTTGTCTTCATCCCCTTGGGTGAGGTGACCATCCTTACCCTGTTGTTTCTACACTGTGAGAAATTCAGTGAGAAATTGCTGGATGTAAAGTGATGAGAGCAGAAGTGTCCAGAAGCTCGCAGAGGGTGGGGAGGATGTTCCTGCCTTTCTCTGATCATCCTGCCATCACAAAGTGCCTCCAGCGTACCGATGTTCTCATCTGCAGGCACACAGCCTCCTGCTCGCCGAGTCCAGCCCCAGAGCCTGGCCTGAATCCAGCGTGGTTCTGTCTGCTCAAACACGCCCTGGAGGGATTTCTCAACCCTTGTCTTGGACGGGGATCAAGCACTGTGACAGCACATCCTAAGCTCACATCTTATCACAGGTTAAACCGGTCCAGGCAGGAAAGGTATCTCAGCATTAACAATCTGCTTCCCTTCCCCATCCTGCCATGAAAGCTTACAACTTCTCTTCATAATCTGGTGGTATCAGAGAAGCCCAAATGTTCTCAGAGCTACACAAAATATTTCAAAAGTAATAAACCACTGGAGTGAGGTTCAGCAGGAATTCCCCAGCCCACCCAGACCTTCCTTTCTCCAGGTGAGAAGCAAGGCACTGCTTTCCCAGTCCTGCCTTGGTCCCACCTTTGTTGCCATTTCAAGGTGCTCTCACCCCGTGGGTGCAGCTTGATGCAAGTGCTGAGGTCCAGCTCCAGGCTGCCCTGCAGTGTGGATGGAGCAAGGACAGGCTCTTGCCCATCCAGCAGGGATGGTGAGTTCCCCAGCAGAGAAAATGAATCGTGTGGGGTGGGACCCACAAGAGCCCCATGATGAGTGTAGGGGTGGCACGGCCAGCCAGCAGCAAGCACAAACGTGTCTGAAATTCTTGCTCACCTTGATTTATGACCTCTCCATGACGCTGGAGCTCGCAGGTGCCAGGCTCTTCTGGGGCTGGCTCTGTGGCTCATTAGAGTTTAGCTGGAGGTGAGGGCAGCATCAGTGCCCCGGAGAAAAGCCCACTGGGCAGAACATGCTCCTTTGGAAAGCCACCAAAAGGCCCCTTATGAGGCCATGGTCTAATGGTCCAATGGTTAGGAATATGATGGGATAAAGGTTGGACTTGATGACCCTGGAGGTCCCTTCCAACCAGAATGATTCTATGATTCTATGATTCTAAAAAGGCTGCTTGGGAACCCCAAATCTGGAGCTACCCTTCCTCAAGGCAGTGCCCCAGCTACTAGGAGGGTGCTCTGATAGGTGGGGGGCTGTAGGCAACCACTGTGCTGTGAGGGTGGCCACGGCATTCCCAGGGATGCAGATGGCATGGGTATGAAAGGAGAAGAGCCAAGATGTGGCCAGTCCATGTAACCTCACCTTTAGGGATCTCAGCAAGGAGCTGGGGCAAACGGAGGTTTCCTTGCTGGTTGTCAGGTGTCAGGTCAATACTGAGCAGAGCTGGAGATGCAGGGAGCAGAGGTCAGAGCTACCCATGGGTCTGGCCAGCAGAGCTCCCAGTTAACTACTGGGCTGGCAGACTGGGGAATGTGCAGTCCCACTGAGCCATTGCTGCTACTGGGATGGGGGAAATACGGGGACAAGAGAAGGAAATAGCAGTGGGATGGGAGGGTGGCGGGGGCTGCCTGCAAGTGGAGCTCATGTATAATTCCCTTCTCCAAAGCTGGAAAACCGGCTTCAGCCTGGTCTCTCCCCTGCTGGTTAAGCAGCAACATCTGCAGAGCAGGGGAGGTTCTTCTGCCCTCAGACATCTCCCTGGTGAGAGCACTAGCAAAAGCACGAGGCTTTCCTAGGGTTCAAATAGCATTTCCTGTCAAAAAGGTTTCCTTGATTATTTCCCAGCTAACTGAAAACCTTTGCGAGGAGCCCAAACATCACAGGAGGGGATGGAGGGAATGGCTGTGAGGACAGCACAGGGCAGCCCCGTCTTCTGGCTGCTCTGCTTAAATTGTTTCTCTCCCAGCACCAGTCCTGCTGCTACCGCTGTGCTGAGCACAGGCCAGGGGCTGTGTGCTCTGTGGTGGCTGCATCAAGCACTTGCAGATTCCCAAACATCCTCTGCGCTCCACCCGTGCTCCCCCATCAGATCCAGTCCCTCCTGCTGCTGCAGGCAATGTGGACAACACATGCAGTTTGGGCAATATCAAATATCACCTATTTTATGCTGGTTTTATAGCCACGGTGCCTCAGTTTCCCAGTTTCTTGCACGCTGGGGAACAAATGGGATAACATCCTTCTGCTCCAGAGGATAAAAAGTGGTTGCTTGGCACACAAAGCCGTGACCAAACCTGGTGTTTGGCATTGGTACTGTGGTCCAAACCAGGGAACATAAATCTTCCTCTGCTGAGGTGGGTGGTTCACTCTTGTGAGTGTAAGGAGCCAGGGGCAGAACCCAGTAGTGATGTACAAAAATCCATTGCCATAACCTGGCAGGAATTGGGGAACTGGGGCAGCGTGGGCAATGGATCGACCAGTGGTGAAACAAGGCACATAGGAGCAGAGCAAAGGAATGCATAAGGCAAAGTCCTGAGGAAGAAACTCCTAGGGAGGAAGGAAAATCAGGATACTGAGCTAGAAAGCTTAATGCCTGGCCCAGAAAATGAGGGGGGAAATGTGATAATTGGAGATGAAAGAAGGAAGGCTCAGAGCGAGGAAAGCTGGCCACATGTCGGGATGAGAAATACAGAGAAATCGTGTTATTCAGGGTCAGTATGTCACATATTCTCCTAATCACATCTGCCTGGCTCTTTCAGCAGGAGCCCAAGCCAGAGCACTGAGAACTCAGCAGTTCTGGTTATAGAGGACCCCAGGCTCTTTGCCAGGTTTGGCTTTGCACCTCGTGAGCCATGCAGCTCCCTGGGAAGCAGAGGATGGGGGGAAGTGGAGGGATGAGAGAGGGAAGTGGAGGATGGACAGGAGTCAGAGAGGTGAGAGCCCCTCTCTTGGGTAGGATGTGATGGAGAGGAATTGCCCTGCCCCAGTGGGTGCGAGGTGTTTTCACACCCAATGCGTTCCCCCAAGGTCTCCAGCGGAGGTGTCAAGGTGAATATCAAGCAGACCTGAGGAGCCCCAGGAACTGGGCTAAGGAGGAGGTTACCATGGTAACAGCAGCTTATGGCAGCTGATATTGAATGATATGTCACATTCATAAGCCCACTGTGCTGAGGCAGCATCTCGAAGGAGCCGTTAAAGCAAACCCAAGACGGAGTGAGGAGGGAGCAGGGCTGGGGCTGCCCTGGAGCCAGGATGGGTCAGGGTGAGTGCATGCACAGATTCCTGCCTGTGGGCACAGCCAGGAGGCACACACAGGACTGGGGTGTTGCTGTCCCCAGGTTTGGTCCCCTCTGATGATGTGCTGAGGAGCGCGTGGCCGGGTGCTTTGCACTTTGGCAGGGGAGCACCATTCTCACCCGTGAACAGGAGTGATGTCCTGAGATGCAACCAGTGCCTGGGCAGCTCACAGCAGCAGGATCCTGTCCCATTTGATGCATTCAAAGCAGTACAAAAACTGCCATGAAGTCACCAAAGTGTAGTGATGTGATCTTCAGGAGCAGTGATTTCCTTCCTAGTGGGGCATTTGGTGAATGGTGCCCAGATCTCAGGAATCCAAGTGATGGAGGAGGTGGATTTCTAATAATTCCCATGGACTTTGTGCTTTCGCCATGGGAGACTCTGTCTTTATATGATGGAAGGTCCCATTGGAGGAACCTGCAGATGGCAAGGACCTAGTGCATTTGACCTGGGTGCAGGCATCATGGACAGGTCCACACCCAGCCTGGCCATGGCTGGAGCACAGCAGCATACATAGGTGCACTGATGTTTTGAAGATGGTAGACATGTTGCACAGGGTGATCAAGGTCCTCTGTGCTTCTGGCTCTCATGATCTGTCTGCAAGGACAAAATAGGTTCAGGATTGGCTTTCATTCCCAAAGGGAAGTGTCTCCAGCCCCATAGGACCTCACCTACTTGCAGGATTCAAGCTACACTGCCTAACCACAATTATTTCACAATTATTTCACTGCCCAGCCACAATGATTTCCTTCCCATGCAGACCTATACCATGACATCGTGTGTCAGCACTGTATGTAAAAGGAAAGAGCAAGAGAAGTGTTCTCTCTCCCTCTGGTAGGAGACAGCCTGTGGTGGGATATAGGGCCAGAGGCTCAGGCAGAACCCAAGATAAGAACCCATGGATATGAACCCAAGTGTCTGCACCACTGCTGCCTGAGCAGGGCTTTGGAAGTTTCTCTCTCCTGGTTTTGTGTGTCTAAGTCTGATGGGAAAGTATCATAGAAACATCTAACCATCGAGGTTGGAAGAGACCTCCAAGCTCACCCAGTCCAACCCCCACCTCCATCCCCACTCACCCACAGCACCCAGCGCCACATCCAGACGCCTCTTGAACACCTCCAGGGATGGTGACCCCACCACCTCCGTGGGCAGCCCATTCCCACACCCAACCACCCTCCCAGGGAAGGAATTTTCCTAATGTCCAAGAACCAGCTGAGGGAACAGGGGACGGTGCTGCTGATTTCTGGGCAGAGGTGGCAACAGAGCTTCTGCAGGAAAGAGAAAATTGCCTGGATGTTGGCATTCTCCATTGTTATTCCAAATGGTATGGGGACAGGTGGGGAAGTTCAAAAGGCAACAGATGGATCCAAACCACACTGTATTTTAAATTCATGTCATGACCTCGCTCAAGATTAACCTTCAGGATAAACCTTACTAAAGATAGCTGAGCAGTGACATTTCTTTCTGCTACCAGAAGGTGATACTTTAATGTACTTACGATGTTTACCTTGCTCCTTCTATCCTGGAGGGATCAGGTGTTGTGTTCCCTGAAGCCCACCCCCTGGCATTGTTCACAGCACTTGCTGGACACAGGGTCACTCCATACTTCAGCAGCAGCCCTGCACTGAACAAGTGAGCATATTTTGTGTGGCATATATTCAAATCCCAGCTTCCCTAGGCCTAAACTGGGAAGTTGGTGCTGCTGGGCACGGGTCTGGACTGTGCAGAACATGTCTTGCTGTCATCCTACAGCACAGGACTGAGCCAAGACCACCCTAGACATATGGCATCTAGTCCCTGCTCTTTGGACATTGGTTTTTTTCCTTATCCAATAAATCATAATCATAATCCAATAATTCTTACCCAATAAATGGTAATAAAGCTGAATGAGGGCAGGTTCAGGTTGGGTGTCAGGAGAAGGTTTGTCACCCAGAGGGTGGTGGAGCACTGGCACAGCTCCCCAGGGCAGTGGTCACAGCACCAACCCTGCCTGAGTTCAAGCAGCGTTTGGATGATGCTCTCAGGCACATGGTGTGACTTGGGGTGTCCTGCACAGGGACAGGAGTTGGACTCGATGATCCTAATGGGTTTCTTCCAACTCAGCACAGTCTATGACTCTATGAACCTCAAGAGCCACACAAGAGCCTTCCTACCTGCTTGTTCCACACCCCTGTGGATTTTATGCTCCTGTTCCAGTTTCAAGTGAGTGAGGGTGGTGGGGGAAGGTCTGTCTGTTCTCTGAATAACTGCAGTTACACCTAGGGATTTAAGCTGGCATGCAGGATGTAGCCTCCTATTTCTCAGGCAGGTGCTCTCATTGCAGGCTATGACACAGCCGTAAGTGTTTCGTAAGAAGACAGAGGTCTAAGTGTCTAAACATAGGAATAAGTTTCATGCTCCAAATCCCAATTTCACAGGTTGCCTAAGTGCTGCTCTTGGGTAGACACATGAACTCATGTGGAAGAACCTCCACATAACCTATGTCATTGTCATCTCCAGTGCAGGGCTACGGACATTCCTGTGCTCAGCATCATCATCATCATCACAAATCCTAGCCTCTTATCCTGTTATTTCCAATATTCATTCTAGTGAATGCAGATCCCTCAAATTCAGCATTATAAATTCTGTTTGTGGAACTGGGCTGTTGCTCCTCATGTTTGGTACTGCTGCACAACACCAAGCAAGAGTCCATCAGGGGTTTAAGCAGAAGGTCATTGCCATGATGAGGAGGGAGTATGGAGTAAGAAGGGAGTTGAACATTAGGAACATTTTTTTTCACTGTAAAGGTGATTGGGTGTTGGAATGGGCTGCCCAGGGAGGTGGTGGGGTCACCGTCCCTGGAGGTGTTCAAGAGGTGTCTGGATGTGGCGCTGGGTGCTGTGGGTGAGTGGGGATGGAGGTGGGGGTTGGACTGGGTGAGCTTGGAGGTCTCTTCCAATCTCGATGATTCAATGATCCTATGAACACTAATAACAGGCGAGAAGACTCTCCTGTGTGGATGGATAGTTTTAGTACTAGAAAATCTAAACAATTTTAGACAAGACTTGGGAAAATTTATGAATTGGACAAAATCAAATGAACCTAAGAGCAGCTTTATGTTTCTCTGTGCCCATGAAACAGCACTAGGGAAGCATACAAAGGAACTTTTTTTCACTCTGATCCCAAATCACTGTTTGGAAAGACATCATCTCTTTTAATAGATGTCTGTATTGGGTATTTGTGGCAAGGTTTTGATAGCAAAAGGGGATGTGGGGATGGTCACTGTGGTGGACATAGCAATGGACCCAATAAGCTAAGTGTGGTGCCTCTGTGTAAACATGTTTAAGAAAGGGCAGAAGATGTTGGATGGAGAGAGCAGGAGAACAAAAGGTGTGAGAAACAGCAGAAAGAATATTAGGATCTGAGGAGCAGGTGCTCCATGGCAGAGCAGGTGTTCCCTGCAGCCTGTGGAGGACCATCAGTGGAGCAGAAGGATGTTCCTGTCAGGAACTACAGCCTGGAGCAGAGGGAAAGAGTGGGAAGAGCAGCTACATACTGACTGCAACCTTGTCCTGTGCTGCCTGTTTGGCTAATGAAGGGGTTGGGTATAACCTTTGGTGATAACACGGGGAGGACACGTGCTGGGAGTGAAGTCAACCCTGGGAAAGGGTGGAGAAAAGGTGGTTTAATATTTATCTTTTTACTTACCAATACCTGAATTAGCAATTATACATGTATTATTTGGCACTAAATTAATTTCTCCAGGTTGTGTCTGTTTTGCCCCTGATTATATTTGGTAAGTGATCTCCTGGATTTACCTCAACTCACAAGTTTTCTCACTCCTGATCTTCCAAATCCTCTGGTGTCTTCTCATTGTTGCATCATTACCACCGCAACCAGCAATGAGAAGACACCAGAGATCTTGGCTTCACATCTCTGGTCCTAGAGCTGAGCCACGCACAGGTCCAGCAGAAACTCCCACACATTGTTCATTAGAGAATTAGACTTGGAAATGTCAAGTAGGTTTACATCTAATGTTATTGAGATTTTAGTAACGTCACATGCTGTGATTTTTTTCTACCACCTAGGCTATTCACAGATCAGTTCTCTAAGAACTTGTTTCATACACACAATTCTCTTTACCAACAAAAATTGATCTCATCAACAGTGCAGTGTCCATCAACCTGCTTTGCCCAAGAAACAGGTTACAACAAAACACACACACACAGACACAGTTACTTCTGGCATCATTATTTCTCAGTGAAGCAATACCCATCTCATATTGGAGCTGTGTCAGTGCTAGAGTTGTGGTTTCTACCATACTTGTCAAACTTCTTAACTCTCGATTGCAACCATGGATTTTCTCTGCTGATCTTAACTCCCTTTATCAATTTTCTGGTCCCTTAAATGTCTGCTTTTCAGAGGTTATTCCATATCCCCCTCCTCCTCCTGTTATTTACAGCTTTTCCTTTTCCCATAGTTCAGCCCTAGTCACCTGGGAGGTGGACACTCAGACAGCAGGAGCTATTGTTGTTGAGAAGAAAAGGTGAACCCTAAGGAAAGAGGAATGTGGGACAGAGATATGGGGCAGATGAAGTGGGGTGGTTTAATTGTGACATCTTGAGTGTCTGGGGGAGAAGAAATGGATGGGTGCCTACGCGATGAGATTGCTCTTGGCAGCATCACAGCCCACATCCTGAAGGACTGTGACAAGCTGCTCAGGAATGTGAGCGGTTGGTGGTCTCCTGTTGGTCTGCAGCTGTGCTCCACAGCTCTTGTGGCCACGTGGGAATCTCAGCAGCTTACGGGGTGAGTGACACGTTGCCACTTCACTGGTCAAGGCAAGGCTGTCCGGCCGCAGGGAAGGGAGGCAGGACACAGGGAAGAAGCAGAGGGAATGGAGAGAGCTGCTCAGTCCTGGGTATGCACAAGGAGCAATAAAATCAGTGCTGGACACAAAGAAGACAGGAAGAAAGGACACACTCATAAAAATGAGAAATATCCAAAGGTTAAAGAGCATAAAGTGAAGGACAAATGTTGTGGTGTGGTGTGACAGGGTCTAGGAGAAGGCACAGGTCCAGCAGTGGTGTCTTTCCTACTGTGCCAAAACTAATTCAAATGGAGAATAGTGAATGCTTCCAGCTGATGGAAGCACCAAGTGGGGGACAGCTGTACAACTCCCTTGTCCCCACTGTGTTTCTGGAGCACATCTCCTTTTTCTGCCCAACAGAGGAAGCTTCTCAGGAGCCTACTGCAGAACATGAAAAGCCACAGCTCAATGCCAGAGGAGCCATTTCCATAACTTCATGCAAAATGTGGAAGACATCTCTGTGGTCCTTGCAGCTCCAATCCATCCTGTCCCCCAATGAAAGTTATTTTTTAGGCTCTAAGGCCACTGGCTGCCTTCTCCCCTAATGTCCTGCATTACCCTCCTTGGTCTGCTCCTCTCTCCTGCATAGCTCCCCTTTTTTGGTGGCCCTGGTTGAGCTCTTTGGTGATGTTGTCCCCATAATTCGATATAAAGGCAATGTGTCCCTTACCTTTTTCCACCAATGAGTGCTACCACATACCCCTCTGCAATTTTCCTTACAGGAGATTATGAGAGGAAGACCAGTGACCGTGCCAAGGGAGTGGTGAGCCCATCACAGACAGACACCTCTGGCCAGGAGATCCTGCTTGGGAAGTGGCACATGTGAAACTGAACCAGGAGCTGGCACCTGCAGGCAAAAGTTGTGGGTTAGAAGTTCGTTTAGCTGAACATACTGGCCACTGTGCTAGGTCCTGCACAGCCAGTTATGCAAATAATACCTTATGTTTGCAGACTGTTTATACACAGCTATAAGCATCAAAATATTCACATGCAAAGGGAAACGTATCATAAGGTCTGGGTGCTTCATGTGTCACTCCAGTCTCCTTTCGTAAGTAGAGGAGGCACCATGAGACACAGAAGCTGGCCAATGCCCAGGTCAACAAGTCTTCCCAATGGGAAAACTGCATCCAGACAGCCACAGCCCATCCACCGACCGGTTGGGTGTGCAGTGGCTTTGGCCATCAGTCTTTTTTGGTACCCCACAAGCCCCATGCATTTTGAAAAGCATGACTAGGAAGAGACATCTGCTAAAGAAAAGCTGCAGCTGGAGATAACCTCATGAATGTTTATCAATATGTAAAGGGTGAGGGTCAGAAGGATGGAGCCAGGCTCTGCTCAGGGATGGCCAGGGACAGGACAAGGGGGAACGGGTGCAAGGTGGAGCACAGGAGGTTCCAGGTGAACATAAGGATGAACTTTGTCACTGTAAGGTGACAGAGCCCTGGGCCAGGCTGCCCAGAGAGGCTGTGGAGTCTCCTCTGGAGACATTCAAACCCTGACTGGATGCATCCCTGTGTGAGCTGCTCTGGGTGGTCCTGCTCTGGCAGGGGGTTGGACTGGATGAGCTTTCCAGATCCCTTCCAACCCCTGACACTCTGTGACTCTGTGAAGAAGAACATTTAAGGGACAGTCACTTCACAGAATCACAGAATCCTAAGGGTTGGAAGGGACCTCGAAAGCTCATCCAGTCCAACCCCCTGCCAGAGCAGGACCACCCAGAGCAGCTCACACAGGGATGCATCCAGTCAGGGTTTGAATGTCTCCAGAGGAGACTCCACAGCCTCTCTGGGCAGCCTGTACACTTGGTCTACAGGAAGAATAATACAAGAAGTAATTGTACTTTGCAAGCAGAGCCTGTTTTTTTTTAGACTGGGGGAGGTTTGTGTTGCTTGTTTTTTGTTTGGCTTTATTTATTTTTTTTCAGAAAAGAAGATTATGGCCTGGAAAGAAATGGAAATCATTAAAAACAAAGCTATGGAGCTATTAGAGCAGTTAACTAACCAAGGCAGTGGTTTTAAAGGAGTTCCTGAGGCTGTTTTCCCAACATCTTCAGTGGGCTTTGCATCAGTCGTTGCATCTGTACTAACAGCAATTACCAAGAAGATTAGAAAGTTGCCCATCGGTGTTGGGAACACTGGTCCCAGAGAAACAGCCTAATTAAGAATCAAATAATACAGCATTTAGATAAACACAGTGTAGCTTGATCGGGTCAAACCATCACAGCTTCTGAAGGGAAAAGTGTGCCTTGTTAACCTGAAAAAGTTAATAAAATTGGACAGCAAGGTGACATAAGTGCTTGTAACTTACTTGGATTTTTGAAACACTTTTTATAAGGTTCTTCATAAAAGACTGTGAAGGAGAATAAATAGGTATAGGCTAAATTAAAATGATTCATTGGATTAATAACTGATTTGATTAAAAGATACGAAGCAAAGAAATATAAGGGAAGTTTTTTCCCTTGAGTAGCTGAAGTGAGGAAAGGGTTTTCTCAGGGAGCCTGTATTGTTTTTCTCGTCTTTAATTAAATATTAAAAACTATGTTAATTATATTGTCAATGCAAAACATACATTTAAAGTATAGGAAATACCAGATGTTCAGCTGTCTCTTGTGACAGGACTCTGAACTCTCCATAACTTTCATATGGATTTTCTTCATTCTCTTCCGTAAACACCTAAAAAACCAACAAAAAAATCTGAAAAAAATATAGGAACAAGGAGGACACTTTTTTCCAGTCTCAATCACCTCCCATACTCCAATTAGGTCTGTCTTTAAGGACCCATCATATTGCTCAGGGACTTGTTCAATCAAGTTTTGAATGCCCCCAGTGATGGAGATCCCACGGCCTCATTGAACCACTGTGCTGGTGGCAGAGCTGGCTTCCCCGTTGGTCCTGGTGGGCTGACATAGGTTCATAGAATCATAGAATCCTTTAGGCTGGAAAAGACCTTTAAGATAAAGTGCAACCATTAACCCAGCACTGCCAAGGCCACCACTTAACCATGTCCCTCAGCACCACATCTACATGGCTTTTAAATCCCTCCAGGAATGGTGATACCACTACATCCCCGGGCAGCCTGGGCCAGGGCCTGACAACACTTTCAGTAAAGAAATTCAAGTTTTGAGAAAACAGAAGCTTATGTGACTGCATGAAGTACCTCCTGTTCCTGCCCCCTTTCCCCTTTGGTGTTTTTGCTTTAAGCCTCACGTCTGATATTCACCCAGGAGTTCAGCCTGGCACACAGCGTAACCGCCTGCAGATCCAGCACAGCATTAGACAATAAAGAGGACAGACTGGAAACTTACGGAGAAGCCCTCAGGAGAAGTAATACAGTTGCAGAACCAAAGCTATTCCAAACGAAGCTTAAATTGAGCAGAAACCCAAAGAACAGAGCAATCTGGAAATGAATAATCGAGGAATGGGATCTGACCCTATTGATCCAGACATGGGCTTGACCTTGTCTTGCTTTGCCACTGCATTAGCATTACTCTTAGAATCATAGAATCATAAAATCATTATGGTTGGAAGGGACCTCCAGGGTCATCAAGTCCAACCTTTATCCCATCATATTCCTAACCATTAGACCATCAGACCATGGCCTCAAGTGCCTCATCAACTCATTTTCTGAACACCCCCAGGGACAGTGACTCCACCATCTCCCTGGGCAGCCCATTCCAGTGCCCAACCACCCTCCCAGTAAAGAACTTCTTCCTAATCTCCAACCTAAACTTCCCTTGGTGGAACTTGAGGCCATTTCCTCTCGTCCTGTCATCAGCAATTGGGGAGAAGAGACCAACCCCAGCCTCACTACGACCTCCCTTTAGGCAGCTGTAGAGGGCAATGAGGTCTCCTCTCAGTCTCCTCTTCTCCAGGCTCAATAACCCCAGTTCCCTCAGCTGGTCTCCATAAGGCTTGTTCTCCAGACCTCTCACCAGCTTCATTGCCCTTCTCTGGACCCGCTCCAGCACCTCAATGTCCTTCCCATCCTGTGGTGCCCAGAACTGGACGCAGTATTGATCCAGACATGGGTTTGACCTTGTCTTGCTTTGCCACTGCATTAGCATTACTCTTCTCATGTACAGTAAATATTCTGCTCTCATGGAATGGACCAAGGAGACATACATGCTGTGCCTCATAGTCTTGGACAGCAGCTAACTACGTGGCATTATGGGATACGTTGTGTGGAAAGATCAAAGGTCTAAGTCCTTTCTCCACGGGGAGATGGATGCCTGCCATCATGTTTCTAATCAAGAAACGTGAAGGAGGGCTTTTGCTGGATTGCCAGTGACAGTGAAGGAAGCCACAGTTGGCACATCAGACTGATTAAAAGGTTGTTTTTCTCGGGGCATGGCTAATGATGCAGAGCTAGAGTAGTTTGACTGCTGTAATTATCCTCACTATCACTGTTATTTGTTTGTAGGATGGTGATGCCTTGGGTTCCCGCTGGAGCCTGGAGCCACGTTGTGCTGGGTGATGCATGGACACATATCAGAAGCAATTTGAGAGACAGCAACATAAATGGACGAGATGGAGAGTGGGAGGAGAAACAGAGGCACAGAGATAAGAGCTTCTGGTAGATTGTTTAGGGTATCCACCACAAGTTGAAGCCATTCAGGTCTCCAGTGCTCTGCCCACCCATCTGGGTGAATGGAGAACATCCCAGATTTGAAAAAAAAGGCGTTTCTCATAATTCCTTGGCCACAATTCTGGAATTTTAAGGCTTAGATCTTTTTTCCTAGCTGTGACTGGAAAAGGTGGACATTTTTAACATCCACTCTATGTCAGAATATCATTTCCGTTGTCATGTTTCTGATTTTTTGACACTATTCATAATGACTTCAGCCCTGCACTGGAAGCAGAAATGTAGCATACCATGAAATTGCAAACATCACAGAAGACTTCACAGTTTTTTTTAGAAAGCTGTGGAAGATCGTCCCCTGTTCTGAGCAAGAAGAGCCAGAAGAGGCAAAAAACTCTATAATTTTATAGTATGTTATAAAGCCAGACAAGTGGGGTTTAGGATCTGCCAGTGGACTTTCAGGGAGGGTGGATGCTTTCCAGAAAGGTAAATGGGCAGGATGAGACCTTATCACTTCAGACATGACCGGCTGTATGGACTGAGGAGATACTGGACTACCAGCACAAGAAACAGTGCCAAGAAGCCAACCAAATACCCAATGTCTATTAAAAGTGATGGACACCTGAGACTCGGTGACAATGTGAGAAAGATGAACTGCCAAGCAAACTTTGAGATGCTCACATACAGGAACCTGAAAGAGTTACAGCACATGGAAGGGCAAAACAGGGCATGAAAGTCACACAGGTGCTTAGAAACCTCAGGGATGATGGAAATCAGTCTGGATGGATGGAATGAAGTGGTGCTGGACAGAGGATGGATTGAGAACACCCCAAGGAGAAGGACTTGGGCATGTTGGTTGGTGAAAACATCAATATGAGCCAGCATTGTGCACTCCAGCCCAAAAAGCCCCCGAGATCCTGGGCTGCATCCCCACAGCGTGAGCAGCAGGGCCAGGGAGGGGATTCTGCCCCTCTGCTCTGCTCTGTGAGACCCCCCCTGCAGTGCTGGGTCCGGCTCTGGGGTCCCCAACACAAGAAGGACACCGAGCTGTTGGAGAGAGTCCAGAGGAGGCCACGGAGATGCTGCAAGGGCTGGAGCAGCTCTGCTCTGGGGCCAGGCTGAGAGAGTTGGGGGGGTTCAGCCTGGAGAAGAGAAGGCTCCAGGGAGACCTTGGAGCACCTTCCAGTGCCTGAAGGGGCTCCAGCAAAGCTGGAGAGGGACTGGTGCCAAGGGCAGGGAGTGATGGGACGAGGGGGAAGGGGTTCCAAGTGCCAGAGGGGAGATGGAGATGGGATGGGAGGGAGAAATTTTTTGGTGTGAGGGTGGTGAGAGCCTGGCCCAGGGTGCCCAGAGAAGCTGTGGCTGCCCCTGCCTGGCAGTGTTGAAGGCCAGGTTGGCTGGGGCTTGGAGCAGCCTGGTGTGGTGGGAGGTGTCCCTGCCCATGGCAGGGGGTGGCACTGGGTGAGCTTTAAGGTCCAATCCAAACCATTCTGGAATTCTATGATTTGTGTCAGCAAGAAGCAGGGGGTAGAGCGTGGCAGGGGCAAAAGAGTGTTTTGGTGCAAACCACTGCCAGGAGGGATGGCTGGAGAGAAAAGTCTCAGCAAATCTTCACTGTGCCCCCAGCTCCAGCCTAATCACAATTAGTGTCTGTGCAGTTACCAAATACAGAAGCATTAATAGGAATTATGGGAGACTTTAGCATCTCAAAAATAGACTGAAGTGTAATTATCACTTATGTTGGCTCAGATATTTTAGGTGATGGATTTCTTCACAAAAGTAAGCATTAGATGGTTTTAGACCTTTAAATGTAGTAAAATTTGAATGAAGTGCAATCGTGAGCTGACTTTTCTCACTTTAAATTTCAAAATGGACAAAAGTAGGTCTAGAAAGAAGGTTGGGAAGCTTAGAAAGGCAAACTTTGAAATCTAAAGAAATGAATTATTGAGTCTGACTAAGCAGCTCTGGGATCTGTGTGCAGAGAAGGCATGGGTACTTAAAATTCAAAATTCAGAAGGGAGAGGGAGCAGGGAGAAGAGATGGATTCAAGAGGCTACAAACTGCAAAAAGAAAGTAAAAATGACTGAAAACGTACCTCACATAGGAAATTAAAATTAATAATAGTAAATGGCACTTCAGCCACAGAAACCAAGGGGAACAAAGAGAAAATTAGGATGGTTGGACACTTGAGGCAAAAATAGATCAAAAGTTACTTGTCACTAGGACTGAAAATCTTCCTTCTTGCAGGTAACAGCAGCAACAATGTGACATCAAGGGCATTAACAGGTCTCCCAGTGGAAAAAATGGTAGGGCACTAGGCATGGCATCACCACTACCTAGCCTGATTCAAGTGAAAAATGAAAAACTGGTTTCTACCTAGACCATTAAGAGCTTTGGTACCCAGAAGGAGACATCAAGTAGGGATGATGTGTAACAATTCTGCAAACCAGGCACAGTCCCCAGAATGGGAGGGTAACACATACAACACTTCCATCCAGAAGAGGGTGAGGAATGATCCAGACAAGCCCAAGCCTATTAGTTTGACATCAAAGTTTTGGAACAAGAATAAATAAAGCCAGGGAACTAGGGAGAGATATATCAATTATAAGATAATGATCTAAATTATCTAAATTGTTTCAGGATAATTTAGCAGCATTTCTTGGTAGGATCAGTGCTCCTGAGACAAGAGACATACATGAACTAAATCGGTCTCATTTCTGGGAACTTCTGATGAATTAGCCATGGATTTGGGCTCTGGAGCTGCAAGTGAATAAAGGGAGACTGCAACTGTTCACACTGAAGAGGTAATAACCAGAATAGGATAAGTTACCAGTGGTGATCAGCCTGGAGAAGAGGAGGCTTAGGGGGGACCTCATGGCTCTCTCCAGCTCCCTGAGGGGAGGTTGGGGTGAGGGGGGGGTCGGTCTCTTCTGCCGTGCCCACAGGGAAAGGACGAGAGGGAACGGCCTGAAATTGCAGCAGGGGAGATTCAGGTTGGACATGAGGGACAATTCCTTCCCTGGGAGGGTGATTGGGGTGGGAATGGGCTGCCCAGGGAGGTGGTGGGGTCACCGTCCCTGGAGGTGTTCAAGAGGTGTCTGGATGTGGTGCTGGGTGCTGTGGGTGAGTGGGGATGAAGGTGGGGGTTGGCCTGGATGAAGGTCTCTTCCAACCCTGATGATTCTGTGATTCTATGTGATGCTCAAAGACAGTTCTGAAACCACTGCTGAGACAGAAGCATAAAGTCATGGAGAAACATAGGCTGGAAGCAACCTCTGGAGATCCAACCTCCTGCTCAGAGCAGAGCCAACTTCAAAGTTAGATCTGTTCAGCATGGGCATGGTGGCCAAAGACTAAAAATTAGGTATGAGCTTCATGCTTTGGAGGTGACAGAAAACCGGGAAGTACTACCATGCCTGGCAGAAGAGCTGGATAACACTGTTGCTTGAGATGGTTCAGATAAGGAGATGTTTGATAACACAAAGCAGAGTCATGTCCTTAGAGATTCTCAACAAAGGTTGGCCTTTTTTGTGCTTGCTATAAAACATGGGTTCAAGAGTTAAGAACTAAAAATGCATGAATGACTAGCATCAGGAGGGTGGAAAAAGCTTTATTTATAGGATGCATAGGGCTATTCATTTTTTCCACTATGAATACACCGAACAGGCCAGCCCTGACACTCGGTGGAGACACATTGCACCACAGTTCTGGTGTCTTTCCTTAAATGTCACTTGTGTCCATAATTACTTTAGGAGGAAATGTTCATGTGACAGAAGAAATAAATGTATTTCCTGGGTAAATATCAAGGAGAAACAGGAGCTGGATAAGTTGGGAGACAGCTCTGTAATGGTGGTTTGTACTGGAAGTAAAAAGAGACTTTCAGCTTCAGGAGTAAAGTGCATGAAGGGTATCAAGTCAGCATTCACATGAAGACCAGTGGCCAATTCATCATATCCCACACAGGTAAGCAGAGGACAAGCCATAACAGTGACAAACATGTTGAGGTGTTGAGTCACAGAGAAGTGTCTAACTCTCCCAGCACCCACACCTGGTCTGGCAGATGGGACCAGAATAATGGCATCCCATCAGTCAAGCTCATGGATATTCTTGCATCCTAATCATTATTGTTGCAGCTAAAACATCTTAGTAAGTTCCTCTTTTAGGGAACCTGGCAGTAAACCTGAAATCCCTGTATCTTGTGGAGCAAGATGGTTTGGTTGTCCCATCAGTCTCTATCCTTCTGCCTCATTGTGTGGAACAATTAGTGGATTTTTTATGTAGAAGACTCCTGTGGCTGAGTAGTCATCTGTGATACAAATGATGCACAGTTTCAGCCAGGGAAGCAGAGCTATTGATGAAGCTGCTGACAGAGATGGTATAAAAAACATCAGTATGGATACTGGAGAATCTTCTAGACCTTCAAAAATCCACCATCCCAATAAAACTACTGCTGGACCTGTTATGCTCAACCCATAGGCCTGGAGAAAAGGCATTGCTATCTTCAGTTGCAGTTGGTGTCACAAAGCAGGAGCAAATGTCTGAGTGAAAATGCTCACAATGATTTATCTGCTAGAAAAAGGTACAATGGGGTTAAGTTAGTAGCAAGTCTTTCATCCAAAAAAATGTTTTGCATAGACTTAAACTGGGAAAAATGGGAAAAATATTTTTTAAAGTATCAAGATTATGAAACGCATTCAATTAACTGGATCCAACATATGTTCTTTGTTGTACACAATCTATCAGATTATAAAGAAGATTTCTTCTAAAGCTAATAAAACCATTTCTGAAATATTCACTCTTTGCTCATTTGCATTTGCTTACAGGAAATTGTGTCTACTGTAAAGACAGCAAAGCAGTAATTATTGAAATGAGTTTGATAGATGTTTGGTAATGCTTTGATTAAATTACCAATTTCAGACACCAGTAAGTTGGTGAAAAGCAGAGTGTTTAAATGATAATGGTGTTTTTTTTCAATAAAGTTTCATTTTGCACCAATGGTTTTGAGTGAAAACCCCTTTTCATACAAAAATTTCAGACACTCAAACAATGGAGCAGGCGCAGAACTGAGGTCAATGTGGTGATGCAAACACATCAGGGTGAGACAGAAAAGGGGCACATCTCTGTCAGATGAAATATGGATGAATCCACCTCCACAAGAGAACAGTTTCATTATGTGGGTGATGCCCAAGTAGCTCCAACTGGCCTGGAAAATTGTCCCGTGGGACTGACAAAACTCTGGTCAGGATTGAAGCTGAAGGTCATTGGCAAAAGGCAATGCCAACCTAAAAATCCATATAACAACTGAGCTCAGAGCCACCCCTGGGTTCCCCATTTCAGCCTGCAAGGTAGCATCAATCCTGGAATCACAGTAGAGGAATTTGTGGGGTTCCCTGGTCCATTGTTCCAGCTCTACACATGAGGAATTACACATTTGCCACTCCTGATAAAAATATGTCCAATCTGTGCTTCAAAATATTCCACAATCTCCCAGGTGACTCTGATCTAAATCTTGTCATGCAAATTATACCCAATAGTTTCTACCTTATTCGTTAATGGATATGGGAGCAAGGCTATTGCCTCATCCTATTCCTATGTCCCTTAAATCAGCTCTTCCCTGGGACAAACATCTCCTGTCCATTTTTTCCCTCACAGATATTTATCCAATTGTTCTGCCTCTTTCTCAAAATGTAATTCTTGAAGCTAGCAGTAGTACTGCTGCTTTGACCCTGCCCATCCTGAGCACAACAAAATGATCACTGCGCATGCTTAAAGAATGGCAAATTTATATATAAATATGTATATATATTGGGTTTTATTATTTTTTTCTATTTTCTCTTTCAATAACAATGTATTATGCCTGAGTCATAGAATCATCGAGGTTGGAAGAGACCTTCAAGGTCATCCAGTCCAACTCCTGCCTACATCACCACTAAGCCACGCTCACCTTATGATGCATTATTGCCTCCCAGCACTATTGCCAAGCTAGACTTTTCCTGCCTAATACTGCCTGGAATATTTATTCTTCCCTGGAAGGAAGGTGTGCATCAAACCACGCTGAATTTCTTCAATGCATTTCTCCATATTCTCATTAGGCTGAATTTTAGGCTTTTGTCCTTATCCCTGTCCACCCTCAAATGGAGCAGACAGAGGAAGAAGATGTGTTGGAATTTGTCTGATGGAAACAGCAGCAGGAAGAAATGCTTATTTGCAAGGTGTGAATTTTGAGCTGCAATCATTCAAATGGGCCTCCAGAGGTAGATTTGGACTTCAGGTCAAGTTTTGTAGTTCAGAAGTGTTGTGAATGTCTGACCATGACTAACCCCCTCCTACCTGGCAATTACTTTCATGTAGAGAGGACATGAGACGTTGCCTATTTCAACACTAGAGGTCAACTTGGAAGAAATGCATCACCTGTGCAGCTGGCCAGAAAAACAGCATTTCTATTTTTTCTCAATAAAACTCTGCTTCTGAGACAATACATTTCTGAGAGAATAGCAACAGTAGAGGTTGCATTGGTATCTGCTTCACTAATGAGCAACATCCCACGCTCTGTGGCACCATCGTGAACCATGGCAGGAGTGCACCACATCTTCACTGTGGGTTTAGTGGAAGCATCAAGCCTCAGATGCTTTAAAAAAACCAAACCAAAGCAAAAGCAGAAAATTAAAATCTTTTGAGCTCAGTAAAAGTGTATTTGCCACCAAGACTTCGTTTAATTAGCAAATCTGTAAGTGGGGCTGATCTGTGAGAAAATCCTGTTCAGCTCTCACTGTTGGGAAGGAACACATGGGAAGTGAAGGGAAGCCACAGCCAAGCTGCAATAATCCCCGGGAACTGTCTGAAAAACATTCTTTGCTGAATTTCATTTCCTCATCTTTCTCGCAGGCAATCACCCACACCAATTTTCAAGCGAGGGCTGATTAATGTTCTGCTGTTTGATCCCCAACAACCAGGATGTTCAGTATTTCTTTCATTGTTGACCCCCAACAACCAGGATGTTCAGTATTTCTTTCATTATTGATCCCCAACAACCAGGACGTTCAGTATTTCTTTCATTGCACAATTAAAAGAAAATGTGTTGCACGCAGTTTGCACCCAATAGTAATGTAACTGGAGGGATGGAGGGGAACAGATGGATGCCAAAATGGAAATAATTCAGCGAACGCAGCAAGAGCAGGGGTGTGTCTTCTCAGCAAGGCCATTCACGTTGTCACAAGGACCTCACCTCACCTCTAACCACCAGGAATTTCTCTGCCAAGGAGCCCTGTCCCAGCAGCTTGTATCTACGCAGTGCCAAACACAGCAGTGGGAAGTGTCAGTGCTGAGCTGTTGCTGCACATGGCATCATGGCGAGAGGGTGATCACTAATGGGTGTCTTGCAGAACACTCGCCACTGAGTTTTTTCCTAGTGAGCACTGTGTACCCCCAGAAGATCTGCGTGGATGCCCATATGACGAAATGCATTGACTGGTTTGTTTTACTTGCTTGAAAGAGGCAAACAGTTTTTAATGAGCTCATTATCACAGCTAAGGAGACGAAAGAAGGTACAGCTGCTAATGTTGGAACCAGCAACATAGCTCATCTTGACCTTCAGTTCCCTTCACCCCTCCACCCTCTGTCCCTGGAAACATCCCCACCCCACCGCGCTGTGGTGTGAATCAGCACCTTTCTCTGGAGCTCTCCAATTAAGATTCAGCAGTGCTTGGAGAGCAGCAGTCAGCCCACACTGAACTAATTAATTTTTCCTGCCTGAGTAATTACAGTCCAGAGGTGACCATGAAAGCCAAGCAAATCAATTTGTGTTTTACTGAGATCCTCATCAGTCACGGAGCACTAACCAGGAAGAAAAAAATTGACCAGAGGCAGAGCTGGCCCCTGAGCAAGAAGTAAGGAAGGTTGCTCTAAAACTGCTAAACTTCTATCTGGAGATAGTAAACACAGGTCACAAAATGTTTTTGGGTTTTTTTGGCCAATCAGGCAGTTGTCACAGTCACCCTCTTGAAAATGTAGACTTCATCTCTTTCACTGGCACTCCCATCCCGTGAAACGGATTCGCATTCTACCCAAAACCACTTCAAAGCTCAGTGTATACAGACGAGCAGGAGTGTTTTGCAAATGTCTCAGCAAGTGCTGGGAGTGACTTTCCCACTTTCCAAAGAGTGGCAATCTGCTGCTCTGCTCCACCAGCACAGTGCCGTCAGCAGCTCAATTGATTTTCCAGGCAAAACTTTCCCAAGTGTCCCAGGGATCCAAGCAGGAACTGTTTCCACATACTGCTTGTTGATATGCTCATGAAATGTCTCCCTCAGCCCCTACAGAGAGCATCCCAGAGAAATATTGTCTCCTGAAATCCAAAGTTTTCTTCCTTCCCCATGTAATTTTTCCACGTGGTTCATGCAATCCTAGATGAAGAAGCAAGCGTTTATGGCTGGTGATATGACAGAGAAGATCAAGTTTTTCTTACGTGGCAAAGAGCTGGGAAACGTGGTTCTCCCAGAAGTGGGTGTGAGCATTTGTGGACCACCACCCCCACACCAAAGAATTTCTTCCTCACATCCAATCTCCATCTCCCCTCTGGCACTTGGAACCCGTTCCCGCTCATCCCATCACTCCCTGCCCTTGGCACCAGTCCCTCTCCACCTTTCCTGGAGCCCCTTCAGGTATTGGAAGGTGCTCTAAGGTCTCCCCGGTGCCTTCTCTTCTCCAGGCTGAACCCCCCCAACTCTCTCAGCCTGTCCCCAGAGCAGAGCTGCTCCAGCCCTCGCAGCATCTCCGTGGCCTCCTCTGGACTCTCTCCAACAGCTCCATGTCCTTCTCGTGTTGGGGACCCCAGTGCCGGACCCAGCACTGCAGGGGGGTCTCACGAGAGTGGAGTAGAGGGGGAGAATCCCCCCCCCAGCCCTGCTGCTCACCCTGTGGGGAGGCAGCCCAGGATCCCGGTGGCTTTTCAGGCTACAACTGCACACTGCTGGCTCATGGTGACCTTCTTATCTACCAACATCCCAAGTGCTTCTCCTCAGGGCTGTTCTCAATCCATTCTCCACCCAGATTGTTTTTGTGTTTTGGATTGCCCTGGCCCATGTGCAGGACCTTGCCCTTGGCCTTGTTGAACATCATGTGCTTTGCATGGTCCCACCTCTCCAGCTTGTCCAGGTCCCTCTGGATGCCGTCCCTTCTCTCTAGCATGTCAACGGCACCACACAGCTTGGTGTCATTGGCAGACTTTCTGAGGGTGCACCTGATCCCACCATCCATGTCATTGATAAAGATTGAACAGCACCGATCGCAATCCCAACTCCTGAGGAACATCACTTGTCACCAATCTCCATTTGGACACTGAGCTGTTGACTGCAAACCTTTGAGTGTGACCAACCAGCCAATTCTTTATTCAGTGAGTGGTCCATCATTCGAGTCCAAGTCTCTCCAATTTAGTGCCAAGGATATCATGCAGGACAGTGTCAAACGCTTGGCACAAGTCACTGTAGAAGTTGCATCTTCCAGCTCTTCTTCCAAGAAGAGCAGCACCAGAAAACATAGAAGCAACATCTTACATACCACCTTTTTATCCTGAAGCACTTGGATACCAGCAACCACAGACCGTCCACTGGACATTCTTGCAAATAGATTCATATTAGAGGGAGTTATGAAGTCCATGGGCCATCATCCAGAGAAGCCATTTACTAGGAAACACTTCTTGTTAGCCACAGTGAAGTTGGTGTTTGGAGTTTTTGTAGTTCTGGTTTGGCTTTTTCTCCCATGCATGGAAGCTGGTTAGGTTTTTCTTGGCCACCCAGAATGATGGCCCTTTCCCAGAATGGACTTTTCTTGCCAACGTTTTTAGTTTTAGACTTCATTGCCTTTCAGTTCCTCCAGATGAGCGTGCTTTGAAGAAACATTGTGTTTGGAAAGGCCCAAGCCCTGAGTTCAGCAAGAACGTGAGAAGAAGGATGAAATTGTTGGGTGTTTTCGCTTTGCTCTTTCTCCATGTTTCCTTCCCATCATTCCCTCTGCTGTCATGTGAAAGACCTGTTTTTTTCACTCTACCAACCTCAGTGAAGCGGATGCTGAAGGGACCCTGAGGCGCTGTTACTGCGATGAATGGCGCACCAAGAGTTTTTTGTCCTTCAACGTAAGCAAACCCACTCCATTGGGTTGTAGAGGTTAGTAAAAACACAACAAATAAATTATCAACATGGTGGTTTGAAAGCCAACGTTGGTGTCAATTACCAAATTTGCATCCCAGAGTAATTATCTTTTGCTATAAGATAAAAAACTCCCCAAAATTATCTCGCGCCTCACGCAATGGCGCCAAGAAGATGATTCCTCTTGACGCGCTGAACTTTTGAACCCAATGAAAAAATCTTTTTTTTTAGTTATACAAGAGAGTCATCCAAAGTTCATTGCCCTTTCTCACATTTGCACCACCAAAGGGACATAAGGAAAAACATCAAGTGTAATATCCGTCAATGTTAGTGAGGCATTCAGAATACATCACCGATGCATAAATAACCCAAATGAAACTCCAGTGGCAGGAGGAGGTTCTGGAAGAACAGAGATACACAACAATATTTCATTATAAATTGCATCAAAATGATTGTCTTTACTCATCAAAGGACTTCTCACAATTCCTTTGGTTCAGATGTGAGCCTGAAATCCTGGGTGCCCCCATCCAAAAGCTCTGGATTTTTCTTGGTTCACTGGCTACTTTTTCCTGCCAAAGCTCATAAAAATCCAGACACCAATTTACTTAACACGAGGGGTGTGAAATCCCCACTTAGGGAAGGTGAAGTTAATTGGAAAAGAAAAAAAATCATAAATCCAGGCCAGTGAGCAGTTTGAATTGGCGAGTTCTCCTGTGACCTTGATTTGTTGTGTTTTTATTTTCTTGAAATGCTTTTCCCATCGCAGGTTGGATGGAAAAATCTCACCACTGGAATCACCAAGCATTGGCTTTTCCTATCCTTTAAACAGAGCAGCAGGTGTGTACACTTTGTGTAAGGCAAATGCTGATGGAAGAAGCCTTCTGATAGGACTGGCAGAAGGAAGCATCCAGCTTCCATCTAATGTCCATCTAATGGGAAGCCAGAGCCACAAAGAAGTTGCTGCTACCAATGCTTACACAAATAAAATTCTCTGGAGTACCTTTGTTTCTATAAGCAGAAGTTTGGGCGGGGATGACCCACAATATGTGCTATGAAGGTCAGGCTACACAGCCACAAAGGTGTCTGCTAGTGGGACAGTCTCGGATGGAAGTGCTCCATAAGGACATAGACACCCCAGCCTGGCAGAGATCTCAATTACCAGGGGCAACGCCAGTGAGGCTGAAGAAAGTGCAGGAGGATGTGGACCATGGACTGGTCTTGCACTAAGGAAGAGATAATCTTGACAGCTTCAAGTCAAAAATAGACTGTGGGAGGTGTTAATTTGAAGAAAAATGAAGGTTTCCTAGTCTGCAATCCCTCGAGAGGCTCTTGTATTCCTTTCTAACATATGTCCATTAATTAATGAGAGTAAGGAACTGTCACATGAAACTTGGAAAAAGCTAAAATTACTGCACCCTCTCCTTTTTGTATCACTACTTTGCTTGCTTGATGAGGGAGCCCTTCACTACTCCTATTTACTCATTGCATAATATTGCCAACCAGTAGCTTCTGCTCTTGCCGGTGAAGATGCACCTTTCCTCTTTGTACATCAAGTTAACCTGTGTGGAAATACAAGTGGAGAGGAAAGAGACTCACAAGCCACTGAAAGCACCCATTGGTGCTCACACACATCTTGGTGTCAGACCCAACTCTAAGTGTTGTCAAAATCCAACTGCGTGCTAGGGAAATGGAGAAGACAACATGACCGTGGCAACCTTACCCACAAGGTTTGAATGTTCCACTCTCGGGGAGTCAACGAGCATTTCCATGGCTTTCAGTGGGATGGTATCTGTGAAGGAGGCAGGGAATAGCTACCAGCACTATTAATGTGTTGATTTGGGGATGAGTAAATGATGTTGTGTCATTAAGGGACTTTCTGTAGTGCTGTGTCAGTGACACCAGACCAGGCAGCTACTACAACAATCTGCTGTGGGAGTCAGGCAAATAACATGTTCATGGAATCAGCCTGTGGTACCCAGCTGACAGAGAATCATAATCATGACAGATAATGAAAAAGAGGGAATTATAAGAGGATACAAAGAAAATTGAGGCTCAGTGTGGAAAACTAAATTATTAGAGAATTATCTGACAGTCAACAAGCAAGGCAACCCAGTGGAGATGCTGTACTGAGAGTCTGAGATAGGGATGTGGCACATGATACAGGAGAGGGCAGGGACTGAGATCATTGAATGAACAATATTGATGTATGGTGTAAAAGCAAGGATGACAAAGGTACCTCAAAGTATTATGCCTGATTGAAAGTGGCAAAACAACTGAGTGGGAGATTTCCAAGAGAGGAAAACCAGTTCTTTCTGGGCCATATAGAAGGAGACACCTTGATGTTTTGAAAAGATGCAGAGTTAAAGTCAGGGAGGAAATAAAGTCAGAGCAGAGCCTCCTCCAGTCACCAAATCAGCAGGAAAGGACAGGAGAAAATATGTACAAATAATTATTTTCTATCTTATCTTCAGGTATTTTAGACATCTTTTGTTTATTGAGACCCAAACCCAAATGCAGACTTTTTTTCCATGTACCAGTGAAACAAATGAATAAAATTTACATCTTCCTAATTGATCTTCCTTCTCTTCCTGCATCCCTCCCTCGATAAATATTAAAAAAAAAAAAAAGATTTCAACTGGTCAAAAGGGTTTTTCAGTCTCGGTTCATCCTCCCATTGTCACTCCACTAGGCTGTGCTGTCCATATGTTTATTGTCATGGTACAGCTCACCGAGACTTGCTGGTTGTTACCGGGGCTCCCAGCATGTTTAATCTGCAATAATCCATTGCAATTTCCTAAAATGTACCTGGATTTATGGCGCTATTTAGTCTCTATAAATACACATTGCTGTTTTTCTAATCACAGTTTTATCCTTTTTCTTCTTCCTACAGTCACTCACAATTACGAGCTGTTGGGTGCGCATTTACTGAGTGCTAATTACCAGTGGAACTGAACAATTATATACACACACACAAGCATACACATACACATATATGTGTACATTTGTTGCTAATAACAAATCTGCAAAGAAGGAAGAGTTCAGGAGGGATGGAAATGAGTAAAAAAATCTTCCAACCAGAAAGAATGGGATTTTTTTGAAGTCCAACCATTTCTCCGTAGACCCTTGCGTAGGGAATCCTCTGGCAGAACAGTCAGGCTCTTTACTTGTGATGTTTTCAAAATGAAACAATCCAACCTTTGGTTCCAAATAACACCTGTAAACATTTGCATCCGTAAAACAAAAAGAAGAAACAACACTCGGAGAGTTTGCGGAACCAAAGAGGAAGCAAAAAGTGTCATTTCCAGTCCCATGAAATTCCTCCGGGATTTTGTGTCTGTGTTTTGTTTAATGAAAACAACAAAACACAACAAAAATAATTTCAGTTTGATTTGAGCATACTGCCCTCTTTCCTTGGTTTGGAAAACAACTGATTCTTCAGCCTCTGCTGCAAGACCACTGACACTGCATTTATTTACCTCTCCGCAAATCTTCCCATTCAGAGCATTCACAGCTCCATAACTTCTCATGAATAATGTACTAACTAGCATAAATGTGACACTTCCATAGATGTGGCCTGATCTGATTAATTGAGACCCGTAACATCCTATGATCTAAGTTATCTCATCCTGGCAGTTCATATATATCACACTGGCCCGAAATACACTTTTAATTGATTTTTATCAACAAATCCATAGAACTGCAGGTTGACTTTTTTACTGTGCTTGTAGTCAGCCTGGATCTTCACTTAAGTTGTGCTGCATTTTGTACTTCGATGGATTTCTCCATCAAGATCACAACAAAACATCTTAAGTATATATTAAAATGTTAAACAAAATAGAGCGTAAAGGAACAAGAGAGCAAAATGCAACACCACATTGCTTGATGTCTTATTAAAATTGATACACGTCATCAATGACAAAAGAAGATTGATACACCACAAAAAAAATTAATAATCCAGTTCTCAGAACTGGGAAATGGCTTGGATATGAATTTTTTTAAAAGTCCAAATTCAGTGTTAATTATCACTGCAAGTCTGGAAATGAAAGGGTTAATATAACACTGTAATTCTTCACTTGGGTCTCTCCAAAGAAATATACGCATCTTCTTCTGAAGGACTGTGACAAAGGGAGTTGAAGCCTCAGAGACTCTGATTGAACACTAGGGAAAGCTTCTTTCCCAGGAAGGTGGGTGGTGGTGCAGCAGGGAAGCGGGCAAGGTCTACCATTTGAGGTTGCCAAGACTCATCTAAACAAAGCCATGGTTGTCCTCATCTAATGCTGGGGGCACTTCTGGTGTGAATGGGAGGTTGGACCAAAGATAGCAGAGGTTCCTTCCACTGTCCCCAGTGAGATCTCGAAATAACAGGATGACTTGGAAGATGAAGGGATAGCAGAGCAAAGACACACCTCACTTGCGGGATGGCTTTCCAATGAAGGTTTCTTCTCCTTATCTATCACCCCACACCACAAAAGAACTTGTGCATGGCAAGACACATTTTCTGGCACAGAAAGCACCACCTCCAGGGTCCTTTTAGTATTCCCCCAGAAATACACTCAGGCAACCTTGGGCTGCTTGATAGCATCCTTGATGGAGGACCACTCCTTTGAGTCCAGTATCAGCTCAGTCTTTGGTCCTCCTTCGTATTCCAGTGTTTCTCATGATAATGTGGTGCCTGAGAACATATGGGACTCCGAGTTACAAATGTGCCTGGAATGACCTGAAAAGCCAAAGCTTTCATCATGTTCTGCTACTAAGAGTGCATCAGTAAGGAGTTACAGGTCCTAAAGCTATTGGAGGGTGTAAAATAGGAAATAAAGTGTGCACTAGATCCTATCCCAAAGCAGATGAATGCAAAAATATGGTGGAAAAGGTTGAGCTCTCAGCACCCAACAACGAGCTAGGATGCTCCTTGTATTTGGTTTGGTTACTAAATGTCCCTACATAAAGGATAAAAAAGCCTTGATGAGAACAACCAAGACCCTCACTTACTTCTCTTGGTGGCAGAGGTGTGAACAAACCTGGTAAGCAATAGATAAACAAGGGGGAGCAGACACAGAGGTAAATGGAGAAAACATGAAAATATGAGGCAAAAATGCAGCAAAACTGTGAAAAGCAAATAAAGAAATACAGGAAAGGGGAGATAAATATGCAAAGGAGGAACACTGCAGACAATGGAAGAGAAAAATTCCTCACAGTGGGCTTGTATCTAATAATCATAGGAAGATCAACATTATGCAAGAGTCTGCAGACCAGAAAATGCCAAGGAAAGAAAGCATGATACCTGGGATAGAAGCAGTGGCTCAGAAGATCAGATTTTATTCATTTATGACACTAGCACATTCTGAAATGGCAGAAATGTTTTTTTCTAAAGCTCTGACTAGCACCAGATAAGGGAAGAACCTGGCAGAGGCAGACAAACAAGCAGGAAATTGAATGGGAAGTGGACATCAATGCTTCTGCAAGTGAGCAAAGCTACAAAGGCTTCCACTGCATTGTGCCAGGGCAGAAAGCAAACCCTGAGCTAAGCAAAGAGAAATTAAAATTTCATGCAGGCTGCAAGGCACAAAAATACCAGAAAGGATCTCCATCGGCCAAACAGCACAGGAATCATTGCTTTCAGCAGCAAATTAAAGGAATCCTGACATGAAATCAGGGAGAAATAGTCCATACAAAGCTACAGGAGTGAACTGAATCCCAGTCTCCCCTCTGGCAGTTGGAACCAGTTGCCCCTCGTCCCATCACTCCCTGCCCTTGGCACCAGTCCCTCTCCAGCTTTCCTGGAGCCCCTTCAGGCACTGGAAGGTGCTCCAAGGTCTCCCTGGAGCCTTCTCTTCTCCAGGCTGAACACCCCCAACTCTCTCAGCCTGTCCCCAGCGCAGAGCTGCTCCAGCCCTCGCAGCATCTTCATCCTTCAAGGTGGACTTGATTATGAAAGGTAAAGCTGACTCCACAGAAGGGTCCCTGGCCGTCATGGTGGTGAAGATGAAGTCAAGCCTGACTTCCACCTGAGACAGGAGGGGATCCAAAGTTGCACATCCCTTGACTCTGCTCTATCTAATATGAAGGCATTTAGTGCATTTAGTAGGTGGTGATGTCCTACAGCTCCCAGAAAGGTGCAGACAAAGGTAGGTGAGGCAGTAGATGGGTTTTGAGCTAAACTGCAGCTCCTGTGCAGTGCAGCAAATCACGGAGGTATCTGCATCTCCTAGGGCAGAATGTAGGTGCCTAAACGCAGTTTTAGAGACCATGATTTAGCCATTTGGGGTCTGATCTCAGTCAGATGGGAACTGCAGGAAGAGCCAAGATGCAGAGATAGATCCTTCTCGAATGTCACTCTTCAGGTCTCGGTCACTTTTGGAGATTGCAACCCTACACATCCATGACAGATTCTGATTACACCACTGTTACCCATCAGTGTTTTTCCACTGATGCCCACTGAGTTATGCCTGACCTGCACCAGTGTGCTGGGAGATAAATCCAAACCCCTCAGCAGTCACTAGTGTGTCCCCATGGAGTGTAGCAGAGAAGCTATCGGGCACTTGAGGTCATGGTCTAATGGTCCAATGGTTAGAAATATGATGGGATAAAGGTTGGACTTGATGACCCTGGAGGCCCCTTCCAACCATAGTGATTCTATGATTCTATTAGGGGCTGCTCTTTGCTTACCAGCTGGCTTTCAAAGCAGCAAGCAGACCGGTTACTTGGGGAACGGGTGACAGAGGACAGAAACAGTATTATGCTGTAGATATAATGACCAGGGAACTCCCTGGGTCAGGAAAGGGAAAGCTTATAGCCTGGGCACATCAAGTTTTTACATGAGACCTATCCCACTGAGATTCCTTCTTCATGGCTTGCTCTGAAAGCAATGAAGCAGGATGGAAGCAGCCCAGGTAAAACCAGTTCCATGGTAGGACAGCAGCATCATTCCCCACCCCAGTGCTCCCCTACAGTGCCAGATATTCTGCCTGTTGCTACAGGAAAGACACAGTGCTCTTATTTATTATGCTTCGAGTAGCAATGTTCCACCCCACAGTATATTCTGCAAAACGACACCTCTACCATGTTTGTCCAGTGGCTATGGAGCTTCCCTTCATTTGCAGGTGCAGATGGAAGAATCCAGGTAACAAGGGCCTTCCAGCATTGGACATTACAAAGACACTTTGGGAGAGTGGGTGACCTGATGCAGAAAGTAGGGCTGGGAGGAGAAACGGGGTGCTGAGAGGGTTCTTGTTACATGGTCCCATTGGTCATGGGAGAGCCAGGAGCAGCCTGCCTGGCCCAGTCCAATGCACCAAGCTGGCACCAATATTGCTGAAAATTTGGCTCCCTGGGGAAGAATTTCAGGTGTGCCCAAGGAGGTTCTTGGGAGCTGGTGCTGGCCCCATCGTTTGTTCAGTAGGTTTCCAACAGAGACTCGGTCTTGTCTCACATGGAGACAACATCTTCCCTAGTAGACCAGGCCAGTGGGGTGGGAGGTGAGCTTTCCAGACAGGAGAGACAGTTACTGCCACTGCTGCCTCCTCAAGCACGTCCTCTGTGCTTCTTCTGCATGTGGGCTGAGGGTCAGTGTCTGGGTGGGCGAGCACCAGCTGCACCCACCTCCATATGGCTCAGAACCACTTGGTCCTTCTCAGGGATACCATTTTTTATGGTGTTCTTTGTCCTGTGGCTGGTGCCCCTTCCTTCCAACAGTCCCTGGCTCTTGGGAAGAGCTGTCACTGCCGGGAACCAGGCTCTCACCCAAGCACCTTTAGGGACTTTCCAGGACCCCAAAAAAATGGGGCAAAGTTACATCTTGTTTGGCTACTTCAGATTTGTAGTGCCAGAAGGAGAGACACTGATTAACAGCCAAAGAAAAGACTTCCCACCAGCCTTTCTCATCAAGACTCTGCAGAACTGTTGTGGGTTGATCACGTTCAGAGACTGGATTTGGCAGGTCCAGGTCTCAACCCAAAGATTCAGATGTTCACCCAGCTCCTGCTTTCTCGATGCAGTTGTACAGAAGTGTCTTATGACTGCAGAAATGGTACAAACAAGCAAATCTCAGCTTCTCCTGACAAATGCATGCAGAAATTTCTTTTTCCTTTGAAAGGAAGTAGGAGGGTGACAGAATCAGACATCATAAATCTGTGATTATGAACTAAGTTATTGATGTTCTTATTATGAGTCAAACTCTTTATTGCAGCTGAATGTTAGATTATGACAGTTAATGGTCTATACACTCTATTTGCTGTATTATTTATACCAATCATCCAAACTACACCTAATTCTCTCCATGTGCGTGACTTCCAGGGTTGAAAGCTTACTGCAGAGAAGAATTTGTGGATCGTAATTAAAATAAAAGCAATGAGTTCATTTCCATAGAACTTGATCCTTTCACTGATTCACA
>VZRW01003302.1:128989-140069 GCA_013398125.1 Aegotheles bennettii | reverse complement strand
TTTTACACACAGGGTTGTCAAGGGAGCAGGATTCTCATGAAAACAGCTATGGTTTACTTCCAACATGGGGTTCAAGCTACACGGAATTGCCTTGAGTTTCCTCCTCCAGTTTACAATTGTTTGTCAATGCGTTGGGCAGCTGAAATATCATAGGACTAAGATACCTCCTCTTGCTCCATGAGTAACAAAAACCTAGCAAAATCATCACTGAGGTTCAAATACTCACATATAAATCTGTGGCATCTTTTTAACTAAAAAACAAGTGAATGACAAAGTGTTCTGGATAGTTTGCAAGTGAAGCAAATGGCTACATTTGTCAATTAATTATTCTAATAAATGGTTTAAGCAGAGTAACAGTGGGATCTGTTTATCTTGAAGTCATTTTCTAGGCACTAAACAAGTTCTGGGCATGTTTTCCTCTTTCTACGAGATCCCTCTTGTTTGCCTACCATAATGTTTACGCCTGAGCAGAAATATTGGGAGGGGCAAAAGTTGGACAAAGCACCTAGAAAAGAAACCACAAGCAAATGCTTTAAACTTTACAATTCACATTTATTTTGAAAAAATGTTTTGTTAAAAATACTCCTACAAAGGCATTGGAGCAGCGGGTTTCTGTTTCCTTTATAAATACATCTGATTTCTTTCTTTCTTTATTTTTCTCAGTAACATTGAAAGACATCTGATGAAGCCAGGGGAAGCCCTGGTCTGACTGGAAGACACATCCCTGTGTAACAAGGACCTGCACACTATCTCCCCATTCACCATTAAAAAAATACAAATACTGTCATGAAAAGTGTTACATTGTCCACAGGGCCACAGCCAACATACAGGACGATGAAGAAGAGCAGGAAACCAGGGTCGGGGATGCCCCTGGAGCCCAGCTGGGGTATCCTTGGGGTAGTGTTAGGGGGGTGACAAGATGTAGCATTGACTACACACACTTGTCTTTGGGCAGTTGAACGTACACATGATTTCCTCATCCTGTACTGCCAGCTCTTCCAATGCAGAGGTCAGAGCCCAGAAGAATCTCCCCTCCCCACAACCCTTCCCTACACCACAGGCAGCTTCTTCCAGCAAAGGCTGATGGCTTCACACCTTGTCATGTTGGAGGAGCCATGTGAGCACACCACACAAATCCAACACCCTGGCAGGCAGAAGGATTTGTTGCCACAGTGCCCAACCACCCTCTTCCCTGCTACATTACTGCCACCTTCCCATCTCACCTTTCAGACCTCAGCACAAGGCCTCCTCCCCTCCAGGACCTACTGGCTTTGTTCCTTGAGTTGTTGACCTGGGCTTTAGTCTCTGAGCTAGGAAAAGAGCTTCCCTGCAAAGACTCTTTTAAACTGGAAACATGGACAGCTGTGTTGAGTCTCCAGTTCCTCAGAAGCCCATTGATACATGGCACCTGGGGCTGAAGAGCACACTTTGACAATCTGTGCTCAGCTCACCCTCAGTTGAGGTCTTTGATCTCCTAGGTGCAACCCATGTCCTGCACCTCACCACCCCTCAGACCATAGCTTGGCTAGGGGAGTGGGGGTCACAGCTTTACTTGGGATGGTGCTTTGAAACACCAGACTCTTTTCTCCAGCTTGGCTCTGGCTTCAACCACTTGAACTCTACCACAAAACTTAAAATGGGGCCTCAAAGCAGACGTGGGGATAGAAACCGTGTCCTCAGACCGATGGGCACGCTCATTCAACCATGGGTAAGAGGCAGGTTTGGACCCTTTTCCCTGAACTATTCCATGGGAACATTGACCAAGGATCCTGACACATCTGCCTTGGTTTCATACAACTTTCTACTTCTTTATTCAGGAAGATCTGGGATGTGAGGTGGCTGATGTTTCCAGGGAGGAAAGGGAGGAAGACTGATAGGTAGAAGGGGGGATTTTTTTCATGGGTAGCTATAAACGGGTTCCCTGCAGAGATGTGCTGAGCCAGCTCCGAGGAATGGTGATGGCCCAAACCTAACCAAACCATCCAGCCCTCCTGTGCTGAGCAAGGGACACAGGGCAAATAAACAATGAAGAGAACAGACAGCTGATGATGGAGGGCAGGCAAGAAAAAAGAAGAGGGTGCAAGAGTCCAGGTTGAGAAGTGGAGGATCAAGAAATCACTGGAGGAGGGCACCCAACAGAATGCCCCCCCAGTGCAGGGGACTATTCTTGGAAGAGTGAAGGAAGAGATCAACCCCCCAGGCCCTGATTTCCTAATGCAGGATGACAAGGGGTGTGCTGTGATGTGTGGTCTTGGTTCAGGAGGGCCGTTATGAAGAAGGGAGAAGTGAAGCCAGGACCTCAGCAGGAGAATCTGGATGATCTATAAGGACCACAGCCTGGAACACTGGAGATGCGTGCTCCAGGGATTGCTCTCCTTGCAGAAGGGGCATATCAGGGCACCCACAAACTGCAGTTCTCTGAGTGCCCAAGCTCATGATCGGTCTCTCCAACTTCCTCACCCTCCAGGGAATATTTCCTTGCACCCTTGCTCAAGCCAGGTTTTTCGCTGCCAAGATCTTCTCACTGTTTGATGGGACTGGCGTGACCAGCCTTGTCTGTCCAGTCTGCACATGCCTGATCCTGGGTAAAGTGAGCTGGGATGTCTCACTTCCTTCCACTATTGAACAGCTTGGAAGAAAACTCTGGAGCTTGAAGGCAAGATGGTCAATGCTTCTACTGGCCTGAGGGACCGAGCCACAAACTGACTGTAGGAGCCAGAGCAAGTTCTTACTCCAGAAGCACTGCAGTATTTTGGGAATTTGCAATTTGAACTCAGCTGTTTAAGCAGGAATTGTACCCTGACTTCTTTGTGGCTGTCAGTCTTTGCTTCTCTAGACCTCAGTCCTGTGGAAAGCCTTGACTTGCCTCTAAGACCTGTGCTTTACAGACTGGGAGGTGCTCAGGTATGGTGGGAACAGATACAACACGAAACCCACAGCCTGGCTTCCTCACATGAGGTTTCATCATATGAGGGTTGGGCTGTTAAACAATAAAAGCTGTGATTCTCAGATGACCCCAGTGGTCCTGGGATCATAAAAACAGAAGCTGGGATTTTCAGAGAAATGAAAAACCATCAGAGAGCTTATAAAATCATCAGCTAGAAATACACTGGTCCTCTCCCTTCCAGTCCCTACTGGAGATCAGAGCTCAGGGGGGCCAAGCAAGAAGCAGAAGCACATCAAACATTACGTCCCTTCCCTGGTCTCCTACAGGGAGATCTAGAGCTTACAAGGGTCTGCAAGGGACCAGAAGTACACAGCCAGGGAGCCCTCCTGCTCCAGACAGGAGGTTCTAAGGTGACCCTAGGACATAAAGAACAAATTCAGCTCCAGAGCTGAACCTTGCACTTAATACTTGTCTGTATCTCGTTCTGGAGCCACCAACACTCGATGCCTGCTCTGGAGTGCCTCTGGGATTTCACTGCATGCACCTAGTCCTGAATCACTCCATTGCATTGAGACATTTTTGCCCATTGTAGAAGCTTGTCCCAGGCTCCTTTCCTGCATTTTCATCCTTGAGGCAGCTCTCATGGGTCCATTTGGATACCCTAGAAACCAGCAGTGATGCTCACCCAGCCTGAGCCAACTTCCAATGCAGAGGGGCAACAGTCTCACTGTCAGAAACCAAACCATAGCAGAGGAAGGAAGGAAGCCAAGGGACCTCTCCTTACCCCAGCAGCTGATCAGGTTCTCTGAAACATGAAAGAAGCTTTGAGGCAAGGATGTTTTCATAGAGAGCTTCCACATCCAGAGCATGATGGACCACCAAGATGGCCATTACTGCTGTTGGAGGCACTGATGCCACACCACAGCACAGAGCCCCAGGGGTGCCTTGTGTTACACCAGGAATGGGGAGGAGCAAGCAAGTGCTCTCCTCAGACATGGTGAGTCCTCTGGCTCCACTCAGAAACCTTTCACCGGGAAGAGTGAAGAATGGAAAATCAATGATACTTGATAGAGTGTTTGGGCTTTAAGAGATTTAAAATGTGTCAGTCCGAAGAACACGGTGGGACAGAAGAAGTGCTGTAGGAATGCTGTTACACCCCTAGGCATCCATGAGCCAGACTGGAAGGGGTATTCTCATGTTCAGGAGGCACATACAGATGTTTTCTTCCACAAATTTCTCCAGTCATCTTTTGAATCAATCTAATGCTTGGTATCAACATCCTCCAGCAGTGAGTTCCACCCTTCAATCACTGTGCTTTGTGCACAAGGATATTCTGCTTCACCTGCCCTAGTGCTTTTATTGTGAGAACAGTGACTGCTCTTATTCACCTCACTCACATCTTTCCTGATTTAATGGCATGGAAGTTTTTATCACCATGATTCAGCTCTGCCAGACCAAGAATCAAAATCTATTTATCTTTTATACCTCCCAAAGACTCCTGGCTGTTCCCAAGGCCCATATCTGAGTATTTCTTAGTTTCTGTGTATCCCTTTGGAGCTGAGGAGAACAAAAGTATCGCCAGCATTTGAGGAGCCAGCACATCAGAGATTTACTGGCTCATAACAACAGTTGTGTGTGAAGGTTACTCAATGCTAATGTTTGTTAGTAATCAGAGACTTCACATTTATTCTCCACTAGCAAAGGCTAAGGGTGTGGATGTGCCACACCATCTCTCTCGGGGTGGTGTCCACAACGCCTGCAAGGTACTACTCAGTTGGAGTCTGGTGCTTTTGTCAACCTCCATCTCCCAGACTCAGGAACCAGCTTGCTCACCACAAACTGGAGTCAGTGCAGAAGAGAGGCAACTTGGGGGAAGAGCTTAAACCTCAGGTTAGAACAACACACATCCCCCTAGTCCCTCTTGGACTCCCATTAGTTTTTGCTAGCAAAGCTGTTTGGCTACTAAAGACTCAACAAAGTTGAATCCTTTCCTCCTAGATCTAGTAGGAGTCATCTAAAGATGCAGCATGACACCTGTGCAGGAACTCCAGGCTGACCTTAGAGGTAGAAGTAGAAGCTACAGTTGAGACAACTGAAAAATTCCTGAAATTTCCTGGAATGAAAGAGCTGGAAAAGAATCAACCAAACATTCATTGTTCTTTTTTTGGGAAGGCAAAATGGAATTCCTGAAAAAACAAACAAAACCAAACAGGGTGGGTGGGGTCAAGTCTTGTGGCTTGTTTGCAGGAATGGCAATCAGGGGCACTATAAATATCTCCAGAGGCTGTGGTTGGAGTGAGCAAGCCAGTGATCAGACAGTGCTACAGATTTGTGGGGGGGAGAGAGAACTTCTTCCTCCTGATCCCAAATTTCTGCAAATAGCATTGTCAGTAGAGGTGGGAGGAATAACAGAGGGGGAGCAATAAGGTCAATTCCAGGAAATATTTGCAGAGCACGGGGAGTTTTCTAGAACTGCAGAAGATTGCAGCGTATATAGAAGCAAACACAGACCAAAATTGTGCCTTGTCTTTGGGAGCACTCAGCAAGTTACAAGAAGCAAAGTAAATCTGGAGAATTCTGAAGACAAAGTCAAGATGTGTCTGAAGATACAAAGATGTGTATGTTCTGCATAGTGGGAGGATTCTAGCAGCTCTCAGCAATGAGAAGATGAGATCAGCAATAGAGAACATAGTTTTTTTGGTGGGAATTGCTCATGAGACAGCCAGTGGAAGAACCACACTGAACTGTGAACATGGTGGAACCAACATGACGAGCAGATGGGACCAGTGCTTGTCACCAACTGGAGCTCTGGGACAGGCCTGGTTGTGTTGACCGTGGTACAGCTCAGATCTCCTCAACTGAGGATGTCATTTGGCTTAATTGATTGATATGAAGGACTATTGGTCCTAAGAGCTGAAAGTACATAAACACCAGATCACAAAGAGATTGCAGTGTGAAAGGAAGGGATCACAGCAAAGAAGATAATTTTTAGGATGTCTTTAATGACATTGGACAACGGCCAGCAGAATATGAAACTCTGAAGGAGGAAATGCTGAATCCTGCATGTGAAGAACTCGTAAGTATGTAAAATTTCTGAAGATGGAAAAAGACCTACATTAAACCAGCCACGAGTTAGCCACGGAGGAAGATGAAATAGATTAAAAAAAATAGACTCCACTAAAACAAACCAGACAACAGTGATACCCCAGACACTCTGGATTCATATATCCAAGGCAGCCGCAGATTTATTGTATTATCAGAGGGTACAACTGTTGATGATGCAGCAGAGTTCAAGCCCTGACTCCAGGCTTTGTATAAATCAGCCTGGAAAATATAACAAGAAGTTTTCTCAACTGCTCCAACCCACCAAGAGGTTTTCTCTACTGGCCACTGCTAATTTGCAGCCTGTGTGATGCTTCCTGGGCAAGAACGTTCCCTTTAACACCAATTCAAGTAACAACTTCCAGAGGTGTGGGAAAAGCACCGAGTATAGCCAGCACCTAATGCTGATAAAACATCCTCCCTCACAGAATCACACGTTAGCTTGAGTTGGAAGAGACCTTAAAGGTCCTCTAGTCCAACTCCCCTGCCATGGACAGGGTCATCTAGTCCAACTCCCCCCACTAGACCAGGGTGCTCAGTACCCATCCAACCTGGCCTTGAACATCTCCAGGGATGGTGAATCCATCACAGAATCACAGAATCACAGAATTCTAGGGTTGGAAGGGACCTCGAAGGATCATCTAGTCCAATCCCCCTGCCAGAGCAGGGTCACCTAGAGTCCATCACACAGGAACGCATCCAGGCGGGGTTTGAATGTCTCCAGCCAAGGAGACTCCACAGCCTCTCTGGGCAGCCTGGTCCAGTGCTCTGGCACTCGCACAGTGAAATAGTTTTTCCTGATATTCACATGGAACCTCCTGTGCTCCAGTTTGCATCCATTGCCCCTTGTCCTATCATTGGTCAGCACTGTAAAAAGCTTGGCTCCATCGTCCTGCCCCTCACCCTTTACATATTTGTAACCATGGATGAGGTCCCCCCTCAGTCTCCTTTTCTCCAAGCTAAAGAGCCCCAGCTCCCTCAGCCTTTCCTCATAAGGGAGATGTTCCACTCCCTTCATCATCTTTGTGGCTCTGCGCTGGACTCTCTCAAGCAGTTCCCTGTCCTTCTTGAACTGTGGGGCCCAGAACTGGACACAGGACTCCAGATGTGGCCTCTCTGGGCAACCTGGGCCAGTGTCTCACCACCCTCATGGTGAAAAACTTCTTCCTTATATCCAACCTAAACCCACCCTCCTTCAGTTTAAAACCATTACCCCTCGTCCTATCACAACAGGCTCTGCTAAAAACCCTGTGCCCATCCTTAGGTCCCCTTTAGGGCCTCTCTCCTTAGCTCATGATGTGCCAGACCTGGAGGCAACTCCGCATGGGATAGTGCTTAAGCAACCAGTGAGGAGAGCAGGATCCTGCAGTTGTGGCTGGGCAATGGTCCCTGTATGGGAGACCTCCCGAGCCAGAGCTACATGAAGATGTAGCACCTCTTTCTCCCCAGCTTTGCACCAGGTACTATTTTATATGCTTCCTTGCACATGGTTCTCTTCTCACTAACACTGGGGCAAACTGGTGCAATGATGCCGACAAGATGACTGGCATGGAGTTGTGGGAGAAAACTCTACATTTGAATTATAATACTAAATGAATAGTGCATAGCTGGCAAACCCAGTGACAGCCACATTTACCCACGTGGCATGGGAGTCCCATACATGGATCACTGCCATGGAAAGCTACTGCTCAGTGGTGAGGACACTATGGAGAGGAGAAGCCAGACTGTAGCAAGCAGCTCCTCAGCTGCTGGAAACCACAAATTAAGCCTATGAAAGTAGTTCTGAGTTTTTACTGGGGAGGGGAGAAGATAATTTGGGGAGGGCACTGCAGTTCATAGTGCCCTATTTCTGTGTCCCCACAGCTGGCGAGGACAAGAGATCCCTCACGGCAGTGCTGTATCTCACAGGTTTCTTTTCCCTCTTGTCTGGCACATCCCTGCACTATTCATTCCAGGTAAAGGGCTGGTGGCAACACCTGAACATGACCCATTCTATCTATTTTAACTTTTTACTGTCCACTGATGTTTTGCTCTCTCCATTCTGCCCCGTGATGCTCTGCACGATTTGAACTTATCACTGGCCAACCAACTTTGTGTTTTCAACCTAGGATCCCTCTCCTGGCTGCCACCACCAGGCAGGGGTGACCCTCAGTGGGAATCACAGAATCCCAGAATCCTAGGGGTTGGAAGGGACCTCGAAAGCGCATCCAGTCCAACCCCCCTGCTAGAGCAGGGTCACCTAGAGTCCATCACACAGGAACGCATCCAGGTGGGGTTTGAATGTCTCCAGCCAAGGAGACTCCACAGCCTCTCTGGGCAGCCTGGTCCAGTGCTCTGGCACTCTCACAGGAAAGAAGTTCTTCCTGAGATTCACATGGAACCTCCTGTGCTCCAGTTTGCATCCATTGCCCCTGTCCTATCATCGGTCATTACTGAAAAAAGCTTGGCTCCATCGTCCTTGGCAGAGGAAGAGAAATCTAGGTCCAGGAGGTAGCTTGAAAGGATGAGGGGAAATGTGAAAATTGCAACAAGCTGCCTGAAAGTCTCTTTGTGATCATTTTTGTTGAGTATTCACACATGCACACATGCACATGCACAGCAGTATTTCACAGTGTCAATGCCAGCAAGGTCCTTTCCCCCTCGTTACGTGTTCTCCCCATGAGGTGGGATTGTTCCATTAGTCTCACATTTCACAGCAGTGCATTCAATACCCATGAAATAAATAGGTTAAAGTCACTGCAGTGACTCTGCCCTCCCCTGGAGCTCACTCCAGAGCCATTTACAGCCAAAGCACCACACAGGAACTTGGTTCCTCCTGCTCCCAGGGATGCAGAAAATTGCAAGTTTTTATGGATCATTTCTATTTTAGGTCCAGTTCTCCATTCGTCCTGCCCAGTCACATATGGACAGATGTCACAGCAATGCCTGGTGCAAACAGATGGGAATGTGCTGCTTTAGTACCAACACCACGTGATTTTTGGTCAGAAGAAGAGAGGAGGATGTGCCTTCTCTGTCTTGCAGACAGTTGCCAGGGCTTTGGTGAGTTGTGGCACTGAGCTCAGTATGGTCCCATCCTTCACAGTGGGTTGGGTCTGGTAGGTAGATGTGTATAATGCGAGGAGATTCAGTGCATTAAGACAAAATGTCTCCAAATGAAGAGCTGAAGAGCTCTTCCAAGCCCTGTGTAATAATGACTTGGCTCTGAAGGGATGCTGCCGGGCCATTGCTCTGCCTTAAGTGTCTGCAGGAACGTAAGGGATGGCAGAGAACAGTCAAGAATTGTCTGGGAAGGACAACTGAAGGGCATCATGTGCTCCTTCCACATGGCTGCCCCAGGGGAATTTGCTGGTGAGGTTTCTAGACAGACAGATCTCCTCCCAAAGCTCCCTTGGACACAGAGCTTGGCTGTGGCTAGACAACTTGGCACAGCACCACGCTTCCCTCACGCTGGACTGCCACCAAACAACTTCAGACATGCCTTTGGGGAAGACTGACAGCTGCTCCTTGTTACAATCCAGCAGCTACAGTGCGAGATGGAGAGACACCACGTGAGCCATCCCCACCACCGCTCCGCGCTCCTACAGGACGAGGTGCACAGAGGAGCTTCTGGTTCCTCCATGTGCTCTCTGCAAGAACTTTGTGTGGTTTACTTGACACCATCAATTTTTGCATGCTGGTCTTCCAAAGTTGAGTCCGTTCCTTGACCAGGAGCTGTGCTTTTTGAATGCAAAGGCATTAAAAGCATCCCTTGGCTAGATGCACAGGCTGGATGAAGGACATCCAGGCACCACCTACACACATGGATACACCCACCCCTCACTCTACATCATATTCTGCCCCCTTAAAGAGATGCAGGGCAATGGCTTTGCTGTCAGAGGGGGTGCACTGAGGCCACCAAGCGCAGAACATGTCCCTGTGTCACCCAGCATGCACCCATGTTTACATGGCTACAGATGCACTTCGGGGTGCAAGAAGAGGGAAGTACTGGATGCCAATGAAAATACAACCCTGCACTAAAGATCTCAGATGAATGGGGGCTGGAGGGAAAATCCCTCCAGGTTAGGGCCCTGATGTTGAAGCTGTGCACCAGGCATTGGGAAGGTGCGAGAGCCAAGCAGGGAAGTGCATTCCCTCTCACTGGTGGGGAATGGTCTGCTGCCACCAATGCTTCCCTGCTGGATCTGGTCTGAAAGTGGAAAATGCAAAGTGTTTTAGAAATAGCCTCCTAGTTTATAAGCAGTCTAGGGAGGCGATGTCTGGCCACAAAGGTCTAGACATCTTGGGAGTTTCATCCATAGCAGACACGCTTCCTCTTGGATTCAGCTCCTGGAAAACACAGTGAACCAGCTCCCAGTGAACACACCTTCAATGCTCCATGATGCTGAGAATGAGTGGAGGACCCTATGGATGACACATGATGGCTTGCAAACACACGTCATGCTGGCCATGGCCAGGAGATGTGTGGGAATAGGTCACACGTGGCCAGAGGAAGGTGGGTGGTGGCAGGCACGTTTAAAGGGTGACGTGGTGCTGAACAGGGAGAACCAGCCCAATTCTCATTTGTACACCCCTGTGCTTGGCTGGTGGTTTTTACACATACCAAAGAGCTGGTCCATGACTAAAGTATTTATTTCAGTTATTTATAAATCCACTGATGGACTATTGAGCTTCAACCACAGCATTTTGCCTCCAGACACCTGGGCTCCTACATCAGTTTTTGCCTTTGCCGTCCCAGGCTCTGCTTGATGGGACTGGCTGAGACTGAAGATACCTCAGAGCCCCCAGCCCATCATCTAACCAAGGGACCGGGGTCCCTGAAGGGCACAGAGCACAGAGTTTGGTTCCTGTGGTCAACCATCCACAACCTGGCAGCTAACACAATTCAGACTCAGAGACGCCACCAGCCACGAGCTCCTCTCAGAGGACTGGGCTCACCCTGCCTTGCTGGGCCACGTGCACCCATCTGTCACCTTTCTAAGCAGTCAGACATTTCCAAAGGGCTCAGACAGCCAGCTGTGGAGTCATCATTCCCTCCCACAACCCATCCTCCCTCCCCATCTTTCCCTCCCCCCTGCAATCCCCCCCTCCACC
>VZRW01003302.1:88156-121570 GCA_013398125.1 Aegotheles bennettii | reverse complement strand
CCAGGGGAGGTTTAGGTTGGATCTGAGGAACAATTCCTGCCCCAAAGGGCTGTCAGGGCCTGGCCCAGGCTGCCCAGGGCAGTGGTGGAGTCCCCATGCCTGGAGGGATCTCAAAGCCGTGTAGATGTGGTGCTGAGGGCCATGGGGCAGTGATGGCCTTGGCAGTGCTGGGTTAGGGGTTGGAGTTGATGATCTGAAAGGTCTTTTCCAACCAAACCGATTCCATGACTCCATCAGGAAGCAGCAAGCACTGCTCTCCAGCACGGACCAAAGGGTTTCCCGACGCCGCTGCCATCAGCCACATCCCACGGGGGGACACGGCTGTCATCAGCCACATCCCGCTGTCCCCTCTGCCCCACAGCTCCCCAGGAGCTCACACCCCGGGGTCACCAGGCCAATCTGCAGCACGTGGGCACCACGCGCCCAGCAGGGAGGACCTGCTCCAATTAAGTGGTGACGGCGCCGTGTCCTGCGGCAGGAGGAGGAGAAGGAGAGGCTGGGGCCTGGCGCCAGGGAGCAGGGCTCTGCCATCTCCACTGGCTGAACTGGTGCTGCCCCAGCACAGGGGATGCAGCAGGACAAACCATTGAGGGAAGAGAAGGACAAGGGAGGAGGATGGCAGAAGGCTACTCCCATAGAGGCATGGAGAAGGGCAGTGACACTGCTTGAAGCTGCAGGTGATAATGAACCTGATTCCTTAATGAATCCCAGAATCCCAGAATCCTAGGGGTTGGAAGGGACCTCGAAAGCTCATCCAGTCCAACCCCCCTGCCAGAGCAGGGTCACCTAGAGTCCATCACACAGGAATGCATCCAGGCGGGGGTTGAATGTCTCCAGCCAAGGAGACTCCACAACCTCTCTGGGCAGCCTGGTCCAGTGCTCTGAACGATTGAATGATTCCTTAACGGGAAGGGAATTGTCCCTTCTGAGAAGGACATACCCCAAACTCCCTTCCATCTGGCTCAAACAATGGATGCAAAGAGTTTTTTGGCATGCCAGGGGCTGGGACAAGGTCATGTATCTGCTCCAGGCATTGGGGACTCACTTGAATAAATTCCCCTCCAAGCACTAGGATGGGCATTGTCTCACTCTGGAGAAACCTGACCTGACATGGATGGAGTTCTATTGACTTGGAAAAGCTCTGATTTGCCACTGGGCTGGAGGACTTGCAGGAGTCAGGTGGGAGCTTCCCTCTCACCCTCTCCCTGTAAGCAGGGTTTTTTCAGGAGCCCACATGATGATGGAGATGGAGGTGGAAGTCTGAAGGCTTCCAATGGACTGCCCAGGGGCAGCCCTGAAACAAGGTGGAAGCTAACAACAGGATGAGAGGAAATGACAGGACGAGAGGAAATGGCCTCAAGTTCCATCAGGGGAAGTTTAGGTTGGAGATTAGGAAGAAGTTCTTTACTGGGAGGGTGGTTGGGCACTGGAATGGGCTGCCCAGGGAGGTGGTGGAGTCACCGTCCCTGGGGGTGTTCAACAAACGGGTTGATGAGGCACTTGAGGCCATGGTCTGATGGTCTGATGGTTGGGAATATGATGGGATAAAGGTTGGACTTGCTGACCCTGGAGGTCCCTTCCAACCAGAATGATTCTATGATTCTATTCTATGATTCTATGATAAGCCAGGCAGATGCTGTAACATGCAGGTTTGCAAGACTCAGGCTTGCAGCAGAGAGAGGGAGGACAAGTCTTCTGCACACCAAGGGTCTACCCAGGACCTTGGTGTTAGATCCTGAGGGTTCAGGAGGCAAAGACCATATGAAGAAAGGCAGCTCTTCAAAGAGACACTTACAAGAGACCTGGGAGCCCCACACCAAAGGTTCTTCTGGACTCATGTGCAGATGTAGCACTGTGCATGGCACTCATTGTCACTGGATGGATGGACTTGGACCACCCAAGTATCAGGTCAAGACAATCATGGAGAAGTGACCTATGGTGAAGGCATGGACTGCACCCACAGGTCCTTGCATGAAGGCAAGGACTCATGGAAACTGCGTGGGTTCCAAGGAGCAAGAGGTGCACGTGACCTGAGCCATGAAATATTTAAAATGAAGCAGTTCTGAAACACCTTGTGGTTTGGGCTTCCAGCTGTGTACAGGTTGCTTGGCTTCTTGCACACCACAGTCCACACTTGCCATGGGACATTTACTGACAGCCTAGTGGAAGATGTCCTTGACCAAGGCAGGGGGGTTGGAGTAGGTGATCTTAAAGGTCCCTTCCAACCCAAATCATTCTATGACTCTATAGCAGATGTTCACCACATGCCTGTGGTCTCCTGCAGAGGAAGATCTGCGTGTCTTAAAGGTCCCTTCCAACCCAGTGACAGCATTTTACTTTCCACCCAGCTGCTCCCATTCCTCCTGGCCATCTGTCTGCCACCACTGAGGGTGTGCACCTTCACCCTGTCCTACTGCAGTGGGTGTTGGACAGGCCCTAACCTCTGATGCAGCAGCACAATGGGACCAGAACAAAACCCAGTTATCCCCACTGCTTCCTCCAAAGGTGTTGACCTTGGATACACCTCCCATGACACAGAAGGTGCTGGACATGCCACAGGCTGGGTCTAGCTGTAGCCATGCCTTACAATGCTCCCAGTTTCAGTGTTCCTGCTCCTTGTTTCTTAACAACTCACATCTTGGTTGGTCATATCCCAGTAAGGCCGCTCGCCGTAGGACATCACCTCCCACATGACGATCCCATAGCTCCACACATCACTGGCTGATGTGAATTTTCGGTACTGAATGGCCTCAGGTGCTGTCCACCGGATTGGGATCTTCCCACCCTGCAGGAGAGATCAGAGAGGAATGGTAACAGAAAGAGCACGAGTAACTGAAAAAGTCAAGTGTCCAAGATATTTGCCTCCAATATGCTGGTAAGGGACCACAGGACTATCACAGAATCCCAGAATCCCAGAATTCTAGGGGTTGGAAGGGACCTTGAAAGCTCATCCAGTCCAACCCCCCTGCCAGAGCAGGGTCACCTAGAGTCCATCACACAGGAACGCATCCAGGCGGGGTTTGAATGTCTCCAGCCAAGGAGACTCCACAACCTCTCTGGGCAGCCTGGTCCAGTGCTCTGGCACTCTCACAGGAAAGAAGTTCTTCCTGAGATTCACATGGAACCTCCTGTGCTCCAGTTTGCATCCATTGCCCCTTGTCCTATCATTGGTCATCACTGTAAAAAGCTTGGCTCCATCGTCCTGCCCCTCACCCTTTACAGATTTGTAACCATGGATGAGGTCACCCCTCAGTCTCCTTTTCTCCAAGCTAAAGAGCCCCAGCTCCCTCAGCCTTTCCTCACAAGGGAGATGTTCCACTCCCTTCATCTTCTTTGTGGCTCTGCGCTGGACTCTCTCAAGCAGTTCCATGTCCTTCTTGAACTGTGGGGCCCAGAACTGGACACAATACTCCAGGTGTGGCCTCACCAAGGCAGAATAGAGGGGGAGGAGAACCTCTCTTGACCTACTGACCACCCCCTTTCTAATGCACTCCAGGATGCCATTGGCCTTCTTGGCCACAAAGGCCCATTGCTGGCTCATGGTCCCTAACACTACCTCAAGGTGGACAGCCACCTTGGCTTGCCCAGCCAACTCCAGGAAACCTTCATGGATGATGATTTCCCCCCATTTGTCTGGTGACCTGTCCCAGGGCTGCACCACCCTCCTAGGGAAGCTTTTCCTCTTATTCACCTTGAACCTCCCAAGCCACCGTTGTGTCTATTGCCCCTTGTTATATCATCTGGTACCACTGCAAAGAGTTTGGCTCTGTCTTCTTTGTAACTGCCCTTCAAGTACTGCAGGTCACTTGTAGATGCCCCCTTAGCCTCCTCTTCATCATATTAGTGAAGCCCAGCTCCCTCCACCTGCCTACTGCTACAGCAATCTTTGGCATCCCAAAATGCCCATTGTGCTGGTAGGGTCTTTGTGTAGAAAAATGAATGACTATGGATGTAGGAAAATCCAGTTTGCTCATAGAATCATCAAATGGTTTGGCTTAGAAGGGACCTTAAAGTTCACCTAGTTCCAACCTCATGCCATGGGCAGGGACACCTCCCACTAGACCAGGTTGCCCAAGCCCCATCCAACCTGGCCTTGGACACTTGCTTGATCCCCTTTGAACCTCCCTCCATCCTTTTGCTGTCACCTAACTATTTCCAGAGCAGAATAAAAGGAATTAGAACACCATTCTCTTCAGCTTTCTACATCTGTAGACTCTCTGGAGTCAGTGATATATCATCGTCTTGAGTGAAAGTCCTTGTGTGTCAGTCTGTTGGTTGATACATACATGATCCAGCAATTTTTGATCCTGCCTGTTTCTGGAGACAGAGGTGGAGTGAATATCTGCTTTATAAAGGCATCTTAGTCACTGGTGGGAAATGGGATGGACTGGTGGGCACTGAGGTCTTCCGTGATCCTGCTGGGCAACAGCAGCTCTGGAGAACTCAGGACTTGCCTCTCCCATAGAGGAGTTATGCACAGAAGTGCACGAGTGGCACACACAGGGATTGCAATGCTCTGCTTAAGCCCTTGCAGCCTCCTGATTTTCCATCAGGATCTTTGGACTTGAGCCATTCACGACTCAAGGGACTTTCTGAGGGGAAAATCTTCCCCTGTGCTGGAAAATAGGCAAAATTGTCTGTGTTTTGTGGCTGCTAGAAGATTAAGGAACATTACATTTTGTCACTGAATAACTGCAATGTCTTACCAAGGGTCTCCTAGGAATTAATAGACCTCAGACCCTAATACATGTTTGAATAATGAAAAAAACACAACGTTCCTTAATCTTCTCACAGCCACAAACCTCAGTCAAAACACTCTCTTTTCCACAAGAGGGAGAAACCAAGGATTCCATACCAAATATGATGTCCTCTCCATCAGGCATGCTCTCTACAGAGCTCTTGACAAGCAGTGGGCTTTAAAATTGGCTAAAAAAGAAGCCCTAAAGTAGAAATTAGGAGCTGGGCACATTTGGAGGACCTTTATGGGGACTCACTTCAGTGAGACCTCCCACCTCCCTGCTGATCTGAGTCAGAGCTTCTTGGAGAAGCAGTTTTTCCTAAGGCCTAGCATGAACCTCCAAAGCTGTAGCTTGTGGCTGCTGCCCATCCATGGACACGAGGCATCTCTGGGATCACTATAACAAAAAGCACTCATGAATCTTGGGATGTTTGAGGATGGTGAAGAGGAAGATACTACCACTTCTGGTACTCTGTTATGGTGGGTGCACATATTCTATCATTATAGATAATATATGTGGTGATACAGTGCCTACAGGTCAAGGAAAATAAAGTATAGAGGCCAGAGGGAAAAGCTACAGGCACAACAACAGGAATAGAAAACACCAGAGTATGCAGCTTAACAAAGGGAAAGGTTATTGGATGTAAGGATGATGTGAAAAATAAATGGTGCTCCTGTTTCCAAAAGCCCTGGGATCACTGTAGGAGATCAAATGGTTGATGTTAGTAGCTCCACAAGTTCAGATGAGAATAAAAGCCCATGCTTTTAAGTATTTGAGTACTGATACTAAGAGCTGTATCAGACATCTCATCACTGGCAGCTTCAAAAGATCTGGGATGGATGATTTCCTACAGCCCATGCTCCAGCTCTATCAACACTTATTTCCAAGAAGTCCTGTCTCAGGCATTGTATGTAGGCATTGATGCTGTAGCATCATTGTAGAGCTGCACACCTTCACAAACAGTGGTATTGGTGAGAACTCCTGGTTGGAATCTTACCGAACAACAACAAAGTCTCCAAATTATCCTTCAGTCATGAAAGCCACGAGTCCTTGGTGGCACTTGTGTCACTGGCACTGTGGTGTTCTTGGGAAGCTGCTATGTGGTCATGAAGCCACTTCTGGGAATGTTTCTCTGACTAATTCACAAAGATTCTCTGGAAGATCAGTACCTAGCAGTGCAGGGCTTCACCCAGCACACATCTACACTTCAGTCTGTTGTTCCTGGGGATGAGCCTGTGACATACCTTGAAAAAGGACCATGGCCTCCTGGACAGCACAACTGGGCAGCAATGGTGAGAAAAGCCCAGACTTGCTGCTCTGGCAACAAATTTGTCTGGGCAGCATCTCAGAGGACCCCCAGCTGGTCCATGCTGGATGATATAATGCATCATCCCAACTAAGGGCTTTATCAGGGACATGTATGTGTTTGCAGGCATGTTTGGAAAAGGCTCAGTTACCCACAGGAATGACTATAGAGCCCATCTACAGCCACTGGACAACCAGACAGGCTCTTACAAGAGGAAAATCTCCCTTGGCTCATTTCATTGGTCTTTCCCATCCGGCACCTTATTCCCATTGTTGACACCTTGAGAAAGGGCTCCCCATGTCAAGGAGGGATCTCTTTCTCCCTGACTCCCCTTCCCCACCCATTGCTTCCCCCCCTCCCTGGGAAGGGCAGCTTTACCAGGGCACTGGTGTAGGTGGGATCCGAGGTGTCGTCCTCCAGGAAACGGGAGAGGCCAAAGTCAGACACTTTGCAGACCAGGTTGCTGTTGACCAGGATGTTGCGGGCAGCCAGGTCCCGGTGGACATAGTTCATGTCAGCCAGGTACTTCATGCCCGCCGCGATGCCCCGCAGCATCCCCACCAGCTGGATCACTGTGAACTGCCCGTCGTTTTGCTTAGGGGAAGAGAAGAGGCCACATGAGAGGAGCATCCTCACAGCCCACCATGGTCCAGTTGCTGTTGACCAGGATGCCCAGAATCCTAGGGGTTGGAAGGGACCTCGAAAGCTCATCCAGTCCAACCCCCCTGCCAGAGCAGGGTCACCTAGAGTCCATCACACAGGAACGCATCCAGTGGGGTTTGAATGTCTCCAGTGAAGGAGACAGAGAGGAGCCTCTCTCTACGCTGTACGTCAAGACACAGCTATGCCATGAGTAAGCAAGGTCCCTCTCAAAACAGAAGGATGGAGAGTGGAGAAGCTCCCAGGGGCTGGAATTCACCCATAGGCATCACTGCCAATGGCTGCTGTCACCCAAAGGTGGCAGATCTGCCACACCTTGCTCAGGAGGGTTCAGAAGGGGTAATGGATTCCTGTTAAGCAGGTTCTCTCCCTTCAACACAGTGAATCATCTATTTCAATCTCAGATCTATAAATATGTAGAGAGAGCAGTTGGAGGTGAAGTCCTGCTGTGGTGAAGCTACCTCAGACTGTCCCTTCACGTCCACAGAGGCAGAGCTTGTAAATGCAGCTGTGGGCACGTGTACAGGTAGGCACAGCCTGTTTCTAGCATGAGTGGACAGACACACGTAAGAGATGACAGCCTTGGTGCCACCTCCACCTCTAGACACAGGGAAGGCAACCTTCCCCTCCAGTTCTCCCCTGGCCCAACACAACGTCTGGGGCTGCATGCTCCTGGGATCTCCTACCCGCAAGAAGGAGTCCAGTGAGCCATTCTCCATGAACTCAGTGATGATCATGACTGGTGAACTCTTGGTCACCACCCCCTCCAGGTGGATGACGTTGGGGTGGTCGAACTGCCCCATGATGCTGGCTTCGCTCAAGAAGTCCCGTCTCTGCTTCTCCGTGTAACCAGACTTCAGGGTCTTGATGGCCACAAAGATCTCTCTTTTGCCAGGAAGCTTGAGATGCCCACTGCACACCTCACCGAACTCCCCTGTGAACAGAGGGGAACAGGTAGGGCTCGTCTGCCTCTCAGACCTCTGCCTTTCTCCCTGAAGGACCCTGCTCCCATGGGCTCCAGCCATACCCACCCTGCACCTCCCTGAGCCAACCACCCACCATCTGCTCTGTGCTCCCTCCCTCACCCCATGCCAAAGCCCTCCCTTCGGGTGGACTCATCATTGGTGAGATGCACTGGACACTATATGAATTCCTTGTCCCCAGCACTGGATGTACTTGTTCCTCCAGCACTGGACCACCTTGCTCCTTCTTGTCCAGTCTGGAGCTAAGCGTGAGACCTTACTGACACAGTCTTCCCAGTACATTGAGGTTAAATCCTCAAAAAAGCTTCATAAAGGAGACCTTTCTGCTGAGGGCCAGCCAGACATCCACCATTCACCTACCTGCCCCGATCACCTGCTCGATTTTGACACAAGAGATATCAATTTCTTTTGCAAATTCCCTGACAGCCTCATTGGGATCTTCGTAGGTGAACGGATCAATATAAATCTTCATCCCTGGAGTCACTGCAGAAAGGTGAGGGACACAGTCAGACAGACGGATGCACATGGAAGGACTGATGGCTATCATTGAGGAGAAGAGAAACCTACTTGTGTGAGGGTCTTCTCCACCTCAACAGGTCACGTAATCAAGGGCATGAAGCAGACACAGCAAAGCAGTTAGAGAAAGCATGCACAGCACTGTTAAAGCTGGGCTAGAATGAATATTGGTCCATAAGACCTTGTTGGGGCAGTGGAGGGCTCATGGTTAGCTAGGACTGCCAACTGTGACCACAGAGAACCCCACAGCCTCTGCAGCAGGGTTTGCCTTTAGCAGATCCAGAGGAAAAGCAAGAGAAGGATTTGCTCTCAGGAGATGGTGTCACACCACGCTCATCATGCTCTGCAGGAGGACCATGTAGAGACTGCAGCTCTGCCCCTCTGGCCTCCTCCACACACTACTTCCACCTCAGAGGTGTGGGGAAGTGGAGGAGGAGATGTGGGCTCAGCACTCAATGGGAGATGGTCCATCTGGGGATGTAAACTGAGGCACAGCTCTTGGTGCTCTGCTTGGAGATCCATAGGGGTGGCAGCTCCAAGTGCTTGGGACCACTGCAAGCTGGACAGACAGTCCAGGCCCCTGTTCTCCTGACAGGTAACCTTGCCTGAGGCTGGGTTCCCTCTTGGTAGCCTCAACAGAGCCAAGGCAAGCCAAGGGGGCAAGGCAGAGCAGAGGACAGCGGTATGAGGGGCCATGGGACCTGGTGAGGTTGGGCTGCTGATGCTACCTTGACCAAGGGATGGCTCTTAACTGCAGCCCTGCAGTTTTCCTATATGAATTTTGCTGGTTTGCTCCAAAATTGGGACTATTTGGAGGGCAGAGCTCACTGAATAAGGAGCCCAATGCACAGCCCCCAGCTCCACATGGAGGACACTGGTAGGATTCAGGGGAGTTGCTGCAATGCTTACAGGACCCCCACGCCTTTGCAACTGGGTAACCACCAGCTGCAGCCCCTCCACTGCGGGGGGGACTGGGCCTTGCACTGGTGTCTGGAGTGAGGATGTGGCTAAAAGGCACCCGGGCTCGTTCTCAGCTCATCTGCACCCAGGCTGTTCCACCAGCCGGGGAGGCAAAGCTCGTGATGCCACCTCAGCCTCAAGCTGTCACGTCGTGCCCCAGACCCTGGCAGAAGTGTGAACGTGTGTTTGCACATGCAGCAGGGGCTGACAAACAACTGAGAGCTGCATTTACATAATTTTCCTTGACGAGTGTCATTTTCCCTGGTAAGCTCCAGCAACGCAGGCTCCAGCTCCGTGCCCTGCCTTTGGGAAACCTCTCCCAGGGAAAGGCAGAAGCAACAGGGAGTCCTCTGCTCAAACACTACTGATGGTTCCCATCAGGCTCTGCATGGGAACGAAGTTTAAAGAGGACACAAAGCCTGAAGCTGTGAGTGTAACGTGAGGAACAAGTGAGATGGGAACACAGGATTATAGGGAGAGGTCTCCAGTGAGGGAGGAGAAAGGCGTTGCAGAGGGTTAATGAGGGGAAGGAGGATGCACTGGGGGTCTGGAGCAGGAATGTTGGACGTGAGGGAGGTCCTTGGAGTACAGGGATGTTGGATGTGAGGGAGGTCCTTGGAGTACAGGGATGTTGGAAGAGGGAGGCTGCAAGAGAGGGCATGTTATGGGTTGTATTATACACCTATATAGAGATGTATCTGGTATCTACCAGGGTTCTGGGAGCATAGGATGGGCTCTAGCAAAGGCACCATGAAGTTCCTGCAGAAGGACAACACTCTGCAGGACGTGGGTAGGTTGGGGAGGGGTCTGACTGCTGACCACGAGCTGGGCAAAGCTCAGGGATCAGAGCAGCCAGACAAGGGCTGGTGGCAGGAGCTGCGCCAAAGAGGGTGAGACTTCAGGGACAAGGTGGAGGGGTGCGTGTTGGGTATGGCAGGGGTTTGTGGAGCATGCAGAGCTGGCACCCCACAGCACCATGGCTGGAGAGCATGGACCCCATGAGGCACGGCAGGGACCCTGGTCATGAGGAACCAGTGGGGGATCTAGACAGCATGGAGGTCTTCCTGCCCAGCACGGAGGTCCTCCTGCTCAGCATGGAGATCTTCCTCCCCAGCATGGAGGTCCTCTTGCCCAGCACGGAAATCCTCCTGCCCAGCATGGAAGTCCTCCTGCCCAGCATGGAGGTCCTCCTGCCCAGCTTGGAGGTCCTCCTGCCCAGCATGGAGGTCTTCCTGCCCAGAATGGAGGTCTTCCTGCCCAGCACGGAGGTCCTCCTGCCCAGCATGGAGGTTCTCCTGCCTGTACATGCACATGCCTGCCCGCCGAGGTGGCCTGAGCCCTCCCCACACACCACAAGGAATGAGTGAACAGGAACACAAACCCAAGAGCGAGCGGCCCCCCAGGGCTGGCGGGGGGGCACGGTACGTACTGTGGCCACTGGTATAGTGCTGCAGCTTATCGGTGTACTCGGAGTCAGCGCGCTCAAAGCCCCGTCTTCTGGAAAGAAAGGAAGTCCTGAGCCCCACCACAGGTCCATCAGGGCTGAGAGATGCACCACGGGGGCATCTTTCCCCCTGTCCTCCCCTCCTTCGCCCCTGCCACCTCCTCTCCTCTGTCACCACTCCCCCCCGTGCAGCCCCAGCCCCGGGTGGTTGCCAAGACCTCCTACCTGTTGCACACGATGATGATGACGACCACAGCGATGAGGAACACCAGCCCTGCGGCGGAGGAGCCGATGATGAGGGGCAGCTTCTCCTGGACACTGGTCTGGTACTCGGCTGGCACACAAGGGAGAGGGAGCAGGTTACTGGGGCACAGGATGGGTCTACACTAACAAGTCCATCAAGGTCAGAGCACTGCCCATGCTTGCATGGCCATGGCCAATGGGCTTCTTGGTATGGTTTTGGGCCAGGACAGCTACTGCTGTTCCAGGCATGGCTTAGGTTGGCTGTGATGGGGAATGTGCCCCAGTAGAAAGGTTGGATGGAACTATTCCCTTTGGGTGGGGAAGTTTAGTCCCATGGGTGCATGCATGATGTGCCTGTGAGGGACAGAAACCTGGCCTGGCCTCTTTTACTCAGCAGCACAAACGGAGACAACAGAGGCAAGGTCTGCATTTGTCATCAATAGCTGGGCACATGAAAACCATAAATTTTGTTTCCTCTAAATTCAACTCAGTGAACACATCCCCTTGCCAGAAAAGCTTGGCAGAAACCAGCCTAGATTATGATTCCCTTCATGGACCACCAAGTGCCCATGACCTCCAGGTCTTGCCAGGTTGAATAGAAGCGTGTGACTTGCCAACGCACCCTTGAAGGGACGAACAGCAAGGGGACCAGCACTGCTGCCTGTGCATCTCCATCTCATTCAAGTGTCTCTAGCCCCTGTGTCACCTTCATGCAGAGGCAGCTGAAGACTCACCTTCAGTCATGGTCTGGAAATACATCTTGCCACTATACCGGCCATACCCAGCCACAGTACGCGCCCGCACCTGGAAGACGTAGATGGTGCCAGCTTTGAGGTTTTGCACTGCCACAGTGTTGGTGGGGCTCTTCACTGTTGTCGAGTTTAACTCGCTCAGATCCTGCCAAGAAAACACAAATCTGCCATCAGAAAAATGAACCCAGGATCAGGAGCTGCATTTCCAGAAGGAGGAAGCGCAGGAGACCAGGGTGGTGTGAGTGGGGAGATCATCACGTGGATCATCAGTGGAACATCTCCCTTCTGAGGAAAGGCTGAGGGAGCTGGGGCTCTTTAGCTTGGAGAAAAGGAGACTGAGGGGTGACCTCATCCATGGTTACAAATATGTAAAGGGTGAGGGGCAGGATGATGGAGCCAAGCTTTTTACAGTAATGACCAATGATAGGACAAGGGGCAATGGATGCAAACTGGAGCCCAGGAGGTTCCATGTGAATCTCAGGAAGAACTTCTTTCCTGTGAGAGTGCCAGAGCACTGGATCAGGCTGCCCAGAGAGGCTGTGGAGTCTCCTTGGCTGGAGACATTCAAACCCCACCTGGATGCGTTCCTGTGTGATGGACTCTAGGTGACCCTGCTCTGGCAGGGGGGTTGGACTGGATGATCCTTCGAGGGCCCTTCCAACCCCTAGGATTCTGGGATTCTGTGATTCTGTGATCATGGGGACACCATGGGCCTGAGCAAACAGGTCACTCATCTGAGCCTTCCTCCTGGCAGGGAGACACAGAGGCAGGAATGGGAGTATGGACATCCCTGGGCTACCCACCACCTCTCGGGAAAGGCTCTGAGGAAGGTGTTGGAAAACTTGGGTCGCTTCTCCAAGCCTTAGCTGAATGGAGATGGGAACAGCTTCCCTCTTCTGTGCCCACTTCCTCTCAGCACTGTTCTTCTTCCTCACGCTCTCCTCCTGTGCCTGATCCAGCCTCAGCACCCTCTCCATTTGCTTTCCCCCATCTCCCTTTGCCTGTGCTGGAGGTAAAGCCCACCCCAACTGGTTTGGACCTTGGGAGATGTACTGCTACCATCCCCTTGTCCAGGGTCTACTTTACCAGGGACCACAGCTGGGTTTTCAAAGCTGGGGAACTGAAGAGCATATTTAAAAGTGATGATGAGACCACTTGAGGGCTCCAGCAGTCATATCATAATGGTCTAGATGGTGCTGCAGTTGTGTAGGTGATGGCTCCATCGCTGCCCTTGGTCATAATGCCCTTGGGTGAGCATCCAGAAGCACTGGTAGATGGGACAGGATCTCCTTGTGCTAGCTGCTGTACCAGAGAACAGACAGGCCCTGTCACCCCAAGTAGAAATGGGTCAACAGAGGAGGATGACAGGGTACTGCATGTGGTGAGGCCCATGGTCAGGGCAAGGTGGCCGGGTGGCTCGCACCCATGAAGTCTTGAATGTCGGTGCAAAGCAGGCGTATACACCGACGCAGTATACACAAACAGCATGGTGGGTCTGGGGAAGAGAAAAATCTCAGGAAAGCCAAGCTGTGGGTATGAGCTCCCAAAAAAGGAGGCACAGGCACTGATTTTTGAACCAAATTTCTGTAGCCACGTTGGAAGTTCATCCCTTCTGCAACACATCTGAGCTGGCGGTTGTCCAAGTGAGTCCCTGAGATCTGCTAACTTCAGGTCACTGCGAAGGGCTGAGCAAGCCCAAGCACTCCCACCCCACGCAGAGTCACCAATGAAGGGAGATAACCTCATGAGGAGTGGGCAGGGACAGGCAGAGAGAGGTCACACACAGCTTGTGCAAGCCCATCAAGCAGGACTGGAGCTCTGGAGCTCCACCAGGGGGGCATGGAGGGATTTCTGGTCCCATCTTGTGATGAACCAAGGTTTCCTCTCACAGGCTGCAGCCAGCCATGAAGCAGAAGCCAATGGAGAGTCTTGCACCCAGCTCTGCACACCCTTTGCCTGGCTCCTCGGCCTCCTCAGCTGCTGGAGCACAGGAAGTCAGAGGTTGTCTTGCTCACCAATGAATGGTGAAGCTTGCTTTGAGGGGCAGCTGGCCTCCTTTCTTTTCCACTAGCCACATTGCTAGCCATCTGGTGACTTTGCTTTCATGTTCATCCACTTCTGAGAACAGTGCTGATGCCTTCACTCAGAGGATCCTCTGCACAGCCAGAAGCTGTGGTACCAGCAACATTAGAGGCCCACAGAGCACAGTCATTCACTATGGGACTCCATAAGCAGACCACATTGAACCAATGTTCTCCTCATGTTCCTGGGAAAGCCTGGTGCTTTCTCAATGAGTCATCATGCTGGAGCAGAACTGGAAGCACACTGGCACTTGCAGGATGGATTACACTGATGACCCAGGTTTGTGCAGACTGTTTGCCTCACAGCTGCAGAGCAGCTGAAAGACAACATCCATGGAGTTCATTTCTTCTCACATTAAGCTTTTCGTTGAGCAGTGCTCGGGTGTGGGTGTCTGGGAAGAGAGTGGTCTGGCAGGAATGTGGTTCTCCAAGCGTGCAATCAATCTTGGAGGCTTGGAATCATAGAATCATAGAATCATTATGGTTGGAAGGGACCTCCAGGGTCATCAAGTCCAACCTTTATCCCATCACATTCCTAACCATCAGACCATCAGACCATGGCCTCAAGTGCCTCATCAACCCGTTTTTGGAACACCCCCAGGGACGGGGACTCCACCACCTCCCTGGGCAGCCCATTCCAGTGCCCAACCACCCTCCCAGTAAAGAACTTCTTCCTAATCTCCAACCTAAACTTCCCCTGATGGAACTTGAGGCCATTTCCTCATCCTGTCATCAGCAACTGGGGAGAAGAGACCAACACCAGCCTCACTACGACCTCCCTTTAGGTAGTTGTAGAGGGCAATAAGGTCTCCTCTCAGTCTCCTCTTCTCCAGGCTCAATAACCCCAGTTCCTTCAGCTGGTCTCCATAAGGCTTGTTCTCCAGACCTCTCCCCAGCCTGGTTGCCCTTCTCTGGAAATGCCACTGGCACATCAGTCTGCAGGGTAATGCAGAGCAGCTCTGCAGATGACTGGGAGACCTTCACTACCAACAGTGTTGAGGAGCAGCTTTCCCTTCTAAAAACCACAGCATCAGTTTTATCCACCTGGACTTGGTGCTGAAGGTGCCTGGGTATCACGGGGGGGTGGTGGGAATCAGACAATGGAATGCCAAGTTCACTTGGTAATGACAATAGAAAGCTCAAGTACAGGTACACAGACAAGAAAGATCAAGACAAGATGAGCACACAGAAAACTGATTGCCTTGTTTGTCTGGCACCACCTTGGACCTTTCCCAGGCAGCCCAGGAGAGAAATAGGTCAGGAAATGTTGACAGTTTGAGTGCTCAAGGGTGAATCCTCCCAGGCCCTCGGATGGCACTAACAACACAGTTGTTTTAAAATAATTTGTCCAACTGTTTGAGGGAACCTCATCTCTGCTCCTGGAGGACTTTAAATGGAAAGCAATGGGTGTGCTTACAGGAGAGGTTACAGCCTGGGAGATTGATGTCTGCCTAGCTCGGAGAGATGTGCTCATGCCTGTGCTCTCCTTTAATCCCAGACTGCAAGGAAAGAGCATTTACACTTCTCCATCCTCTCTTACCAGCCCTATTCTGCTCCCTTGGCTATTGCTCAGCCATCACCTCTTCAGCAATTTACTCCAAACACTTCTCCCCTTTCACCCCTCTGGGCTTCTCCAGCAGGTCCGGAGCATCCCGGGTGGTTGAAAGTCAAAATCCCTTTCCCATTTCTCCCAGCTTGCATTTTTTGCAGAGGTTTTGATGGTTATTGGTTTGTTTCCCTCTCCCTCTTCCCCTTTTTGGTTTGAGTTTGGAAATCATAATTCAAAATAAGACACTGTGGGAAGCCTCGACTGGTCTGAAGGATCAGAATATGAGTTTGATAAAGAAGATGAAGGAGCTGGCAGACCACCAGGGGTTGCGGTTGGTCAATCATGAACTGATGATTATTGGTGGAAACCAATTAACCAATTAACCAATGAGACTTGTAAGAAGAAAGGTATAGAAGGGCTTGCTAGAACAACGACAGGATGGGAGCTGTTGGAGCTTTGGATGGGAGCTGTTGGAGCTTTGGATGGGAGCTGTTTGAGCCTTCTGATTATTTGTGTTATGTCTTTGTGTGTCGTGTCTGTCCCATCAAGACAACACACTTCTTATTTCCTCCTAGGTCTCAATTTGAGTCCTCAATCTGGTTCCCCTTCCAAAAGAACCAAAGTCTGATGAACAAAGAGCTCCTTGAAACATGGAAAGCCTGCGAAGCGCTCAAAGGATTTGCAGAACTTGGTTCTCAGAAGTCATGTTTGATCAGCCAAAAATGAAAAAAAAAAAGCTGGAGAAAAATGTCAGCCGACTTGTTTTGGCAGGGAGCTCCTGTGCATGTCTGCACAGCCACAATCTGCTGTGGCTCCTGAAGCAAACAGAGCCACACACACCAAGCGAGTCCAAGGCTCTGTGCCAAATCATCACATCCAGCTGAATTTTGGCCCCCAAGGGATGGAGGACGTCAGGAGGGATGCTCAGATGTGGTAACAGGGTCCTGCTGGATGCTAAGGGGGTGGATCCATGGGGTTCACAGCTCTTGGGCTCTCATGGGAAGCACCACTTGTAGGGAGATCTCAAGAACATTTGGCCTCCCAGCTAGGTATGTGATCACCTTATTGTCCTCTACAGCTACCTAAAAGGAGGTTGTAGTGAGGCTGGTGTTGGTCTCTTCTCCCCAGTTGCTGATGACAGGACGAGAGGAAATGGCCTTAAGTTCCATCAGGGGAAGTTTAGGTTGGAGATTAGGAAGAAGTTCTTTACTGGGAGGGGGGTTGGGCACTGGAATGGGCTGCCCAGGGAGGTGGGGGAGTCACCGTGCCTGGGGGTGTTCAAAAAACGGGTTGATGAGGCACTTGAGGCCATGGTCTGATGGTCTGATGGTTAGGAATATGATGGGATAAAGGTTGGACTTGATGACCCTGGAGGTCCCTTCCAACCATAATGACTCTATGATTCTAAGTGTGGTGTGGTGTTGGGATGCCTCTCGCAAGAAAGCTCAGCCCCAGAGAGAAGCAGCAAGGAACAGAATCACAGAATCATCGAGGTTGGAAGAGGCCTTCAAGATCATCCACTCCAACTGTCTACCTACATCACCAGTAAACCATAGCACCCAGCGCCACATGACCCTGGGCAGGGACTGGGATTGCAGGGAAGCTATCACAGGGCTCCCTGGCAAGGTTTCCTCTTAATCTTCTTGATCTCACAGCTTTGCCCAGACAGAAGGATTTGGGCTCTCACTCTATCCTGGGGACAGGTGGGAAACACCAGGTCATAGCTTTGGCCCCATGCTTGGGGATGCTGGTGTCCAACACTGCAGGCTGCAGACCAGGAGGAGCCAGCCCAGGAGCAGTGCTTCCAGTTGTCCTTGGTACAATGCCTGGTGATACCTCAAAGTTCTGGGGATGCTGGGCTCCTGCCAGAAGCTCCTGGGCACCATGAAGGTACACCCAGCTCTACTCTCACCTTCACCACCAGCTGCCACAGGTTGCCTCTCCCTCACCCTTCAGCTCCCCAGCCAACCCATGCCCTTTCTCCAGCTTTGGTTGGAGACATCAAAGGGCTCTTTTGCCTCCTAAAATATTTGCATTGGTGAGCAAACTGGGCACGAGGGATGGGCTGAATGTCTTCAAACAACTCCAAAACGGGCAACTTATGGCATACCCTAATCATAATCACTTTGCATAACGAGGAGAGCTAATTATTCTCTGCAGTGCTTGACATTGCAGTGGGTCTCCAGTTCCCACACTCCGCGATGAATTTGGCAACTTTGGCCAAAAACGACTACACCCTTTGTAAATGAAGACAAGACTCACTTTTAAATAAGACAAATATTGCCAGGTGCCTCTTGGAGGTAAAAAAAACACCTTAAGGGGAGGACCAGAGAGAGCAGACACGTCCTCATCCAGTGTTTGCTCGACAATCTGCACTGATTCGCGTGTGAAAGAAAGCTCAGCACGTTGTCTCTGCGCAGGCGTTTGAATAGCATCTAAAATAGCACTGGTATAAATAACCTGCAAAATGGAAATAAAAATAATACCTTTGTTTCAGGTGTGGTGAAAAACTCTTTTCTGTTAATGCTAAAAAAACTTCTTTCGATTCTTTAATTTATGTCTTGATGTGGGAAAGAATCAATTAAAAATGAAGAGTCAAAATGCGCTGCTGTTCTTACATTTGAGCTCTTTTCATGTTAATAAAATAGAATTTTCTACTAGGGAAATATGATTTTCTACTGGGGAAAAAATAATTCCACTAGAAACAACTTAGCTGGCTCCAGATATATTTTTCCGAGCATTCCGAAGCACACGGGGCAGTTTGCAATGAAACATTTTGTAAGAAGATCACCTGTGTACAGACTGGCAGTCGAGTGAGAACACCCCTGGGATGTGTCCCATGCCCCATCCAAACTGGGATATCGATGGGAAGAGCATGGCACATCCACAGCTGTGCTTTTTGGGACTGTTCTCAGGGGTCAAGTCAATGCCTTCCAATTGCCAGACTCAGCACTGTGATGGATAGGGTGAGGTTCAGCTCTGTCAAGCAGGTGGAGAAGGATATGGTGTCATTGGGTTGTTGAAGATGGAGAAGGCTCTTGACTGACCAGCTGAAGCGTATGAAGACATTTGAGACCCTGGCCCAGGGTGCCCAGAGAAGCTGTGGCTGCCCCTTCCTGGCAGTGTTGAAGGCCAGGTTGGCTGGGGCTTGGAGCACCCTGGTGTGGTGGGAGGTGTCCCTGCCCATGGTTGGAACTAGATGATCTTTAAGGTCCCTTTCAACCCAAACCATTCTGTGATTCTATGATTCTAAGACTTGACTACTGATGGATCAGACTTTGAATGTGCCACAGGGAGATTGGAGTGAAGGCCAACGCTCACCGAGGAGTTTGGGGAGAGAAGGAAATCCACTGCCACTGGGCAGGCCCTGCCTCTAGCTCTTGGTAATTCCACTTCTTTTTTAACCTGTTTCCAAATCCCCCGAGGTTTGCTTGCTGTGGGACTAAGCTCTGACCCAATGATCCCTTTCTGGGAACGACATACATCTTGGCTGGGGAGCAGATAAAGACTTGCCCTTCTTCTTCAACCAAAGCACCAGCAAAAAGATGTAGCAAGAGTTTCAAACAGCAGGACAGGGAGAGCCTCAGCACTTGTGGGGCTGCTTGTGTTGTCCTCTCTGCCAGGGCTAGAGCTCCACCTGAGAGCCTGCTGCCATGAGAAGCATTGCCTGACTGTCACTTGTGCCACTTGTCCCCATGATCAGGGACACGCTGTGCCCTAAGCTCTGGTGGTGGGACAAGCAGATGCTCACCTTGTGCTTGGCTGAGAAGACCAGCCATGAACAGCAGCTTCCCCTTTAGCCAAAAACCCCTCTACTTACAGCACCCCCCAGGAAACAGAGGGGAGGGGGAAGAAAGAATGAGGAGACAGACTAAGAGAAAGTAAGAGGAGAAGAATGAACTCCCTGAGATCTTGTCTCTTACTTCAAGGCTCCCCAGGGAAAGGACCCCTCTTGCTTTCCAGATCTGTCTTGTTACCTACTCATCCGTCTTGCCATGAATTCTGGGATCATTTCCAAGGGTCAAATAAATGGCTGTGATTTATGCAATATAGGTCAGGACCTATTTAACAGCTTACAAAGAAGCTCCCCCCCCTCCCTCCCTGTTCTCCCTCTGGCTCTTGGTGATGAGAAAATAGGTCACAGGCAGGCAGTGGGGGGGATTAATCATTTCTTCCGGCAACTGCTGGGAAAAATATTTTCAGTTCCATTTAATCATAAAGCTTTTTAATTAGTTAGTTCGTAATTTTTAATGTAGAGTTTATAAGCTCTTGTGTAAGGGGGCAGATTCCTGGAAGGAGAAACCTCCTGCTCCCCACCTCCCCTGGGCAGCACAGATGAAGTTCACCAGTCAGGCAGAGCTTGGCAGGTCCTGGGATCAACATCAACGTGGTCTTCAGGGTCTCTCAGCAGCCACACAACTCCAGCCCCATGGGATGGACACCCTGGCACAGCCTGGGCTTGCAGTCCCTCTCCTGGTCTGGGCAGGGGGGAGGTGGAAGGGACATGTTCCTCAGGGATGAAGGAGCCAGAGCTGCAGGACCCCTCCACATCAGCCTCCCCATAACTCCTCCATGGGGGAGCTTCTCCCTGGTACAACATGTGGGGAAAAGGGGTCCAGGCTGCTACACAGATGCCAAATTCACCTTTGGTGCAAATGTGCTGATGGACAACATTACACAACATCTTAGAGACTGGACACACAGCTACTGTGGTCCAGCCTGGGGCTCGATGCTCTGTGACATCCCTACCATCCCCATTCCACACTAATGCCCCAGTAAGGGAAGGGGAAAAATTAGTCCCTGGTCCCCTACCATGGATGAATGCCACCTCCCTGGAAGTGTTCAAGGCCAGGTTGGACAGGGCTTGGAGTATCCTGGTCTAGTGGAAGGTGTCCCTGCACATGGCAGGGGGTTGGAACTAGTTGATCTTTAAGGTCCCTTCCAACGCAAACCACTCCATGATTCTGTGATGCTATGACCCTGGCTACCCAGATCTCCCTACAATTGGTCCACCTGCCATGAGTGCTGGAGAGGTGAAGGGAGAAGTTCCTCCTGAAAGACCAGCAGATTTTCCACACTTTCAGAGTCTACACAGGGTCACTGGAACCACCTCTGGGCTCCAAGGAGTTTACAGCCACTGCCATCCACATGGCCAACCGCAGAAGGGGAAGTGACCTATTGATCAACCAGTGGTGTTACACCCTTCTGCCAAGCCTTGCACCACTTCCTCTCCCAAAAATCAGTGGCTGAACCCTGCCAAGGTCCCGCAGTACCTTCTCATAATATTGCAGCTCATAATCCAGGATGACTCCGTTGGGTTGGTCAGGCTGAGACCATGAGAGAGTGATGCTGTCCACGGTGCGGCTGACCTGGTGCATGATGGACACAGCTGAAGGAGCTGGAAGAGAGAGTGAGAGAGAAGCCTCAGTGAGATGCCTGCAGGGGCAGGACCCACACCCCCTGGCTGGAGGCAGGCGGGTGCATTACTGCTACTTGGAGCTACTGGATTCTTTTCCAGCAGTGGCAGGGCTGTCCTGGAGTCAGGAGATCCTGGCTTTTGCTGTTTGTGGAGAGCAGTTAGGGGAAAAAATAAATGTTTCCACTGCTCATTAAGAACTTGCAATTAAAACCCATGTAGAGCTGTGTCTGGGGCAGGAAAACAGATCATTCCCAGGCAGAACAAGCCCAGGGTTGGAGCAAACACAGCCTTGTTCCTCTAGAAAAAGCACTACCAGCCCAGCAAGATGCATTCACAGAATCACAGAATCCCAGAATCCTAGGGGTTGGAAGGGACCTCGAAAGCTCATCCAGTCCAACCCCCCTGCCAGAGCAGGGTCACCTAGAGTCCATCACACAGGAACGCATCCAGGCGGGGTTTGAATGTCTCCAGCCAAGGAGACTCCACAACCTCTCTGGGCAGCTGTTCCAGTGCTCTGGCACTCTCACAGGAAAGAAGTTCTTCCTGAGATTCACATGGAACCTCCTGGGCTCCAGTTTGCATCCATTGCCCCTTGTCCTATCATCGGTGCATTCCTCCCAGCTTGCCATGGGGAAACAGGGGGTTTTGTACTCTGACATTTGCATAGAGAAGCTTTAGAAGGTGCAGGCAGACGCAGGAAGCAAACATCTCCTCTGCACCTCGGTGTGCTGGGTCTGCAAGTTGCAGATGCCAATGCAGGGAGGTGCACACGGCAGCCTGAGCATGCAACACAAACCTGACCTGACATGCTGACAATGGTGAGTCGCCCGCCTCGGCCGAGTGCCCTGGAAACAGCACACCCACAGACACCACTTGTCCCACCGAGCACAATAGGACCTTGCAGCAGCTCCTCAGCCAGCCCAGCCAGCTGTCCACCCCCTGCGCTGCCCCGCGTCGCCTACGTGGCTTGACACATGGCCAGGTGGGGACAGCAGAGCCTCGGATGGGGCCACGCCGTGGGAAAATTCTCCTCCAGGTACCTGTGCTAACAAGTCCATGGGGCGGGGACCACGGTGCAGAGCTGCCACCTCCCTGGGAAACTCTGACCAGCTCTGCTCCTGCTTGCTGTGCACCAGGGCAAGCAGCCTGGACTGCTTTCAGTCAGGTGTTGGTGGCAGAGATGCCACAGCTGGAGGAGCTGACACACACAGAAGCCCACGCTGCCTCCTCTTCACTGTGTCCAAGCCCAGTGAAGCCCAGCACGTGTCCTTGCCCACCCTGTACCCAGCTTCATGATGGCCCTGCCAACACGGACATCAGCTCAGAGGCCACCCCAGACCTCACCCAGTGCCAGCTCAGCCTTGGAGAGTGTGGAGTGCAGTGTTAGCCCTGGCATGCCTGCCAGCACAGCCTCCCTGCTTCAGCAGCTTCGGGGCAGAGGGGAAGCCTCAGGGGTGGGTGAGGACTTGAGAGTGGTAGGAGAAAGCTTCCCCATCACTTGCATGCCAGGCCTGGTTACAAATGGATGTAGAGAGGTTTGCACTCACAAGGGCTTTTACCAGCTCCAAGCCTTTCAATATTTCATGGAGGAACAACTCATTTGACAGCTCTGAGGAACAGCCTGGAGAAGCAGCACACAGAGCAAGGAGCCTCTCGCCCATCTCCAGCTTGGCCTCCCATGGCACCACCAGCAGCCCCAGGAACTGTGCCAGCCCAGGGCTGCAGGCACGGCACTGGTGGGACTGTGCTACTGGGAGCTGTGTGGCTGCAGCGTGCTCCTGCACAGCTCTGATCACAGCTGAGCAACTCTCAGAAAACCAACAAAAGCCATGTTTCCTGACCCACCATCTCTGCTTCTCCACTTCACTACTGGTTTTCTGGATTCAGGGCGCTGTAGTTCCCAGGACGTTAAACCCCTGTGTGCCAAGAGGAGTAAGGGTTGGGTAAAGCAGAATCTGCTGCACCATTGCCCTTCATCTCCCTGGGTTTCCCCACCCTTGAAGGAAGGTGCAACATGGGTCAGCCTCAGCCAAGTGTTGGAGATCTCTGGTTTTGTCCAGCACTTACACAAATTGAACGAGGGCAGAGAAATTCCATCATTGGAACTTCCATCAAGGCCAGGTTGGATGGGGCTTGGAGCAACCTGGTCTAGTGGGAAGTGTCCCTGCCCATGGCAGGGGTTGGGACCTTCCCAACCCAAACTATTCCATGATTCTAACAGATCCTGAGACCAAAGCCTCCTCCCGAACACCAATCCTCCCATCCATTTCTGGTTAAGTCAAACCCAGTCTGAAGCTCTCTGTAGCATCTCAGACCTTCCCTTGCTCTGTGGCACACAGCACTGCTTCCTTCCTGCCTTAATGTCCCAGCCCCACCATTTCAGGGCCCACATCTACCAACTCCTGGGACTGGTTTCTCATGCTGGTGTTAAGATAAAACACAGGTGACACTTCTGGAGCCTCTCAGCTCTTGCCAGAGCTTTGTGCTTTGCTGCTGACACAGATTTCACAGGACATCTGCAATCTCCAAGACAAACATGTCTCTCTGGAGAGCAGCCTTGGAAGGAAGATTTGAGCAAGCTACAGATGGCCCTGCAGCAGGGATTGGGGCTGGACTCAGATGAGTATGCAGCCCGTGGTCTCTCTGGCACATCTGAGCTGCACACGTTCTGGGAACCAATCCCAGAGTCACACAGGCTATTCCAGGAGAGGGGCTGCACACACCCAGACCAACCCCACCACAAACCCGGGATGTGGCAATGCCCCATGATTTAGACACAGGTTCAACGGCTGACCTTGCAGCATCTCCTGGTCCCTCCCGTAGGAGTGAGGTCCCCAAGATGCTCTTCTCCCACTTCCATGCATGTGTGAATCATTTGTGACCAGCCCTGGCCCAGGCAGCTCTGTACTTGGTGAACCTGCTCTCGTTTGGCTCAGGAAGAAGAACCAAATGGATGAGGTGGGGCTCATCTAATGAGTCTTAATGAGGCAAATCTGCTGCATGCTGGGGAGAAGGCAGGTGAGATGAATGACTCCAGCAACTTCAGCGCTTTTGCTACACCTGGGGCAAAGGAGTGCCTCTGGATGGGCAGGAACCTCCACCACTGAGTCTTCTCAGTGACTGCTCTGGTTATCAGAGCCATCAGGGAAATGCGCAATAATCAAATCACAGAAAGCTTTAGGTCACAAGGGACCTCGGGAGGTTTCTGGTCCAACTGGCTTGCAAAGTAATTTCACAGTCAGATCACTTTGGCTCAGGACTGTGTCCAGTTGGGATGGGAATATGTTCAGGGATGGGGAGCCCACAGGCTCTTGGAGAACCAGACCCCAGCCACCTCACTCCTGTGGGGGAGAAGCCTTTCCTGTTGGAACTCCCCTTGTTGCCCCTTGTGGCCATTACTGGTGTCCTCTCACTGTGCACCTCTGGGAAGAGTCTGGCTCTGTCTTCTCTTTAAACGTGTAGACACAAAAGTGTGGACACAAAGAGCATCTGCTCTGGGATAGTGCTGCCTGGTGATGCTCTCATCACAAGGTGTGCTCCAGCTCTGACAGAAGCTTCAAGCACTTAGTGACCAGCCTGAAATACGATGGAGAAAGAGCTTTTCTGCCACGGGATGTGGTGAAGTGACAAACACACTTTCAGCTCTTTGGAAGTGGAAGACTGTAGCTAGATGTCCCTCAGCCTCCTCCTCTCCAGGCTGGCCAAACCCAGCTCCCAGCTATCCTCGTACGTGTCGTGCTCCAGCCCCTGGCCCATCCCAGGGATCCTCTGTGCTGGACCTGCTCCAGTCTGTTGATGTGTCTTAGTACTGGGGAGCCCCAAAGTGGACACAGATGTGGCCTCACACTGCCGAGCAGATGGGAACAATCACTCTCCTCAACTTTTTGCCTTGCTAATGCTATAAAACATGGTCCTCATCACACATCTCCACCGCAGGTGAGGGCAGCAGCTTGTGCACAGACAGGCTCCCAGCTCTGTGAACAAGGGAAGGGCTGGGCTGGATGTCTCAGTTTAGTGGAGTCAGCCAGACCTCAGAGTGACTTTCTGAAGTCTACTCAGAGGGCAAAACTTCTAAGCAGCTGGTATCTGGCAGCTCTTGTCCCCTGGAGCAAACGGTTTCTCCCCAGTCGGCTGCAAAGCCAGTGAAGATCCATGAGTTTCTGACTCTTCACCACTTCCACAGCTGGAAGGTCCTGGTTGCAGTTCTCTGCTTTGCCCTTAAGTGAACATGGGAGACCTTGTACAGATCCAATTATCCCTCTGCACTACCTGGAAAATGAGGTGAGCCATTCTGCCTGGTTTTCACTCCCTGCCTGTCTCATCTGATTTTACTGAGCACTTTCAGAGGCAGAGACTGAGCTTAGGAGCTCAGTGCCCCAGTAGTATTTAGCTCCTGGACTATAACAGCTAGAAAGGAAGGAGATGAAAACAGCTGAAGTGGACACAAAGAGCATCTGCTCTGGGATAGTGCTGCCTGGTGATGCTCTCATCACAAGGTGTGCTCCAGCTCTGACAGAAGCTTCAAGCACTTAGTGACCAGCCTGAAATATGATGGAGAAAGAGCTTTTCTGCCATGGGATGTGATGAAGTGACAAACACAAGAGAGACACACTTTCTGACACGTGATGAACTCGGCTGAGCAGAGGTGCTACAAGCCTCAGAACATCTAAGCTGGCTTTCCTGAACTGTCGTTTCTAACAAACTACACACAGGTCCCCTCCGTTGGGTTTCTGAGTATATCAAAGCAAAGAAAGAGTCAAAATGAAAGTTAAAAAAGGTTCATCTGGCCTGCTTTGTGTCAAGCCCCTTCCAGGACCAGCCAGAGTAAAACTGGGCTGTAATGCCAAAGCTTCCCTGGCAGCATTTAACCTGGTCCCGTGGGGTCGGTCACCTTGTACCAAGAACTGTGACTCCTCTTTATTCCCTCGTGACAAAAGAAACAGAGCTTCAGGGACCACTCCCAGGTGGGTAAATGGTCTTTATTTTCATTTCCAGGTTGGAAATGGTCACTAAGTTGGTGACAATTGCCCAGTGGCACAAATTGCCCAGTGTCAAAGATACTCCCTCAGCTGACGGCTCACCTGGTTGTCCCTTACTCATGGAAGGTGTTTGAATTACTGTGTACAGGGAAAATTGATGCTGGAAAAGAGACCTGCTCTGTGACACATTAAAGAGACCAGATTTGGATCATCCCAGCCCTCAGAGCCCCCATGAATGTGTAAGCAGAGGATGGGGCTTCCCTAGTCACCAGTCCCCCTGTGTTTGTACCCTTCAGGCTTTTGTGATTTGCTCCAGAACCACAATGACCATTTCTGGCCATGAAGCACAATCATTCTCTGCCACATCACTGCCACCACATCCCCCCCTGCCCTGCTTCCCCATCACCCTGGCTGAGGCACACTCAGCATTTCACAAAGCGTGTCTTCTCATGAAAAACAAACAAAAAAAAAACCCAACAGAAGGCCAAAACTTTTCATCTGGAACCTGATTATGAATCTGAAGTCACCCCAGCTTTTGCCAACGATCCCGAACAGGCAGAGCAGTGGAGCCTCCCTGTGTGACACAACAGGATCTGGAGAGTGGTGCTTTGGCCCTGCTTCCCGACCTGCAGTTACTGCTGGTGGACATGTGAACCAGGCAGGAGCCTCCACGCCAGCCCCGGAGGACGGTGGAGGCAGGGCAGCTACTCCCAGGGACAAGAGGTGGCAGCTTCTTCTAGTTCAAGGTATAGAATCATGGAACCATGGAATCATTTTGGTTGGAAAAGAGCTTTAGGATCATGGAGTTCAGCCATTAACCTAATTCTGCTGAGTCCAGTGCTAACCCATGGCCCTCAGCACCACATCTACATGGCTTTGAAACCCCTCCAGGGATGGTGATTCAACCCCTCTGGGCCAGTGTTTGATAACTCTTCCAGTGAAGAAGTTTCTTCTAATATCCAGTCTAAACCTCCCTGGCACAACTTGAGGCCGTTCCCTCCTGTCCCATCCCTTGTTCCCTGGGAGCAGAGACCGAGGCCCCTGGCTCCAACCTCCTCTCAGGGGGTTGCAGAGAGCAGAAGGTCTCCCCTCAAGCCCCAGCTCCCCCAGCTGCTCCTTGTAAGACTTCCAGATAATTAAGAAAAGATGATTTGTTCAGGAAAGAGACCTATTTTAATCTCCTTGTGATTGTGAATGTCTCTTCAGAGGCTTACATCATTGTCCAAAAGCATGTCCAAGTTTCCCTCGTGATGGAGTTGCTCCGTGAGGATGCTGTGACGTGCAGGCTAACACCTCTGTGGGCAAGGAACCAGAAAGCTCCATGCCCACCAGCTTCAGGGGCTCCTTAAGCAGCCTCTTCTAAGACAAACTGAAAGTCCTGGTGGCACAGATCCATCCCAGCAGAGGCAGCTTAACCCTTGCCAATCCCTCTACAAGAGGCTTTGGATTCTTTAGCTAAAGACTTGCTTGATCTCAGATATGGACAAAGTGCCATGGTGGTGGCATTGCTAAGCCTCAGGCTTCCTACAGCCAGTAGTTTATCTCCACACCAAATAGTTACTTCTTTTTGGCTTACCTGCTGAAAATGATAAAAAAGATTAAGGGCAAGAAGGAAAGAGAAGAAGAAGGAAAGAAATCTGAGTTTTCCAGGAGAAAAAGGCACTTTCTAATCCAGCAATACCTGAAAGAAGGTCACACCAACCACAAAATCAAGGGCAGCTTGAGGAGACAGCGCAAGAACATGTCAATTCTGCAGAAAATTGGGAAAAGCTACTGGAACAACCAGGTCTGAACATCTGCACGAGACTGGCAACAGAACCCAGGCTGTGAGTTAAATATAGCTGGAACGCCTGTGGTTGACCCTGTGCATATAGTATGGACAGACACCCAGTTTTCTTTGACGACTGCGAATTATGATGAGCCCACCGTGCCTCTTGGGAGGTTCTCCTCATGGTTACTTCCTCTGTTGTAAAATGCATGTATTATTTTCAGGTTGAAATTTATGGACCTCAGCTTTCAACTGCTGGAACTGTTCTGGCTTTGCCAGCTAAATTAAGGAGAAGGCTAGAAACAATTTTGTCCTCCTGGAAGAACTGAAAGATCATGAAAATCTTTTCTTTTCATCTTCTTTTCTATTATCTAATTAGACTGAGTTTCTTGAGTGCTTCACAGATTTATGAGCTCATGTAACAATCTGATGACTCCCTTCTGTCCTGTCTCCCAGGATTGGTTCAACAAGGCCAAGCGTGGAGTCCTGCACTCAACTCAAACAACCCCACCCAACGCTCCAGGCTTGGGGGAGAGGGGCTGAAACTGCCTGGTGGAAAAGGACCTGGGGATGTTGGTTGACAGTGGCTGGATAGGAGCCAGCAGAGTGCCCAGGTGGCCAAGGAGGCCAACAGCACCCTGGCTGGTATCAGCCATGGTGTGGCCAGCAGGACCAGGGCAGGGATTGTCCCCCTGTGCTCAGCACTGGTGAGGCTGCACCTGGAACCCTGGGGTCAGTTCTGGGTCCCTCACACCAAGAAGGACATTGAGGGGCTGAAGGTGTCCAGAGAAGGGAATGGAGCTGGGGAAGGGTCTGGAGCTCAGGGCTGATGGGGAGCACCTGAGGGAGCTGGGGGTGCTCAGCCTGGAGAGAAGGAGGCTGAGGGGAGACCTTCTGCTCTCTGCAGCTCCCTGAGAGGAGGTTGGAGCCAGGGGGGGTCAGTGTCTACTCCCAAGGAACAAGAGACAGGACAAGAGGGAATGGCCTCAGGTTGTGCCAGGGGAGGTTTAGGTGGGATCTGAGGAACAATTCCTGCCCCAAAGGGCTGTCAGGGCCTGGCCCAGGCTGCCCTGGGCAGGGGTGGAGTCCCCATCCCTGGAGGGATCTCAAAGCCGTGTAGATGTGGTGCTGAGGGCCATGGGTGAGTGGTGACCTTGGCAGAGCTGAGTTAACACTTGGACTTGATGATCTTAAAGTTCTTTTCCAACCAAAACAGTTCCCTGATTCTATGATTCTGAACCTTTCCCAGTTTTTTCTTCACCTCCTTTTCAAACACAAACCTCAAACCCAACCTTACAGCCAGGAACCGTCTCTCTTAACTACAGAGACAGCATCCACCTCCTTGCTCAGGACTGACATTCCCCTGAGTGTGTCCAACATGACACTTCTGTGACTCAGCCCTGGCCTCCAACAGCTCGTGCAGAGCTGCTCTTCCCTCTCTGTTGGGTGCCTTCACTGTTGTTTTAAACTCTGCCCCCAGCTCAGGGAAGGGAGGGGAAAACTGCTGCTTCCTTCACTCCTTGCACCTCCCTCTGGATGGACCAAATGCCTGAGGAACAAGGCTGGTTTTGCATTTCCTACAACCCCCCGTGTCCTGCTGGGAGCGGGGTGAGAGATCCTGGCTGCATGTGGAAGGAGTGTAATTGGTGAGCTGCTGGGCAAAGCTCAGGGCGATTCATTAGGATAAAACTGACAAAAAGCAGCAGGGGGGCACCACACAATGAACAATTGTGTCGGGTGGATGAGGAACAAATAGGCCCATTTTCCTCTCTGGTTTTGTGTCTGAGTTGTCCTGTTTCCAGGCGTTCTTAGGAAGCCCCTAGGTTTCCCTACCCCAGGTTTGCTCAATCTGGTTGAACAAGAGCAGAAGTCCTCAGGACATCTGCTTGGGCACCTTCCTCTTCTATTCAAAAAGCAAAGGCTTCCATATGGGAGCTGTTACCTTCTCCCAGCCCTGCTTTCTCAACATTCTAAGGTGACCTCCCTCCTACCCCACCTCTATGTTTTCATCACGCAGAGGTGAAGAATAAAGCCATGAGAGTGTAGCAGGACTCCCTTAGCAGGAGAACAAGCAGGCGTCCTCCTCGCAGACATTGAGCAACAGAACCATGACACTGGTCTCCCATGCATGCTGATTCATCCCATCCCAAGGGATCCATCAAAGCTACAAGCATCCCATCTCTAACAGGCTTTGATAGGAGACGCCGATCTTCTGTGTCAGGTCCTGATTCTTGGGTCACCACAACTGCCAGGGGCTCCTGCCACCAGTTTTTAATAGGTCTGGCTCCCAGTGACATGATGCTATGAAACAAGCCCACCTCCAGCTACACACCAGATAATGTCCACAGCACTTCAGGGCCACTTCAGACCCTCTAGAGCCTTGGTGCTGCTGTGAAGCTGTGGAAAGTCACACTGGGCAGGCTGGGAAGCTGGACTGCTGCTGTAGAGGGAATAAAATTGGACAAGACACTGTCACCAGCCAGAGCAACACCACAGGGAGCAGCCCAGGGTCTTGGACTCCAAAGGCAGCATCTTGTGCCCAGGTGGCCAAGGAGGCCAACAGCATCCTGGCTTGTATCAGCCATGGTGTGGCCAGCAGGACCAGGGCAGGGATTGTCCCCCTGTGCTCAGCACTGGTGAGGCTGCACCTGGAATCCTGGGGTCAGTTCTGGGCCCCTCACACCAAGAAGGACATTGAAGGGCTGGGGGTGTCCAGAGAAGGGAACAGAGCTGGGGCAGGGGCTGGAGCACAGGGGGGGTAGGAAATGGCTGAGGGAGCTGGGGGTGCTCAGCCTGGAGAGAAGGAGGCTGAGGGGAGACCTTCTGCTCTCTGCAGCTCCCTGAGAGGAGGTTGGAGCCAGGGGGGTTGGTCTCTGCTCCCAAGGAACAAGAGATAGGACAAGAGGGAATGGCCTCAGGTTGTGCCAGGGGAGGTTTAGGTGGGATCTGAGGAACAATTCCTGCCCCAAAGGGCTGTCAGGGCCTGGCACAGCTGCCCAGGGCAGTGGTGGGGTCCCCATCCCTGGAGGGATCTCAAAGCTGTGTAGATGTGGTGTTGAGGGACACGGTTCAGTGGTGGCCTTGGCAGTGCTGGGTTAAGTGGTTGGACTGGATGATCTTAAAGGTCTTTTCCAACCAAACCGATTCCATGATTCCACGACTCTGCATGGCTCCCTTGCTGTTTGATGGGGGTGTTTGGTAGGACAGCACGGCTCCAGCCCCCGGATCTGCTGGGAACACCAGAATCTTCTCTTTCATGATCATTCTACCCATTTGAAACGCTACCACTTGCAATCTGCCCCCCATTTGGCCGCCAGCCCCCTGCCAGGCTCAGCCTTTCACTCCCAGCCTGCCAGCGGCTCAGCGCCACTGAGGTCCCATCAAAGCGTCTCCATCCCTCTGCTGGCTTAGCTGGGAGAGTCAGGTTTCAGGCAGCCAAACCCCTATCTCTGATCACTTTAATACCACTAACCCATGTCATGTCAGACAGAGTCAACATTTGCTCTGGAAAACACTCACGGCAGAGAGAGCAAAGCCAAGCCAGCCCCTGGCCTCTCCCCAGCAACACTTTGAAATTACCCAGGGGGAAAGAAAAAAAGAGAGGTGAACAGCTGGGAGCCTTCCAGCATCTCCTCGGAGCCCTCCTGACAGATCCCGGTCCCCAGAGTGTCAGGTTACTGGTCGGGAGGGGGGAACAGCTTTTATTGTAGTGGGGTCAGTGGGGAATTCTGGCATTTTCAATTCCTGGGGTCGGGATTAACTCTGTGACCCCCGGCTGAAGACAGAGGGGCAGGGAAATGCACTGTGATGCTGCAAGGCACCAGCCAGTCCAGAGGCCACGGGACAGGGCAGCCAGTGGGGAGATCTGGCAAACAAGCCTTATGGAGACCAGCTGAGGGAACTGGGGTTATTGAGCCTGGAGAAGAGGAGACTGAGAGGAGACCTTATTGCCCTCTACAGCTACCTAAAGGGAGGTTGTGGTGAGGCTGGGGTTGGTCTCTTCTCCCCAATTGCTGATGACAGGACGAGAGGAAATGGCCTCAAGTTCCATCAGGGGAAGTTTAGGTTGGAGATTAGGAAGAAGTTCTTTACTGGGAGGGTGGTTGGGCACTGGAATGGGCTGCCCAGGGAGGTGGTGGAGTCACCGTCCCTGGGGGTGTTCAAAAAACGGGTTGATGAGGCACTTGAGGCCATGGTCTGATGGTCTGATGGTCAGGAATATGATGGGATAAAGGTTGGACTTGATGACCCTGGAGGTCCCTTCCAACCAGAATGATTCTGTGATTCTATGAGATGTGGGGGAGAAAGTTGCTGATGGAGCAGCTGGCAGCGGATGCCAGCAAGTGCCCTGCGAAGGTGGCACAGAGAGAGGCTTGGGAAGCCTTGGGGTAAGTGGGAAGCTTCTCCCCCACCCCCTCCCCCCAGGGACTGAGCCTCACTGGGTGACCCGGGTAGCTCCAACACGTGGGAACCATGTGGGGAACAGGATCCCCTGTGGAACAGAGCGTGGCATTGCTCAATCCAAGGCTCCCAGGAGGTCCCAGAGCTCCTTCTGCACTTCAGCAGCAGCTCACGCTGGTGAGACTGAAGGGCGATGCCGGTGCTGTGATCAGTCATGGAGCAAGGGCTTCCCTGACCTTGAAGCCACGGGGCTTGGAGACATTTGGCTGGAATCCAGGCTCCAGCAGTCCCTGAAAAGCAGTGTTTGCAATGGCAGGAGCACACAGGACCTCTGTGCAAGGCTGCGGGCAGGTGGATTTGGCACATGGGGCTTGGGTGGCCTCTGCTTCTCAAGCATGGGCAGAGTGAAAAGCCAGGACTGCTCACTCTGCACTTCCCTCCAGACCTGGATGTCTTGTGCCAGCATCTCACCCAAGGATGCCCAGTGGAAATCAGCCCTCCCTCCTTGCCCCAAGGAACCCCAGTCCCACACGGTCCCCAGCAGGAAACTGTCCCTGTGCAATGGTCCAGCTGTCCCCAGTCCATGTCCCATCACTGATCTCAAGGCCCCAGTTCTTTGTGCTCCTACTCAGGTCAGAGTCCACATGCATCTAGGTATCTAACTGAAAATTGATGCCCTTGCTTAAAACCTTCTCCATTTTCTGCTTCTCTAGGCAAAGCTCTCTCCTGCCATTTCAGCATCGCAGGCTTTCACACCATGGACCCCTGGAGAATGGTTTTGAACTGGGGATGCCTCCCTCCAATGGGAACACTGAAAGCATCACCTGGATGAGGAACACCTGGATGAGGAAAGGAGGAAGGGAAGCTTTTCCTCACCTGTCCTCAATGGGGACCTTGGTGACCCTGCTCTGCATGGGAGGTTGGGCTGGAGACCTCCAGAAGCCCCTCCACCAACACTTCTGTGTGTGACCCTCTCCTGCTAAAAGAGCTCACTATTGCTTGGACTATCACAACGTCTGTCCACCCCATTTCTTTCCCAGTGTCCTCCCCTATGATGGCACGTTCAGGAGCAATCAATCACCTCCAGCAGAAGCTCAGGAAGCAGCACAGCCTCACCAGGATGGCAGCACTGGGGCTCTTTAATAAACAGCATTTGCCCTCAAAGCAGCAAAAGCCTCGGGGCTGGGATGTCACTGGATTTGCTAGAGCTCTAGAAGAGTGGTGTCTCACAGTTGGTGAGGTTCCCGAGCCTCCTGGCAAGGTGGCCCCATCAGGCTGGTAGCACCCACACCGTGTGTGTGTGTTGAGTGTCTGGAACATTTCCCAGCGGGCTCAGCCTCCAGCCCCTTGAATTTGTAACTGCAAATGCTGGAAAATCTTACAAACACTCAGAGCAGTCCAAAGCTGGTCCTGGCTCCGGCCCCATTTGAGTCAGGAAGGCTTTGGTGTAGATTACAGCCTTTCAAGCAGTTCCTAATGCCACAAGCCCAGTGACTTGGCCCAGGCAGACCAAGGCTTTTGGCTGTCTTCATGCTCTTTGTTTAACTGAGTTTGCAGCCTTCATTTGCATGGTGCCACCCTGCCCCTGGAGGAGGGCAGCACTTCATTCTCAGC
>VZRW01003302.1:71639-88018 GCA_013398125.1 Aegotheles bennettii | reverse complement strand
TGCTCTAGATGAAGGCGATGTCACCAGCAGAAGTCCCATCCCGTCCCATCCCATCCCATCCCATCCCATCCCATCCCATCCCACCCTGCTGGAGCAGGTCTGGGCTTGCTCAGCACTAAGGCTGTCCCCACTGCCTGGCCCCCTCTCCACGTGGAAACCTCATCTGCTCCAGATGAAGGCGATGTCACCAGCAGAAGGCTGGTGGAAAGCAGGGATGCTGGCAGGAGCCAGCCCTCCCACATGCCCCCCAGATTTTCAATAAAATGGTACTTTCCCAGAAAAAGCTAATTAATTGCAACCAAACCGGTTCTGAGGAACACAGTGCTTTTGACATTTCAAACACGGAAAACTTGGACCTGAGAATTATTCCTTGAAAGAACGATGCCTGCGGAGTTGTGCTAATTTGAGACTGAACTCATTCCCTTGCTCTCTTTCATGGTGGACTCCACCAGGCTGCCCTCCTTCCATCTGGGGGGAAAATCTGAAAATACCAGGGTTTTTTCTTGGAAAGAGCATTTCCCACCCAGCAGTACCAATGCAGCAGCCTCCTGCACACCACCAGTGATGAACATGGATGGGGCTGCAGTGAGACAGGGCAGTGAGGACCTTCCTGCTGAGCTGAGTCAGAGACTTGGCATTCTACACACAGATAGAGAGGACAACCAGATCCTGGGCTGCATCCCCACAGCGTGAGCAGCAGGGCCGGGGGGGGATTCTCCCCCTCTGCTCAGCTCTCCTGAGACCCCCCCTGCAGTGCTGGGGCCACCTCTGGGGTCCACAACACCAGAAGGACACGGAGCTGTTGGAGAGAGTCCAGAGGAGGCCATGGAGATGCTGCGAGGGCTGGAGCAGCTCTGCTCTGGGGACAGGCTGAGAGAGTTGGGGGTGTTCAGCCTGGAGAAGAGAAGGCTCCACGGAGACCTTGGAGCACCTTCCAGTGCCTGAAGGGGCTCCAGCAAAGCTGGAGAGGGACTGGTGCCAAGGGCAGGGAGTGATGGGCCGAGGGGGAACGGGTTCCAAGTGCCAGAGGGGAGATGGAGATGGGATGGGAGGGAGAAATTGTTTGGTGTGAGGGTGGTGAGAGCCTGGCCCAGGGTGCCCAGAGAAGCTGTGGCTGCCCCTGCCTGGCAGTGTTGAAGGCCAGGTTGGCTGGGGCTTGGAGCACCCTGGTGTGGTGGGAGGTGTCCCTGCCCATGGCAGGGGGTGGCACTGGATGAGCTTTAAGGTCCCTCCCACCCCAAATCATTCCAGGATTGGAATCCCAGGGAATCCCAGGGACTCCCAGACAGACCCAGGGACACCTGGCCAGCTGGCTGCATTAACCCAATTTGCCACAACCATCTATTCTGGTCCAGACAGACGTTTCACTGAGCACCCCCCCTGCCCCCCCAGGCTGTGCTCAGCTGTCCCAGCACTGTGACCCTGACACCAGCCCCCCATGTGCCTGCAGCCTTGCCCAGTTGCCTCCAGCATCTCCACCTGCCCGAGCACTGGCACTCAATGCCTTGTGCAGGCAGCAGTGGGCTCTGCTTGCCAAGTGCAGCAGTGAAGATAAATGGCCCCTCCAGAACATGCGAGAGAAAGGTGAGCTCCTGAGCCACCCCACCAGCTCCCCATGTTGTGGGGAGATGCCTGCAAACCAGAATGGACTTTCCACCCCATCCATCACGGATGGGCTTTTGTTCTCTGCCCAAAGGCAGCTCCAGATGCTTTGGAACAGGTCTCTGAAGCCCCAGGCAGGGGTGGGAAAAATGATCCCTGAACTCATGGAGTAACTGATGCAACAGGGAAGCCTGGGAGCCAGCAGGTGGAGGAGCCCACGGAGAAGATGGGCGGAGCAGAGCATCTGCTAGGAAAGCTCCAGCAGCACAGCCCATACCCTCCTCTGCCAACATCCCCCCAACTGCCCAGTGCAGGAGTGGTGAGAGGAGTCCTGAGGAGCTGGCAGCTGGCAAAGCTCCTGCCATCTGGGAGCCCTGGCTGCGGATGGTCCCCAGTGGGCAGAGGAGAAGGGACTTGGGCACGGCAGGGTCCTTCCTGGGCACTCACCACCGGCTGCTGCAAGCTGGGGGTTCCAGAAGAGGCAACAGGATGGGCCACTGAGTGAGAGGAGGAGGGCAGCAAGTGTCAAGCCACATCAGGTTTTGGTGGCCACAGCCCTGTGTATGAGGCAGCCAGGGGGAAGTAGGAGCTGGAGCTGGAAGGGAAGGGAAGGGAAGGGAAGGGGAGAGGAGAGGAGAGGAGAGGAGAGGAGAAGAGACCTTTAAGATCATCAAGTCCAACCGTTAACCCAGCACTGCCAAGGCCACCAGCAGACCATGTCCCTCAGCACCACATCTCCACGGCTTTGAGATCCCTCCAGGGATGGAGACTCCACCACTGCCCTGGGCAGCTGTGCCAGAGCCTGACAGCCCTTTGGGGAAGGAATTGTTCCCAATACCCAATCTAAACCTGCCCTGGCACAGCTTGAGTCCATTCCCTCTTGTCCTATCCCTTGTTCCTTGGGAGAAGAGCCCGACCCCACCTCACTACAACCTACTTTCAGGGAGCTGCAGAGAGCAGAAGGTCTCCCCTCAGCCTCCTTCTCTCCAGGCTGAGCACCCCCAGCTCCCTCCTACATCTGGCAGGAAAACTCACGGACCATGGCTACAAGGGATTGGTTTTGGTTGAAGGTGAGGGGAAAACCCTTCTGGTGCTTTGCACTTCCCAGGATGTGTCTCACCTGTGCTCCATCACCCACGGCTGAGCTCCCCAGCCTTTCCATCAGGACCAGACTGGGCTCAGCCCAGCCACAGGACACTGATGGCAGAGCACAGCCCTGGCCCGTGTGCTTGCTTTGGACCACTGAAACACTCAGCTGTCCTTGAGCTCCCAGGCACCTCTGAGCCTTGTCAGGACAGTCCTGCCTGGCTGGGACATGGGTGCCATAGCAGAAATCCAAACCCCAATGATGCCTGGCATGAGCCTGGTGTGCAGGTGTGGGCTGCACAGCTCCCCAGCCAGAAGATCCATGTCACAACACACTGCTGTAAAATGCCACCTGGAGTAATCATGATGCAAATAATGACCACAAGTTACCTGGATCCACAGAGAGGGAGAAACTGTGCCAGCAAACCCAGACACTGCTTCTGGTGTGGCTACCAGGAAAGTGCCTCGGTCTCCCCTGTCCCACACAGCTCCTGTTCACACTCCGTTGGCTGTTTATGGCTTTTTTTGGGCTCTATTTGCAGCCAAGAGCCTCTGACATCAGAGCTAATCCATTCTTCTTATCCCATGGGAATTGCTCACAAAAGGGACACACTCCCAAAAATCTGGATGTTCTCTCGTCCCCAACAGGGGGAGGTCTTGAATTTGTCCCTGGATACTCCAGAGCCCAGCCCAGGGTTTTCTCCTCCCTCCTCAGCCCATGGTCTGTTCTCAAGAGGTTCCCTTCCCATGTGCTCCCACCCCTGCCCAAGGAGCCCTTTCCCTCGGCGACTTGCCCAGGGCACTCAGCCTGCAAATCCTCGTGGCACCAGGACTCCCCACCCTCCTCACCCTCCCCAAAGAATGGCCACACATTAGCAGGGGCCACGTGTTGCCACCAGCACAAGGGTTGACGCCTGGCATGGCTTTCAATGAGTCAAGTGGCATTATCCCAAGTGCTGGGCCACGCTCAGCTCCTTGACCCCTGCCTTGGCTCTCAACCACCCTCTTGGCACACAGCTTTTGTTCTGGCATGGCTGAGAAAAGGCTTTTGGTGGCACCCGTTCACTGCACGATGGGTTTGTTTTCTTTGACCACAGTCCCTTAAGAGAGGCACATCCTGGGTGTCCATCCTGGGTGTCCCTCCTGGGAGAGTGATGGGTTCTGGGGGAGAGGTGCAATAGGCAGGCACATGTAAGGTGAGGTGGGAGAGGTACAGCATGGAGCTGGAGGTCAAGAAGAAGCCTGCTGAGGAGAGCAGAGAGAAAACACAACCTGGCCTCAGAGGTGACAGGAGATATTCCCAGGAAGGCAGTGGGGATCATGCAGAGTTTGCTACAAGATGTAAATTTGAGTTGGCTGAAGGGGGAGCAAGGATGTGGTGGGAAGGGGATGTTTATTCCAAGCTCTTTTTATTTCCATCCTGCTGGTCCTGGTCCTTTCGAATTGTCTGTACTTTGAAAAGGGAAGCATCTCTTGCTCTAACAAAACCTGCCCTTCTGGAGGTCAAACACCCTTGGTATTTTTAGGACTGTATGAGAAAGGTCCAGGAAACCACCTCTGAGCACGGGTTGGCACTGGTTGCTCTCTTTGAACCAACCTTCTCCCTCAGAAGAGAGGTGGCCTGTCCCCTGGGGCTCCTCTCTGCACCCTGGTGTCTGGACTGCTGATCGCTTGGTTGGTGGGACTGAAAACATGACAACGTTACTGTGAAAAGCAAAGGGTAAACCTGGGCAGTCCAAGGCCAACATCAACTTGGCTAATCACAGAATCATAGAATCATTATGGTTGGGAGGGACCTCCAGGGTCATCAAGTCCAACCTTTATCCCATCATATTCCTGACCATCAGACCATCAGACCATGGCCTCAAGTGCCTCATCAACCCGTTTGTTGAACACCCCCAGGGACGGTGACTCCACCACCTCCCTGGGCAGCCCATTCCAGTGCCCAACCACCCTCCCAGTAAAGAACTTCTTCCTAATCTCCAACCTAAACTTCCCCTGATGGAACTTGAGGCCATTTCCTCTCGTCCTGTCATCAGCAATTGGGGAGAAGAGACCAACCCCAGCCTCACTACAACCTCCTTTTAATGCAGAACACGAGGCCATGGGTCCAGGAGGAAATGCAGAGGACTCATCAAAGGGGGATGAAGGTGTCCTGGGCAACAGGGCTTATGAGACATGGAGAGGGCTGGGACAGCGTGGTGAGTGCTTTGCAGGGAGGCCATTGTCCAGCTGTGCAAGGAGCACAACCCCACCATGTATTCAACCCCCAGACTTGCCCGATGGAGGTTCAGCTGGCCGCAGACCCCAGAGCAAGGACAGAGGGAGGCTGTGATCACTGCTTCCCCAGGCTCATCCCTCCCTCTGCACCTCTCCTCTTCCCACAACACCCTGGGTTCTCCTGTCCCAGCTCTGCCTTTGTGTCTGCAGATTCTGTTCCCAACTGCTAATGGTCTACGTCAAGGCTGCCAGGCGGTGCAGAAGAATTCAGAGCCTCTAATTACAGAGGAATTAGCAAGCAGACAGTTACTGTTTAGTGCTAATGAACAGATACATTAAGAGAGACATCACACAGGCTGAGAAGTGTGAGCCCTGGTGGTAAAGGAGCATCAGGCAAGGGAAACACAAGGAGGAGGATCCAGGGGACGGAGGAGGATCCAGGGGATGGAAAAGGATCCACCTGCAACTCAGCCCACTGGTTTTGCTGAGGTGGAAGTAGCCACAGGCAGGACATGAAGGGAACAAGCACCCCATGAAACTGCAGAGTCCAGAATCTGAGCATCAAGTAACTCGTCCATAGCACGGGTCCACCCTGGGGGGTGCAGAGCCCCTTCCCAGCACCAGGCAGCATCACACCCACCCCGTCCCCATCAGCCAGCTCTGCCCAGGAAGCTGCAGCAGGTCGCTGGCTCAGAGCAGAACTCCTCTGCTCTTCATGTGTGGACATGCTCCTGCTGGTGACCAAACCACGGGTCAACGCTGTGCTAAATCTGCCCTCAGGGGGTACTGAGAACACTGTGACCCCGTGGCTCCAACCTCAGACCAGAGGTCACCCCATTCATGTGCAGCCAAGGCCCTTTTGCAGGTTGCTGGTGTCTCAGCCCAACCAAGTGAAGTCTATCTGCACCACTCACCCCACACCAAACACCTCCTGTCCCCTGCAGCCAGCAGATACCACAGCCTCCAGGCAATTCAGTGGAAATGTGGCCATCCACAACTGCCAGATTCAGTCTTGAGGGTCATGTCATGTCCAGGACAGCCTGGGGTGGGGTTGTACAACCCCACGCAAGAAACTCGCTTGGTCCCATGCATGCTGGTACCTCCTTGGCATGGTCCCACCGTGCAACAAGCAAAGCCCTGGCCCCGCTCTGTGCCCCAGTTCCAGACAGTTTCCAGGTGGGCTGGGGAGAGCAGCCCCTGAATCTCCCAGGAGCAGCACTACCGACCACCCTGGACCACCCCTTCCCCCAGCAAAACCATCCTGGACCACCCCTTGCCCAGCAAAACCACCCTGGACCACCCCTTGCCCAGCAAAACCACCCTGCCCCAAGGGAGCACAGCAAATCCCCAGGCCAGCAGAGAGCTCAAGAACCAGAATGAAACCCTTCCCTTGGTCTTCTTCACCAAGGTGACTCTGCAGTGGCACAGGACTTAGAGCAGATCTCTAGATGGTCATCCCATACACCCATCTCCCAGCCCCTCTTCTGTGCAGCTTTCCTTTGCTTTCGTGGCCTCTCCTGGCTTTCTCTGCAGTTGGAGAACAAAGGCTCCAGGGGAGACCTTGGAGCACCTTCCAGTGCCTGAAGGGGCTCCAGGAAAGCTGGAGAGGGACTGGTGCCAAGGGCAGGGAGTGATGGAGAACTTCTCTGGTGTGAGGGTGGTGAGAGCCTGGCCCAGGATGCCCAGAGAAGCTGTGGCTGCCCCTCCCTGGCAGTGCCCAAGGCCAGGTTGGATGGGGCTTGGAGCACCCTGGTGTGGTGGGAGGTGTCCCTGCCTATGGCAGGGGGTGGCACTGGGTGAGCTTTAAAGTCCCTTCCAACCCAAACCAGTCTGGGATTCTGGGATGGCAGCTTGTGTCAAAACACTGGAGCTATTCTTACCTTCCCTGCTCAGGAACCAGGAGCAGCAGGGGCTGCTGCCATGTCTGCAACACGTCAACAGTGCATGAAACCCATGCTCTGAGGCAACAACCTCAGGAAGAGTCACCAGCTGGAGAGGGATGCTGAGACATCAGGGGACTGTGACATGAGCTGTGCTGCTGGGGTGATGGGGAGGGCATCTCTGCCTTGGGGCATACTGTGGCTTTTCACTAAAACAAGGGATATTTTTCCCACCTGAGGCTTGGGACTCATTCAGGAATTACCAGCACAGTGGTCCCCCAGTCCTGGTTCATTTCCCCCTGGGTGAACCGGGGTGGTTTTACCTTGCTTTCTTTGGGGTTGGGAGGTCCCTGAAGGCTGGTCACTTTGGTCATCACCAGCATTACGGTGCAAGTGACACCAGCATTGGTCATCACCAGCATTAAGGTGCAAGTGACACCACACCACATCTCACCCTACTTCTCCCCTCCAAGCCTTGCTCACCCCGTAGGGTTTCACCAACACCTCTTGACCAGGAGATCTCTACCCATGACCTCCCCTGCCTGGAGATGTCCGCTGAGATACAGATCCACCTCTTACCAGCCTGGTTGGTGGTGATGTTCACTGAAGCAAACTGTGGGGAGAAGGGGCTCTGGTCGGTGACGCCGTTCACAGCCTGGATCTCGAAGGTGTACTGGGTGTGGGCCAGCAGGTCACTGATGTAGATGCGGGGCTCGGTGAGACCCAGCTGGCGGGGGTTGAACTGGACGTTGTCCCCGCAGCGGGTGCACGCCCCGCGCCCCGACCCGCAGCTCTTGCAGATGATGTTGTACACCAGGTCCTCCCGACCCCCCGAGTCCCGCGGCGGGGTCCACTCCAGCATCAGGGAGGTCTCGTTCACGCTGGAGATGACGGCCTGGGGAGCAGACGGGATGGCTGCAGAGGGAACAGAGGGAAAGATGTAAGAGCCAGAGCTCTGCTCATCACCCCAGGACCAGCTGTGCCCCATCTTCTGCCCATCCCTGGACAGGACTCTGCAGCAGCTGAGCCCGGGGCTTCTCTTCACAGAATCCCAGAATCCTAGGGGTTGGAAGGGACCTCGAAAGCTCATCCAGTCCAACCCCCCTGCCAGAGCAGGGTCACCTAGAGTCCATCACACAGGAACGCATCCAGGCGGGTGTCAGGGACAGCTGAAGACAGGAGCGAGAACAAACCCTGCTCTCTCAACCCAGGCCCATGTGGTTTTGTGGCATTCCTGGCAAAATTCACCTTCTTTTTTACAGCTTTTCTGATTCTTGGCCTCTGCACTGATCCCGTGTGCCAACACACAGGTCACCTCGCCTGGGGACAGCCCCACTGGAGCCATCCCACAGAGCAACCCCAATCTCTGCCCTCTTCCCACATGCCACGCAGGCTGGCCCAGGGTGAGGAAGACCAGTGCCTGCAAAGCTGAGGTGCTCTGAGTCCCTGGACTCCTCCAGAACCCCCCTGAGATGCCTTCAGTAAGCACCCCTTGGTGCTTTGACTTATGCACTTCTTTCCCAGCTGCACGTGGTCTCCTCCCAGTTGCCCAGAGCCCACATACTGGTGCACAGCATGTCTACAGGATCAGCATGTGCCCTGGACTCCTCCAGAACCCCCCTGAGATGCCTTCAATAAGCACCCCTTGGTGCTTTGACTTATGCACTTCTTTCCCAGCTGCACGTGGCCTCCTCCCAGTTGCCCAGAGCTCACATACTGGTGCATGGCATGTCCACAGGATCAGCATCTGCCCGGTAATATCCGTTTCGGCACACACAGTTGGTGGCCCCTTCTGAAGTGGTCCGGCTGTTAATTGGGCAGTGGATGCATCCTTCATCCCCTTGGCTGGCCTTGAACGTCCCTGAGGGGCAGCCTGGAAGAGAACCAAGAGCAGCAGTGAGTGGGGAGGACAGGGGCTGGTGGGGATGCTTCCAGGAACATCCTTTGGGGCTTTGCACAGCCTGAACCCAAACCCTGACAATTAGAAGTAAACAAAGTAGAGAAGGAGCAGCTGGGTTGAAGGCTCTGAGGAGCTCGAGCTGCCTGCAGGGATGGGGTCCCCATGCAGACATCTGTGTCCCCCCGTTGGCCAACCACACGCCGAGAACAGGGGCTGCTCAGGGAGTCTCAGGGATGCAAAGGGCAGTTGCAGCCTCTGTCACGTAAGAAGATGCAAGGGGCTGTCCCAAGTCAGGCAATGGCCACCAGAATCCACCCCCAACCGTGGCCACCCAAGGAGCAGGGCACGAGCCAGGCAACGTGCCCATAACACCTTCCCACCCTGTGACAATGTACAGCTCAGGGACTTTGTAAGAGGCAGGCTCTTTGCATTGCCCATCCCGTGTGTGATGCACTGAGTTACCCCATCATTCTTTTATTCCATGAAAATGCTTTTTTGACCCATTTTATCCCACAGCACAGAACCCCACGGTGTCATCATAACGGTATGAAGGAACTGCTTGCTTTGAAGCTGCCAGCTGCCACTTCATTTGATGAAATCTCACATCGTTTTGGTTGGAAAAGACCTTTAAAATCATCGAGTCCAACCATTAACCTGACTGTGCCAAATCTGGTGCTAAATCATGGTCCTCAGCACCATATCTAAACGGCTTCTGACCACCTCCAGGGGTGGTGACTCCATCACAGCCCTGGGCAGCTGTGCCAGGGCCTGACAACACTTTCAATGAAGAATTTTCCACCATCCACCTTCTCCATGACACCTAGGGCTGCAAACACCACAGCCATGCCCCAAGCAAGTTGTGTAACAACATTCACTGTTTTATTCTCTGCAGCTTTCCCATGATGAGGAAAGTCCAAATTATCTTTTAACCACCAATGCATCAACTGGATCACTTATTATAGCCCCAAGGGCTCATTCCTGAGAGACAGGGGGCCAACTCACAGCCTACCTCTGTGCATGTGAACTTGGGGTTGTTTTCTCCCATTTACATCACCTCAGGTCTATTGAATTCCAACTGCCTCCTCATTCCCTGGTCACACCGTCTCACAGAGTCCCAGAATCCCAGACTGGTTTCGGTTGGAAGGAACTTTAAAGCTCACCCAGTGCCACTCCCTGCCATGGGCAGGGACACCTCCCACCACACCAGGCTGCTCCAAGCCCCAGCCAACCTGGCCTTCAACACTGCCAGCCAGGGGCAGCCACAGCTTCTCTGGGCACCCTGGGCCAGGCTCTCACCACCCTCACACCAAACAATTTCTCCCTCCCATCCCATCTCCATCTCCCCTCTGGCACTTGGAACCCGTTCCCCCTCGTCCCATCACTCCCTGCCCTTGGCACCAGTCCCTCTCCAGCTTTCCTGGAGCCCCTTCAGGCACTGGAAGGTGCTCCAAGGTCTCCCTGGAGCCTTCTCTTCTCCAGGCTGAACACCCCCAACTCTCTCAGCCTGGCCCCAGAGCAGAGCTGCTCCAGCCCTCGCAGCATCTCTGTGGCCTCCTCTGGACTCTCTCCAACAGCTCCGTGTCCTTCGGATGTTGGGGGACCCCAGAGGTGGCCCCAGCACTGCAGGGGGGGTCTCACCAGAGTGGAGCAGAGGGGGAGAATCCCCCCCCGGCCCTGCTGCTCACGCTCTGGGGATGCAGCCCAGGATCCCGGGGGCTTTCTGGGCTCCAAGTACACACTGCTGGCTCATGTTGAGCTTCTCCTCACCCAACACACCAAGTACTTCTCCTCAGAGCTGTTTTGCAACTCTCTACAGCCAGTCCTTGTCTTCCCTCCTCAGTATCATAAGCAAATTCACTTCTGCCACAACCAGCAGCAACATGCTGGAGCCCACCTCCACTGGGGCTCAGAGCTCCAAGCCACTCCCAGATGAAGAAGATGCTCCATGAGCAACAGCTGCTCAAAACCCCAAATGTTCAGCCAGGTGGCACAGGGGGTGCATGGTGCCTACAGCAGATGGGTGGTGAAGGCTGGACCACGGTGTGTAACACAGTATTAGCAGATATAGCACAGGTGGCTAAAATTATCACGACACAGCTTTGAACACCAGAAAGTTCTTCCCAAGGCAGGGGACCACGGATGGCCAAGCAGGAGCTCTGCTCTCAGCATTCACCAGCACGCCTGCGGTTGCTGTAAGCAAGAGCTATTACTGAGAAGTGTCTGGTTTTTTTTTGGGGAAAAAAAAAAAAAAAGGTGTTTTTTTTTTCCCAGTTTTCATCTCCTTCCCTTCAAAGTGATCTTGAGTTTCCAAGAGGAAAAGCTCTACAGGAAAATACCATCAACCTTCCTGCTTGCAAAGTCCCTCCAGCCTCCTACTGTCAAAGGATCTGGTGAAAAGCTGGCTGCTCCTCGTGTTCCTGGATCCTTCCACCCTCACCATCCCCTATCCCCCACGTTTGACTCCATTTCTGACCCCATTCCCAGCACAGCCCTCAGTCCAACCCCATCTCAGAGGGTGTTAAGGTGTTGGGAGAGCTGGTGGCTTCTCTGTTCCCAAGACGTGACGGTGGCTCCGTAGCTGGGAGGGCACCAGGGTCCTCGTACTAATCCCAATTTTTGAAACACAAGAAGACCAACAAACAAAAATCTGACATCCAGGGTCAAATAAAAGGTCATTTGATCAAAGATGTTTAAAGATCTGGGCCTCTTTCACCTTCCCGAGGCTTATTTTAACAATAACAACTTTCCTATATGGCTTCTTCTGCATCAAGATAGACATCAAAAAAACTCTGCTGAGGTTACTGACAATAAACATTCCCCAGGTTTGCCCTACAATGAATGCTTCTGCATGTGCTGCTCTTATGGAGGGGCAAAAATCAGGGGCTGAATGATTGTCCACCAAAACCACCGAGCTGGGATGCTAAAACTCTCTGCACGTGCCATCAAACCACAGCCAGGAGGTTCTGGCAACCTTCTTCCTCCCAGGAGGTCCCGTATACCAACACGGGATAAAACAATCCTGGAAAAGCAGAGCTTCTCCAAAGATAAATGTTCTGAAAGACAGGAAAATGAGTGAAATTTGATGCAAAGTCCTTTTTTTTTTTTCTTTTTCCCCTCTCAAGCAATGACAACCTCCAGAAGTAAAATAAATGAATGTTGTGTTCAAAACCGTTCTGTTCCCTCCAGGTCTTCCTCTGGGTGAGAGAACAGCTTTTAATTTGGAATCCACCCAATTTCTTGTTTCCAGAGTAAACAGCAAATCCAAACTGAAATCTTCACACAGGGGTTAAAGCCCCTCCTGCTTGCACAGCGTGGATGTTCTCACCACTTGCTGGAGGACATGAGGACACCCCAGGTTTCTGCCCCGCGTGGTGACAGCATCTTTGGGACTTGCTGCTTCCCCTTGGGCTTGCAACAAGGGCAGGGGCAGAGCAGCCCTAGGAACTCCTGCTTAGCAAGAGGGAATCAAACCAGAAATTTCTGGATTATCAGAGCATCCTTCATCCCAGGAGGACAATGCCCGTGATGGCGGCTCTGGTCCCACCACTGAAGCACGTGGTGGGTTCCTGCATCTCCAGCACCAATTGGAGGATGCTAATAGGGGTTCACTGGAAACATATGGACCTTTAATTGCCTCACGTAGGCATGGATGGCTGCCTCACTGGGGGACAGCATGGAGACAGCAGTGGGTTTGTAGAGCACTGGCTGTAGCTCTCTCAGACAAGATTGGGAATGCTTGAGCAGCACTGGGTGTCCTCATTTCCCATCCATCCATCCATCCATCCATCCATCCATCCATCCATCCCTCCATCCATCCATCCATCTATCCATTCCCCAGGCATGGAGAGGTGGTCATGCCTGGAAAGGTATGGTCTTGGGAAGGGAATGCCATGGAGAGGGACCCATGAGGGGTCCTGCTCTCCCGTGTAGGAGGACCATGTCAGGGATCTGGGAGGGAAGTCAGGGGAAGTTTAGGTTGGAGATTAGGAAGAAGTTCTTTACTGAGAGGGTGGTTGGGCACTGGAATGGGCTGCCCAGGGAGGTGGTGGAGTCACCGTCCCTGGGGGTGTTCAACAAACGGGTTGATGAGGCACTTGAGGCCATGGTCTGATGGTCTGATGGTCAGGAATATGATGGGATAAAGGTTGGCCTTGATGACCCTGGAGGTCCCTTCCAACCAGAATGATTCTATGATTCTATCTCCTTCCCTGCCTGCCCCAGGGCTGAGAAAGGCATCCCATGGCTCAGCCTGAAGGCAAAGCCTTCAGCCAAACGTGCAGGAGGGTCCACAGAGAGGTCCCCTGTTTGCTGGTGCTGTGTCCCACTGCCCCTCTCTAACCAAGGCAGTGTGAGCTGAGCAGGCTCCAGACAGGCTCTTCTGTACCAGAAACTGCCCTGGCCTTCAGAGCCCACCCCTGCCAACAGCTCAGAGCAAACTGCTCTCCCTTGCAAGAAAAGTCTCCAAAATGGCCTGGAGGAAGGGTCCTCCTCAGCTCCCTACGCCTGGCTTTGTGTCTCCTGGCAGCAAGGGCTCCCCCACTCCAGGAAGGAGCTTTTAAGGGCTGATGGAAACCAGGCAGCCCTGGCTCTGTCACTCAGCATCTGCCAAGAGCTGAAATCCCCAGCCTTATCTCCCAGCTGCCTCTCCTCCCCCCATGGGGCCGGAGGTGGGGGCTCTGCAGCCTCACAGCACCACCATCCCTGGTGCTGCAGGACCTCAGAGGTGGTCACCTCAGCCATACCTTGCCTCTCACGCTCCCCTGGCTTTTGAGAGATGCTCCCATGGTCCCCCCTGCTCCCCTGGCTTCTTAATCCCCTTTGGCCATACCCCTTGGCAAGTCCTTGGCCCCCTTGGCCATGCCCCACGGGACTGTCACCACACCCAGCAAGTTGCTTTTATGAAGAATAGATGTTTTTATGGAGAATATGGATGGGGCCATGCCAGGAGAAGTGTGGTCAGCACATCTAGGGGGGTGTTTTCCACTGCCAAGCTTCTCCTCCATATCACCTTCCAACTGGGCAACCCCAGCCTAGCCATGACAGCATCTCCAGATGGGGTTGCCCAGTTGGAAGGTGATATGGAAGAGCAGCAGAGTCTAATGGACGGTCACCAAGATGGCCAACTCTAGGGCACAGGGCACACAAGGAGAGGTGGAAGGAGCAGGTATGGGTTAACTGGGATAAGGGGGGGATCCAGCTGCAGCCATCTGAGGGGGGCAGATGCAAAGACAGACCCAAACACTTCTCAGAGTGCCAGGCTCTGTAACAAGGGACAAGTTCAGACTGGACACTGGAAAAGCTCCTTCTCCAAAGGATGGTGCAGGATGGATGGACAGGTCACAGAAGGGTGGTGGATCCCTATCCCTGGGGGAGATGCTGTGGTTGCCTTGAGCTGGTGGCAGCCCCGCTGCAACTGGGAGGCTGGACTCTAGCCCCTAGAGCCTTCTCCACCAGCACTTCCAGGTGTCTACTGCTCGTGGTGTGTGTGGGGGTATTTATGATGTTGTCCTGCGCAGAAGACCATTGTGTCCAACCATCTCTGAATTTACCCCTTCTCCCTTTCACCAACCATGCCCTTGCTCTTGCCAAGGTGGGTGCTGTAATGACATTGTCACGTTTCCCACAGCCTTCCCAGTTCTGCCCCTCGTGCCCTGACCCTTGCTTTCCAGTTCCACATGCAAACGGGTCCCATTTGTCCCACCCACAGAAGCTTCCCATTCTCTGCTCGCTCCTGTCCCCTTCCCAGGGCTGCACTGGTCCTCCCATTCCCCCCCTGATAAATGTAATTAGCTGACACTGTCACCTCATACTTGAGATGAAGAATTAATCCCATTGCCAGGTGCTGCCTCCACCAACAACTCTGGAAGCATTTGGAGAGCAGAGGAGTGACATTCAGAAGGAGAAATGGGATTAAATGAGATTAACTGAAGGGGAAGGTGGTGCTCAGAGACTTCTGTGAGGTGGGCTGAGGAGTCAATAGAATCATAGAATCACAGAATCACTATGGTTGGAAGGGACCTCCAGGGTCATCAAGTCCAACCTTTATCCCATCATATTCCTGACCATCAGACCATGGCCTCAAGTGCCTCATCAACCCGTTTTTTGAACACCCCCAGGGACGGTGACTCCACCACCTCCCTGGGCAGCCCATTCCAGTGCCCAACCACCCTCCCAGTAAAGAACTTCTTCCTAATCTCCAACCTAAACTTCCCCTGATGGAACTTGAGGCCATTTCCTCTCGTCCTGTCATCAGCAATTGGGGAGAAGAGACCAACCCCAGCCTCACTACAACCTCCCTTTAGGTAGCTGTAGAGGGCAATAAGGTCTCCTCTCAGTCTCCTCTTCTCCAGGCTCAATAACCCCAGTTCCCTCAGCCAGTCTCCATAAGGTTTGTTCTCAAGACCTCTCACCAGTCCTGACCTTCCTGCCAGGCTGTCCTCAGCCCAGCCCATAAAAGCTCCAAGGACCAGGAAAACTGTATGGGCCAAGGATTCAGCTTTTTGGCAACCATGGAACAAAGCAACAGTGGCCAGGACACAGCCACTCTGCAGCACAGCTTGGGCCACACCAGTTAAGAGTCCCCTGTTCTCCTGCAAGAGCATCACCAGCCTGGGATGCTGGGGCAGGGAGTCCCCTCACCCAAACCAAGCTCTCTCCCAGTGCCTGGGAGAGGCTTCATGCAAACCCCTCCTGCAGCCTCAGCAGGGTTTGCAAGGTCATCTCCTCGCTAGCAGCCCTCAGAAGTTCAAGCACCTGGTGGAGCCCACGGCACCTGTGGGCAGGAACACCTGCAGCCCCCACCACCCCGCTCTGGGCGGCACATCCATCACTGGGATGGGATTGGGCTGACAGGGAGAAACGCTTGGAATGTCTCACCTGCCTGGTCAGCCTGGTTCAGCCTCCCCGAGCTGTCACGGGGGCTCTTAAAGAGAAACGGGAATGTTTCTGTCCCTGCCTGAACACCAGGGCCTGGGGAGCTGCCACCATCCACAGAGTATGGACAGTGAGGACCATAACCTGGAGTTTCTCCTGGTAGAGTTCAGTGGGCACCTGAGGGGAGAGGACTTCCCTATCCAAAGGGCACAGGGAGTTGTAGAACATCACAGTGCTCAGACCATGGGTGGCTGCAGCCCCAGAGATTCACAGCTCACTTCCAGAAGCCTGGGTGGAGCCAGAACCAGATGGTGAGTTCACAGGTCAGGAGAACAGCTCTGGTGGCAGCAGGTGCTCTGGACCTCCTTGCTCCTGTGGACACCCAAAAAGCACTGGACAACAGAGCTCCAAGATGAGCTCAGCAGCCAGCAGTGGTCTCCTGAAGCATGACATCCACCACTCCAGGGATGGAGGGCACTGCTGGTCTAGGAGCAATCCCAGCACCAGAACATGGGGAGATCAGGATGCTGCCAGCACCTGCAGAGTTTCAACCCCAAAGCTTGGTGTGCATATAAGAACCTGGAGCTTCAGGTGCTGGAAAACACCAGGAGCTCTGGGGCAACTGGCATGGAGAGACTTCACCAGATGCTGTGCCCAGCCACCAGGCTGTTCCTGTGCAGTTGCAAACCAGCAGATACCAAATGCCACACTCTCCTTACTCAGCCTCTTGGAATCACAGAATCATGGAGGTTGGAAGAGCCCTCCAAGCTCACCCAGTCCAACCCCCACCTCCATCCCCACTCACCCACAGCACCCAG
>VZRW01003302.1:61257-71586 GCA_013398125.1 Aegotheles bennettii | reverse complement strand
AGAGACCGACCCCCCCCTCACCCCAACCTCCTCTCAGGGAGCTGGAGAGAGCCAGGAGGTCCCCCCTGAGCCTCCTCTTCTCCAGGCTGAACACCCCCAGCTCCCTCAGCCGTTCCCATCACCCTGTGCTCCAGGCCCTTCCCCACCTTTGTTGCCCTCTCTGGACACCCCCCAACCCCTCAATGTCCTTTTTGAAGCACTCTTCTGGTGCAGAGGGTGGACTGATGTGTCCTCCAGCCTGACTGGGTTTTTTGTTTCTGCTTTAGTTGCCTTACAATATGATAATTTATTTTATTTTGATATTTTCCTGGCTTTTGTGGCAAGCAGCATCTCCCTTTTCGACAGCTGCAAACACTGCAGCCCTTCGCCCCGCAGGAGCTAAGCTAAGCCAGCTTTCTCCAAGTGGCCTCCAGAAGAATGTAGGACTTTCACATTTTGTTACTTTGTTTGGTCTTGTTTAAATGTTTCCCAAAGCTCCTGCCTGGGAGAGCTCTGCCTCCAGAGGGTGGTATGTGAACCATCACGGGAATGGCTCCCGATCTTTTAAGGCAAGGAAAGACCCAAACGGAGCAAGCAAGTGGTGACATCAAAGTTGCACTGATGGAAAACTCCTAATCCCATAAACCCTTCCTGCTCTAATTGGTGTTAAAACAAAGATAATCTTATCTCAGCCCTATAAAAGAAGGGAGAGGATGCACTCTCTAAAAGCCTCCCTAAAAGCCCCCATAAACTTGACAAACATTCCATGGTCCAAGCGTGAGGAGAATGGCTTTAACCCTAAAGGAAACACGAAAGTGAAAAGGGAACTTTTCCTGGACAAGAGCCCTCCAAGTGCTGTCTCTCCAGCCCTCTTGGTCCCGGTGCAAATCCGGAGTCGCTCCTCCAGCACCGCAGGGTTCATCTGTCAAGACCAGATGTGAGACTCAAGAGGACCAGAGCATCCAGGGAGCACCTGATGCCTGCACATGTCCAGGTGCAAGCAGAGCCAGGATCAGGCCCCCCAGAGCCTCCACCTCCAGGGACTCCAAGTGCATCCATGGCAGCTCAGTATTTTTATCTGCCAGCTGCCTGTCTCTCCCCATCTCCCTCAGCCCAGGTGTTGAAGGAGCAGGTTTCAGGGTTGGGGCTGCAGAGCCTGACATCGGGTCTCTGAAGGTCTCAGAGGCTTCAACCCAACGTGCAGAAGTGTTGACAGCACCGTTCCCCAACTGCTCTGCTTGGCTTCCCATAGCATGAGGACCACTGCCCTCCCACCCCACGCTCTCCTCTTCACCTCCAGCAGGCACCTTGCAGACCCCCTCTAGGTGCAGCTCCCAGGGGAGCCCTCCCAGCACACGAGCAGCTTCTCCAGGTGGAGGTGGGGGGACGGCCAGGAAAGCCTGGAGTGGGCACATTTAATCATTACATTTTAATGCTGCTTAGCACCCAGTTTAGACAAGTTTGAGACACGCCAGCTGGTCGAGTGCCAGCAGCCGCTTTCCAGATGACAACATGGTTCTTTGTCAGCACGAGGTGCTGAGTGGAGCTGCCACAAGGGCTGATTAAAAATGGTTGGTTCTCGTGGTTTAAATCACCGGGGCTGGACTTGCACAGTAACTTTCCTTCCCAGCTTGTGGACAGCAGCACAAGGGAGGGGAGGTCACACACAGCCCAGGGCACACTGTCCACCTCCACTATCCAAAACACCCTGAAGCCTCCTTACATATTTATTGTCAAGGAGAAGCAGCCTTCATCCAAAACAAGCTCCCAAGTGCATGGAGATCTGCACGGAGCACCGGGTCCAGTCTAGGGCTCTCCAATGCAAGGAAGATACTGGGAATACTCCAGAGGAGGTTATCAGGACCTGGATAGGGGCTGGGGCACATGGTGGGCAAGGAGAGCCTGAGGGTCAGACAAGAGCCTGGAGAAGAGAACGCCAAAGAGAGACATTACTGCTGCCTTCAGTGACCCAATGAGAGGGTGTAAGGAAGATGCAGCCAGATCCTCACAGGTAGGACAAGGCTCAAGGTGGCATATGGAAAATTCTGACTTGACACAAGGAAAAGGCTTTTCATCATGGGGGAGATTAAGTATTGGAAGGAAGGCTCAGAAGGGAGCAGGGATCTACAGCTTTGGAGACAGTCAAAGCCCTCATCAACCATGTCCTGGGCTTCATCAAAAGAAGCATGGCCAGCAGTCAAGGGAGGGGATTCTTCTCCTCTATTCCGCTCTTGTGAGACCCCCCCTGAAGTGCTGGGGCCACTTCTGGGGTCCCCAACATCAGAAGGACACGGAGCTGTTGGAGAGTCCAGAGGAGGCCATGGAGATGCTCCAAGAGCTGGAGCAGCTCTGCTCTGGGGACAGGCTGAGAGAGTTGGGGGTGTTCAGCCTGGAGAAGAGAAGGCTCCAGGGAGACCTTGGAGCACCTTCCAGTGCCTGAGGGGGCTCCAGGAAAGCTGGAGAGGGACTGGTGCCAAGGGCAGGGAGTGATGGGACGAGGGGGAACGGGTTCCAAGTGCCAGAGGGGAGATGGAGATGGGATGGGAGGGANGGTGTGGTGGGAGGTGTCCCTGCCCATGGCAGGGGGTGGCACTGGATGAGCTTTGAGGTCCCTCCCAGCCCAAACCAGTCTGGGACTCTGGGATTCTCTCCCAAGGGACTGGCATGCATCACTCCAGCTGCCCAGCGCAAACAGAACTTCACTTCTCCAGCCCAGCCTGCCCCCAGCTCCACAATGGCTCCACACTGGCTGCCTGGCTGGGTCCCAGCACAGGGAATGGGGTTATGCAAATGCACCTCTGGCCTGAAGGCAAAGAAGAGCCACTTACACCAGGAGTGCAGAGGTCAAGGAGTTGTTTGTAGGAGCAACCTGAGGAAAAACACTCACTTTGTCACTCTGCTTAAATTCACTGACTGTGCTAAATCCATCAGCCTTGCAAGTGACAGTTCCCTTCCCCAGAGCAGAGCCCTTGGTGCTGTCACCTCACACATCTCATGGACCAAGGTGCCAACTTGCGATCCCAGCTCTGTGTCAGAAGTCCCAGCTGTCCCTGCCACCTCTGGTTCACCGACATCCAAACAGGCACCTCTGGCCCTTCAACATCTCCAAGGCTTCCCCAACCACGTGAGCTAAAGTAGCTCCATCCAGATATGAGCTGCTGTGGCAACGTGGTGTGATGGACTCTGAACTGCTGGGTTTGAGCCTGCAAAGGGAACTGCATGAAGAAACCAAAACTGCCATGCCTCCAGGCAGATGATCTGCTGAAAACCCAGGGCTCCATTGATACCCCCTGCTCCAGAGGAGAAGATGTACAGAGAGCCTCTGGGAATCACAGAATTGGTTTGGTTGGGAAAGACCTTTAAGATCACCAGGTCCAACCACTAACCCAGCACTGCCAAGGCCACCACTAACCCATGGTCCTCAGCACATCTGCTCCATCACTGACCCCACCCCTGCCCAGGGGAGCCTGGGCCAGGCCCTGACAGCCCTTTGGGGCAGGAATTGTTCCTCACATCCAACCTAAACCTCCCCTGGCACAACTTGAGGCCGTTCCCTCTTGTCCTATCTCTTGTTCCTTGGGAGCAGAGACCGACCCCCCCTGGCTCCAACCTCCTCTCAGGGAGCTGCAGAGAGCAGAAGGTCTCCCCTCAGCCTCCTTCTCTCCAGGCTGAGCACCCCCAGCTCCTTCAGCCGTTCCCCATCAGCCCTGAGCTCCAGACCCTGCCCCAGCTCCGTTCCCTTCTCTGGACACCCCCAGCCCCTCAATGTCCTTCTTGGCGTGAGGGACCCAGAACTGACCCCAGGATTCCAGGTGCAGCCTCACCAAGGGGACAATCCCTGCCCTGGTCCTGCTGGCCACACCATGGCTGATACAAGCCAGGATGGTGTTGGCCTCCTTGGCCACCTGGGCACACTGCTGGCTCATCTTCAGCTGCTGTTGACCAATGACCACAGCTCTTTCTCTGCTGGGCAGTTTCCAGCCACTCTTCACCCAGCCTGAAGCCTGTAGGGAGAAGTCCATCCCTGCAGGGGCAACATCAGCTTTAAGGCAGGGTTGGAGAAGGAATGTTGGGACAGCAAGGCTGACTGGGAGCCTCATCTCCTCCCCTAGAGAAGGCACAGCTGGAGCACTGGTGGCTGCTGCTGCACCCATCCTCATTCTCATGGTCAGTCTGCGTGCAGCATTATTTAGGAGCTCAGACACACCCAGGATTCAAACTGGAAGCATTCACAATGGGCAGAGAAGGTTTTTCCAGCATGAGTGGGAGGAATTTTGGAAACAGCAGGATAAAGGCACCTGAGCAGCCCCCTCTGCACCCTCCCCAGCCCCCAGGGGCTCGTGTGTGATCATGGTATTTGTGGTACTCAGCCACGGCTCTGGAACCAATCCATGTATTCTTGGGAGACATCAGGAAATACGATGCAGGGCTGCACAAAGAACCACGAGTAGAGAAAACTACCAAACCCCTCAAACTCCTTCCAAACAGCATGTCCAGCCATCCTGCACCCCGGGACACAGCCATGCCAAGGTCGCCACGTGCCAGGGATGTGCAGGTAAGGAGAGTTAAAGTAGGGATTTTATGTTTTTCTAGGAAATCTTTCATAAAGCCTCCCTATTTTGCACAACTGTAAGGACTCGTGCAGTTCATGGCTGAATAAACCCCCAGGAGCCATTCCCACCATCAGCATTGCCTCTACACCCAATGCATCGATTTAGCAGCGGTGCTCATGCAGCACCGAGGGCTGCGAGGGATCAACATCACAAGGAGGAGGCTGAACCCTCAGTCCCCAGGTTCTCATTTCACTGATCACTTTCTCCAGAAGGATGCTCTGCTGAGGGAAGTGCAGCAGCAAATAATTATCTGTCAATCCCCACCAGGAGCAGCGTTGGATGGCAGGACCGGGGAGCCAAGCACGCGCTGTCGGGAGGCACAGATGGGAACAGCCAATTTCCAACAGCTCGTAACTCCCCTCCTCTGGGCAGCTATCAAAATTCACCTTCCACACCTGAAATGTTTCTTCCACCAGCTTTCATGCTTCCACACTCCCAGATTTTTAAGGAGACCTTATTGTCCTCTACAACTACCTAAAGGAGGTTGTAGTGAGGCTGGGGTTGGTCTCTTCTCCCCAGCTGCTGATGACAGGATGAGAGGAAATGGCCTCAAGTTCCATCAGGGGAAGTTTAGGTTGGAGATTAGGAAGAAGTTCTTTACTGGGAGGGTGGTTGGGCACTGGAATGGGCTGCCCAGGGAGGTGGTGGAGTCCCCGTCCCTGGGGGTGTTCCAAAAACGGGTTGATGAGGCACTGGAGGCCATGGTCTGATGGTCTGATGGTCAGGAATATGATGGGATAAAGGTTGGACTTGATGACCCTGGAGGTCCCTTCCAACCATAATGATTCTATGATTCTATGAACAGCAACAAGATGGAGCCCCCGGTGTGGCTGTGCCTGCCCCAGGGATTCCCCCCACCTGCAGAGGGGATGGGGAAAGCAGCCCTGAACACCGGGGTGGGAAGCAGCTGGGTGTTGGGAGCAGGAGCTGCAGTTGGAGAAGGGTTTTGTTCCAAGCACACGGTGTCTGGAGCAGTTCCAGGCAGGGCTGGGAGCAGGACAGATGGCAGAGCCCCGCTAATCCAGACGGACAAGGCAGGCCTGGGACTGCTCAGCTCCCTGGGACACTGCCAAGTGTGAGCTCCTACTTTAAAGACCCCTCTTGCTCTTACACATCAGCACGGCCCCACGAGAAGCTCCCATGGGGGGGATGCTTGTGTTTGAGCAGATCTGTGCCTTGCCTGATGGAGGCAGAGAGGAGAGGGGGACACCGAGCTGGGGTGGGGCATGGGATGCACATCCCAGTCTGCTCCTGCCGAACCCCAAACCTCCCCACCCTGACACAGCCCCATCCTTCACCCCAGCAGTGCTCACACCACAGCATGGATTGCATCATTAGGAGCATCACATGGGCAAAACTCGAGTTCCCATGCTCCTCCAGGTCTTCTCCTCTCTCCTATTCCTGTTTGGCTCCATCTCTCCATGGAAAGGCAACACCAGGTCAAGGGCACACCAACTGAGCTCTGTCGGGCAGGACAAGGACCAGCAAACCCTCTTGTGCAAACAGCAGCTCTGTCGGGACTCAGGTACACGTTCCTCACAGCATCTCTAGGACACAGCTCTTCCTGCCTGGCGACTTCTCCACCTCCTCTCTCTCTCTGGGGTACCTCTCCCTGCCTCTTGCCTTCCTGTGATTTCATCTGCTCCCATGGGAAACCATCATTAAATCTCTTCCCAGCTTGTTCTCTGCCCAGCCGCCCACACGAGGATCTCAGCAACCCTCACACTCACAGAAACAGAATAATTTTGATTGGAAAAGCCCTTTCAGATCATCGAGTCCAACCATTAACCCAGCACTGCCAAGGCCACCACTGCCTCACGGCCCTCAGCACCACATCTCCACGGCTTTGAGATCCCTCCAGGGATGGGGACTCCACCGCTGCCCTGGGCAGCCTGGGCCAGGCCCTGACAGCCCTTTGGGGCAGGAATTGTTCCTCAGACCCCACCTAAACCTCCCCTGGCACAACTTGAGGCCGTTCCCTCTTGTTCCTTGGGAGCAGAGACCGACCCCCCTGGCTCCAACCTCCTCTCAGAGGGTTGCAGAGAGCAGAAGGTCTCCCCTCAGCCTCCTTCTCTCCAGGCTGAGCACCCCCAGCTCCCTCAGCTGTTCCCCATCAGCCCTGTGCTCCAGACCCTTCCCCAGCTCCATTCCCTTCTCTGGACACCCATCACAGTGGGATGTGGAACCCCCTCTCCTCCTGCACTGTTTCCCAGTGCTCTCCTGCTGGCCTTGCCCAGCTCTCAGGTCTCTGGCTGCTCTACACAAAATGCAGGGGATGTCCCCTGTGGAGGGGAGGTACCATAAAAGCCATGAGGAGGAGGAAAGTGCTCAGTGGCTGCTCTGCACCAGGAGCTGCTGGTACAGAAATGCCTGAAGCCAAATAAAGAGGTAGCCAGTAGCCTGAGGGCCATGGACCTTCCAAACCTCTTGGCCAAGCAAGGAGCAGTTACCAGCTTCTCAACCCCACCAGTCCACCCCAGTAAAGGCAGTGCCATGTAACTGGAACACAGATGCTCACAGGATTGCTCTCTCTGGTCTAGAGCTGAAAATTAAATTAAAACCGCGACAGGGACAGTTAATTAAAGCAGATTAGTGCGAGACTAATTAGGGACACTGACACTGAAGCCATCAAGCCCTGCAATGTTAATTAGCTGTTCATTAATGTCAGCTCCCTGTTCAGTACAGAAATATGAACTGCCTATCTCCTGGGCTTCATGCATAGCAAAGCACACAGCACCACTTGGTTACCTCCTCCGAGGGCACACCCAGCCTCCTGTCACCTCCCAGCAGAGACACCGTCACCACCACCAGTGAGATCCTCACCACCACCAGCAAGATCCTCACCACCATCAACAGCGAGATCCTCGCCNCACCACCACCACCAGCGAGATCCTCGCAACCACCACCAGCGAGATCATTGCCTCCACCACCAGCGAGATCCTCACCACTACCACCACCAGCGAGATCCTTGTCACCACCTACAGTGAGATCCTCACCACCAACAGTGAGATCTTCACCACCACCATCACCAGGGAGATCGTTGCCACCACCACCAGCGAGATCCTCATCACCACCAACAGCGAGATCCTCACCACCACCACCACCAGTGAGATCCTCACCACCACCACCAGCGAGATCCTCGCCACCACCACCAGTGAGATCCTCACCACCATCAGTGAGATCTTCACCACCACCACCAACAGCGAGATCCTCGACACCACCCAGCACAGAAACACGGCCACCACCGACACCAATACGTTGCCACCATCCTGAACCACTACAGCCACTGACAGCCAGGAGCCCCCATCCACACCCAGCATCAAGACCCTGCTCTCACGATCAGCAAGACACTCCAGCACCACTGGTAAGCATCTACCATGTCCTTCATTACTGGACACCATCTTCTTGTCACCTCAGGGCAGTGCCCAGCATCCACCTGTCACACTCCAGGACTTCCACAGGATGGACTGGTCTCGTGTCCCCTCACCCTTGGCCTTGAAAAGGTTCTAGGAGATAGAATCATATTAGGTTGGAAAAGAACTTTAAGATCATCCAGTCCAACCATTAACCCAGCACTGCCAAGGCCACCACAACCCATGGCCCTCAGCACCACATCTACACGGCTTCGAGACTCCTCCAGGGATGGGGACCCCACCACTGCCCTGGGCAGCCTGGGCCAGGCCCTGACAGCCCTTTGGGGCAGGAATTGTTCCTCAGATCCATGTATGGAGCACACCAGGGGGTCTATGTGGCACACAGGGGTCTATGGGGCACACAGGACAGAGGCTGTAGGGAGCCCATCAGTAGCTTTCGGGCTGGTCCCACTCAGTAGCGTGGTGTGAGCCACTGGTACCATGCATGGGACCCCACCATGATCCTCAGACAACGCTACCCCAGCTGTGAGCCCTGGCTTCACCCAACCACAAGACCTTCTGCCCCACACATCCCTCAGAGGGGACACAACAGTCCTCCTGTGTTTGGTGACAGCCATAACACTGAGTTTCCTCACCCAAGAGCATCTCCTGAACACGTTGCAGCTGCTGGGCTGAACCAGCCCAACAACCCACGCGTGCTCCTCAAACGTGCACACCTTCTGCTGCACAAGCCTGCATGGTCTCATGGTCTAATGGTGAGGAATATGATGGGATAAAGGTTGGACTTGATGACCCTGGAGGTCCCTTCCAACCATAACGAATCGATGGTTCTGTGATTCTATGATTCCCTCCTGGACCAAGCTGTGTTGTCACATCCCACCCTGGAAACCCAGCAAGGATGCTCACACCTTCTCCTCTAACCTGCATCCTGCTCCAGCACTGCCGAAGCCTCTTTGTGTGATGTATCCAGTGCCTCCAGCCAGCTCCAGAGCAAAAAACCTCTGTCTGGTGCAAACTGGTGATGGGGTGGAAGCTCAGTGAGGATGTCCTAATGGGAAGCAATCAGCCCTCACTGCTCCTCCTCCCCCAGAGCATATTTAGAGCTTTCAGAAGGAAACAAAACTTGTTTATCTTAACGCTAATCAATTTATAGCAATCAAAATAAAACCCATTAGGAGCCATTCCCCATTTGAGTTTCAAAGAGGCTTCTGACCCCAGGAGACTCCGAGCTGATTGATTAGAAATTTCTGACACTAATGTGTGTCTTCAAAGGGTCCAGTGTGGCTTTAATTCCTCTCTCCTGAGACACTGATCGTGTGTTAACATCTGTCAGCCCCTTCCTGCACTTAGGGGAGGGGAAATTCATGAGTTGCATGGCACAGCTGGGGAGAAGGCAGCGTTTGCTGCCTTAAACAGCTCCCAGGAATCCCTCGGGGCAAATCATTTGCATGATCCTTTTCTCCTTGGGCAAAAAAGCTGGAGTGCACCAAGGAATGAAAAGCACCGAGGCGGAGCGAAGGCGGCAGGTGGGGAGGTCACAGCTCCGGGATGGGATTTGGGCTTTTGCATCCCAACTTCATCCCAACCTCCCGACGTCCCTGGGCGAGCGCCCTCTCCTCCTCCACGTGATGGTAACAGAGGAGCAAACAGCAAAGAAACCCACAGCAAAGATTAATTATTATTTGCAGTTGGAGACAGATACAGGGAGGAGCCTTCAAGGTGGAGCACACTTGGTCCATCAGGCTACATCTGTCTCCAGTCAAGGACAGTGACAGCACGGGAACCACTGGTCCTGCCACTGGGGGAGCACACGATGCCCTGCGAGATGTGGTGCCTTGAGAGCATCACCCCTGGTGACCACGGCCCCTCGTGCTGGAGCTGGACAAACACAAAGGAGCACTTTTTGGCAGGGGGGGTGAAATAATTGACTCGGCGATGGCTGTGTTCCACCCACTGCTGCCACATCTCTTTGTCTGGTGTGAAAAAGCTGAGGGTGGCCATATGTGCATGGAAATGTGTTCAGGCTAAGGGTACAGACATGGTCACGTGCCCCTGCACGGGGGCAATCGATGAGGGGACAGCACGGGGACGGCGTCATCCCCTGCACGCCTTTCTCTGTACAAAGGAAAGGGGTGGAGAAGGGGTGGGAGGAGAGGGGGGAAATCTGTGCAGGCAAAGGGCAGGGAGCAAAGATGGACAGGGAGCAGAGATGGGCAGGGAGCAGAGATGGGCAGGGAGCAGAGATGGGCAGGCAGCAGAGATGGGCAAGGAGTAAAGACGGGCAGGGAGAGGAGATGGGAAAGGAGCAAAGATGAACAGGCAGCAAAGATGGGCAGGGAGAGGAGATGGGCAGGGAGAGGAGA